>OY101447.1:78356526-78401526 GCA_956483635.1 Panzeria rudis | reverse complement strand
AATAAAAGAAAATTATTCCAGCTGATTGTCAAAGCAAGCAAAAAGATGAGAGTTGCCGAACTTTTCGCTTCACGCTGCGTTAATAGTGCTTTATGTGGCATGTTTCGTATAAGTATGTACATTTCATCTTAGATGTCAAAGCGAATCTGTAACGCAACGCGAAGCAAAAGTTTTATCTGACATGGCCTTAAGAGTTACAGAATGAATTGATTAAAGGTAGATGATATTCAACTCTTGACTGCAAGCCACTGATTTTGGTCGAGTGGTCTAAGCGGAAAAAAACTACTACATACATACATACATACATACATACATACATACATACATACATACATACATACATACATACATACATACATACATACATACATACATACATACATACATACATACATACATACATACATACATACATACATACATACATACATACATACATACATACATACATACATACATACATACATACATACATACATACATACATACATACATACATACATACATACATACATACATACATACATACATACATACATACATACATACATACATACATACATACATACATACATACATACATACATACATACATACATACATACATACATACATACATACATACATACATACATACATACATACATACATACATACATACATACATACATACATACATACATACATACATACATACATACATACATACATACATACATACATACATACATACATACATACATACATACATACATACATACATACATACATACATACATACATACATACATACATACATACATACATACATACATACATACATACATACATACATACATACATACACACATACATACATACATACATACATATATGTATATGTATGTTAGGATGTAGTTGATTATTAATACCATGGTAGAATAATATAACAGGTAGCCGCATAACTATGTAATGCAAATGTACTATTTGATCAAAATGAACTTAACAAACAAACATTTACACACTAGTACTTGTAGTTATCAATGATAAAACCCCGTCTTCACGCGACATAATTTTGTTCTAACATTTGTCAAACTTCATACTTAAAAACAGCAGAAAAATGTTAGTGCTATTTTTTTGTATCAACTTTGACTTTTGTCAACACAAATCAAGACGCTATGTAATTGCTACTAGAATAGAGAAATAACAAGAAACTTAACACAAGACATAAAAGAAAAAAGTGAATATCAATAACTATCAAATGAAATAAAGCTCTAAAGGCCGTGTCAGATAAAACTTTGTCGCTTTGCGTGACGTTTCTAACTTTGATAGAAAAGTGTAAAGCAAAAGGTGTATGACACAATGAAAACTTTGACAACACTCGCGCATTGATCGTTTACCAAAAAAGTAGTTGATAATTTTGCTATTTATATATATATTTTTTATAAAAATAAAAGTCAATTATGTTATTTTACGATTTATTATAAATAAAAAAATGCCAAATACATATTTACCTCTTACTAAAACAGATTCAAACGCGCAATATGTTTCGTTTGGCAATATAAAGAAAATTATTCCAGCTGATTGTCAAAGCAAGCAAAAAGATGAGAGTTGCCGAACTTTTCGCTTCACGCTGCGTTAATAGTGCTTTATGTGGCATGTTTCGTATAAGTATGTACATTTCATCTTAGATGTCAAAGCGAATCTGTAACGCAACGCGAAGCAAAAGTTTTATCTGACATGGCCTTAAGAGTTACAGAATGAATTGATTAAAGGTAGATGATATTCAACTCTTGACTGCAAGCCACTGATTTTGGTCGAGTGGTCTAAGCGGAAAAAAACTCTGAAGAGATTAGCGGGAGCTATCGAAACGTCAGTTCAACCCTCCGTAGAGTCTGTAGTATATACAAAATGTACATAGTTATAAGCTTGCATATATAATGTATATAAATGTATGTATCACATCAATATCTCTAAAGCTGAAAGTCCATAACACGCGTTGCGTGCGTTGCGCGTTTTGTGTGTTTCATACTTTAGACGCCTTTCTAAATTCAAGTTACATGCAACGCTTTTTGTGCGCCAATGTTTATGTTTGGATCAGCTGTAATGTAAATATTTTTATCAAATAAAAATAATTTTTGCAAAAATGTTAATTGAAATTTTAAAAGAATTTGTGGAATTTATTGAGTTTATAAATATAATATTTTGTGCAACAAGAGCATACTCAAAGCTCCAAAATAAAACGAGACGGTTTTGGGTGCGCCCCTTGTATTTGGAACGGGAAGTGAGTGGTTTTTTTTAACTCAGCGAGAGCTATTCCAACAGATTGTCGGCTCTTCTTGACTTTAACGTAAATTTAATTGTGTCAGTACAATATAGAATAAAGTATAAAGATAAATTGATAAAATTAATAAACATAAGAGATGAAACTTATTACATAAAATTAATCGATAAATAAAATGAAAATTTTGTTGATTAAAGAATTGTGTTAAAAAATTAATTTTAATGTATTTAATTCTTGAAAACATTTCTAAACTCTATTGCGATAGGGTTGTTTTATTAAAGACTAAACAAATTAAAAAAAATAATCCACCATACAACCATATTTATCGATAACATTGAAAATATAACGTAATTTGTCATCTCTGGCTATCAAAAACAGCTGTCATTTTTTCATGGCGCATGCGAGCATACAAAAGTAGAAAGTAAACCTACTTTTCGCGTCAAGCGGTTTACGCTTTGTGCTATGTAACTCGTCACATACATTTACACTGATTCTACTTTTTTGACATCCGCTTATAAAGCGTTACCGTGTGTAACGCGTGTTATGGACTTTCAGCTTTAAGCGTTGCGCGTTTTGTGTGTTTCATACCTTAGACGCCTTTCTATATTTAAGTTACATGCAACGCTTTTTGATCAGCAGTAGTGTAAATATTTTTATATATTTAGTGTAAATATTTTTATCAAATAAAAATAATTTTTGCAAAAATGTTAATTGAAATTGAAATGTTAAAAGAATTTGTGGAATTTATTGAGTTTATAAATATAATATTTTGTGCAACAAGGGCATACTCAAAGCTCCAAAATAAAACGAGACGGTTTTGGGTACGTTCCTTGTATTTGAAACGAGAAGTGAGTGGTTTTTTGAACTCAGCGAGAGCTATTCCAACAGATTGTTGGCTGTTCTTGACTTTAATGTAAATTTAATTGTGTCAGTACAATATAGAATAAATTATAAAGATAAATTGATAAAATTAATAAACATAACAGAGATGAAACTTATTACATAAAATTAATCGATAAATAAAACGAAAATTTTGTTGATGAAAGAATTGTGTTAAAAAATTAATTGTAATGTATTTTATTCTTGAAAACATTTGTAAACTATATTGCGATAGGGTTTTTTTATTAAAGACTTGTTTTTTGTAAAAAAAAATTTAAAAAATCATCCACCATACAAACATATTTATCGCTAACATTAAAAATATAATATAATTTGTTATCCCTGGCTATCAAAAACAGCTGTCATTTTTTCATGGCGCATGCGACGCATACAAAAGTAGAAAGTAAACCTACTTTTCGCGTCAAGCGTTTTACGCTTTGTGCTATGTAACTTGTCACATACATTTACACTGATTCTACTTTTTTGACAGCCGCTTATAACGCGTTACCCTGTGTAACGCGTGTTATGGACTTTCAGCTTAAATTTCATTGATTAAACACTACATGGCGCAGTCGGCGCGGAATGTATACAAGAAGTAGAACTAAAAGTGAAAACAATCAAATAAAAGAAGAATATTCTGAAGACGAAGCTAATAGAAATTCCAGAGATATTGCATTAAATACAATAATTAGTAGTTTTGATGTTCATAAACCAGAACCTCTTAAATTGGACGGCAATTTATCAGAAAACTGGCGTGTGTTCAAACAAAATTACGATATTTTTGCAATTGATACAGAATTGGAAGACAAAAAAGAGCAACAAAAAATTTTTATATATCCTTTGTGGCCCTGAAATTATGGAGATTTTTAATTCTTTAGGATTGTCGGAAGAAAAGAGGAAAAAATATGATGCAGTGGTCGTAGCGGTAAAAGAGTACTGTTTGCCGAGAAAGAACGAAGTCTAAGAAGCCTTACGGATACCGAAATTAACTACGCGCAAGTAGAGAAAGAGTTGCTTCCCGTGGTTTTTGCATGTCGCAAGTTTCACTACTATATTTATGGAAAGCGAATTTTAGTTAAAAGTGACCACAAACCATTAGTGGAAATCATGAAGAAAAGTTTCTGCAAAATTCCCTCAGGACGATTGAAATTAAGTCTGATCAAATACGATATAAATTTTATTCATGTTCCCGGCAGGTTTCTTTATATTTCTGATTTTCTGTCCCGATATTACGACAAAAGTGATAAAACTCCTGAAATTGAAGACTTACAGGAGTTTGTGCATTCTATAAACATATCAGAAGACCGCTTACAATCATTTAGAAATGAAATTCAAGCAGGCGAAACGCTGAAACAGTTAAAGTATTTCTTACTAGAAGGGTGGCCAAAAGACAAGCGCAAAATTACCGAAGGCCTTAAAATTTATAGGAAACTCAGAAATGATTTAACGATTTTAAAATGATGTTATTTTCTTCAATGATCGTGTTATAGTACCGCACAACCTACCCACTAATGTTTTGGCACAACTACACTATTCGCACTTGGGAGTTGAGAAAACCAAGAAAAGAGCTCGTTCCTTAGTATATTGGCCTAAAATAGAGGAAGCTATAGAAAAAATGATAACCATGTGCGATATTTTCCAAAAGAATCGTGCTGGCAATATAAAAGAACCAATGCTTTCACACACAGTGCCAACACTACTTTTAGCAAAGTTGGTTTAGATATTTGTGAATATGCTAAAAGATCTTATTTGATATTGTCTGATTATTATTCTCGTTTTTTAAACATCATTCTAATAAAAACCAAAACCGTCAGCGAATGTATCAATAAATTGAAAGTGTGTTTCGCTAATCATGGCATTCCAATAAATATAGTCTCTGACAATATGCCATTCAATTCACTACAGTTCAGGACGTTTTGTAATAAATATGATATAAATTTAATAACAACAAACCCTGGATATTCGCAAGCTAATGGTTTTTCAGAAAAAACAGTGGGCATATTCAAAAAGCTTATTAAAAATTCTTTAGAAAGCAATCAAGAGATTTGGCTTGCTTTGTTGGAATATCGTAACACGCCACTAAAAGAGGTTGATGCTTCACCAGTAGGGTTATTAATGAGTCGCAAAACTCGCACGCTTATTCCAGGAAAAATAAGTCTATTTCAGCCACACTGTGTTCCCAACATTTGTAAGAACATCAGATTCAAGAAAGCTTATACAAAAATGTACTACGATCAAATCGCCAAAGAGAAATTGCCATTTAAAAAAGGCGAGAATATATGGTACAATCAGGGTTTAAACGAGTGGATAAAAGCTACTATAGAAAGTGTACACCCTTCGCCACGATTATTGGATACGCTTAGAAGATGGTACAGTTCTTCGTAGAAATTCCAAGTGGCTCCGGAAACGCAGTGGGTAACCAGGATGCAGAAACAACATTAAATTTTGAACTTCATATATTGTAAAAAAAAAACATTTTCACATATTAACATAATAATATAATTTAATTCAAATTCTTATACTTCTGAACTATTTTTATTCACCCTAATATAAGCTAAAAGAGGGAGATGTAGTATATACAAAATGTACATAGTTATAAGCTTACATATATAATGTATATAAATGTATGTATCACATCAATATCTCTAATAAACAACAGTCGACATCTAAATGTCATTGATTAAACACTACAGAGTAAAATTTTCTTTGTCTACATGCTTCACATTTATCTCTAAATAAAAATATAATTTAATTGAAAAATTAAATTAATGTTTTTAAAAGCTTTGTCCCGTGTGGGCGCGGTGGACTTAGTGTGTGAAGCGCGCAAGTGCGGCGAATTAGTGTAGAAGCAGCATCTATACAACCCTGCGCACATTAAAGGACCAAATAAGGCCAGATGGCTGAAAAATGGGAAAAGACGTTAAATTTGTTGGGAGTACTACGAAAGATAACAACCATGTGCGTGAAGTTAGCTGTAAAAGCAAATGTCAACCCAGCCATAATGGAATGACGTGAATTTAATTTCCGTCTTTATGTTGGTGAACGTGTGCGAAGAAGGTTGATTGCTGAGGAAAATTCTAAAACATCGTGGGAATTCAAGAAGAAAATCCGGATATTGGCTGCAATAAAGGTAAGTGTTTGAATATAAAAGTGGATAATTGGCGTATTAAGGAGAATAAAGAATTAATTCCCTCAACAGCATAAGTGTCGCATCGGTGTCACCTAGAGAGATATCTGTGGCCCACAAGTCTCATGAGAAGAGGTTGGCCGCAACCCTCATGAATTGTGGCTTAAAACGAAAAAAAATAGGTGAGACTCCGGTGGCCACAGATCGAGGGACAACCGAAATACAACACCTGAAACACAGACCAGCAAGTAACAGCCAAATTTGTCAAAGCACCCATTGCCAGACAGCAGCCATTTTGTATCACGCCACGAGCAACGTGGATTACCGACAGCACACTGCGAAGCACAGAAAGAAGCCAAAGCTGGAGGAGCTCTAATCGCCTGTCTGCCGTTACAGTGATCAGACTCATTGAGGTCGAAATAAAAATTTGCCCAGCAATCACCGTAGGCATTAGTGTAGCAGTGACAGCTTTAAAATTTGAGCGTCCATCAGCAACCTCGCGGAGCCCCAACAACAGCTAGGGGAAATTCCCTGAAACAACTCCAGAAAACAACGACAACAACGACAACACCTTCTGTTGACCCCGAAGCGCCACAGCCATCACGTGGACTCCCTCGCAATTAAATGGTCCCGGCACACTCAGCGCCTTGAAGCAACAACATCAGGCACAAGTGAGTAAACGATTTTTTTTTATTGTTCATCACCGGCCCGTGGAATCACCCACCACCGTTCAGAAACAATTCTGCAAGCGGTCATCAAAATTTGTCAGTCCGTAACGAGAAGTGAAATCGTCCTCTGTCACCGTTACCTGCCCCAATTATTCGCCAGGTTCACCGGATGTTACATCAAACCTGTGTACCGGATTCACCTTTGGAAGCGAAAAAAAACAGCAGTGTACAACAACAAAAGCCAGTCGTCCGTTTTCATACCGGAGATCAACAGTTTGGGTCCGTGGTCAGTCATTTTCTACACCCAGCAGTTACAGTTCGGCAGTTATTCAGTAAGTCGTTTTATATTAAAATTTTTAGTATCATAGTAGAGTTGTTGATTAAAGTGCGTATTAGTTTAGTCCCCGTGCGCGTCGGTGTCATCATTCGGTTATCGTTTAACCCTTTTTACACCGTTGTATCGTTTTTTTGGCAGTTTTTTTAGCCGTTAAAGATAAAACTGACCAATTTCAATTTGCTTTTCAAGATTTTAATATATAAAAGAAAAAAAGTTTTTATATATAACATTTTATCAATTTGCCATGGCCGTTTTGGGCGGTCGCCAGAGAGGTGTCAGCAGTGAGGCGACAGGCCTAGGGACGGGCCCTTTATAACTCCTGAGCCCTGGAACCTGTCCATCCTCACTTCAGGACTGCTCTGGCACAAAAAATTAGCGAGCCTAAGAGCTCGGCGCAATTTGACGCAACACATAGCCCGGTTTTAGATAAGTTCAAAATTTTTAAATTTACCCTTTAGATAATCTTGCCCCCTAAAATTTCTAAATTATAACGAGTTCGGTAAAGTTCCATTTCCCTGCTAACTTTCATTTCGGTCTAGCAATTGTAGTGTAATAAGGAGTAGTAATTTGATCGTCCGGTTCTAAATTCTAATTTCGGTCCTAATTCAGAATCTAATTTTCGGTTTCGATTTGATAACGTCATAGTAATTCACAGTTACGGATTTGAATTGAAAACGTCTTTGGGAATCGCTGGTGTAGATTCGGTTTTGATGGTGGAATTTGGTCCACGGTTAAACCAGCGATTTCGCAGCAAGAGTTGCAAGTAGTGTTGAAACAAGATTTCGTTCGTAATTTTAAAATTTCCGGCACACAAAAATTATGAAAACGATTCATATTTCTGAAAACAATAACCGGTTGTAGGATTATAGTTATATCCGCGGTTTCAAATTCAGCAGTGCTGAAAGCCATTGTCAACAAATCGTATTAAGTCACAAAATATAAATTTTTCTGCTGGATGGTAAAATTGCAGCTCGAATTACCATCAAACTAGCTCACGTTTTGGGAGCTGTACACTTTGAATTTTGTTGTGTTTTCGGAAATTGGAATCGAGGTAGAAACCGATCATAATTTTCGAGTGTAGTGTTACGGGTCGTACGGAAGTTGAAAGTTTAATCCGGTCTGCGTGATTATTTATGGATCACAATTGTGAATTGCAGGAGTGAGGTTATAAGTGTCGTGAAGATCGAAATTGGATACAGTGTCAAAATTAAATTTCATTTAGAATAAAATTTAACGCACAGTTCGGGTATTATACCGTGCAATGTCTCGGAAGTTACAATAGCGGTTCGGTAAATAGTGCTGTAGCGTAATTTGTTGAAGGTCAAGAGGATAATTCCCAGTGTTGAATTATAAGTCCGTCAACAAATACGAGCGTGATCACCAGCGTTGATCCAAAAACCCGCGTAAAGTTATAATTGTAATTTCCAGAGTTAAATTGCAATTCGTTTCACAATCACAGGAGAGTTCGCCAGTGTCGCACCTCCAGCCCGCAAAACCTTATCGTGATAATTCAGAATTGAATTACTGTTCCTTGAAATATTGGGACCGCGACTTCCGCTTCGCTTTGTAATTTCCGATTCCGCATCGCCTCGTAGTCGCGCACTACAATTACAATTCCTTATTGGATTACAAGCATTTAGCATTGCTGCAAACCATAGCCGCGATTTACCAACAAAATTTTGGCTTTGCTAACTGTCCTTTTGGGTCGCATTATTGGGTCGGATAGGGTCCAAATTCAATTATTTACGCACCGTTGAAATCCGTTGGTCATATCAAATGTTTACTTCCCTTTCTCTTTTGAAAAACCACTCTTGTAGTGCATGTTGAATTCTAACTACTGCTGGCCAGTCTACCATGCCATAGAGTGCA
Organism: Panzeria rudis; assembly: GCA_956483635.1. Classification (NCBI taxonomy): domain Eukaryota; kingdom Metazoa; phylum Arthropoda; class Insecta; order Diptera; family Tachinidae; genus Panzeria; species Panzeria rudis. Next base: position 78,392,383 of record OY101447.1, on the reverse strand, counting down.
CGCACGTTAAACCAAGAGTTGTAGTTCAAAGCGGAAAGAATTTATCGTTATCATACAAACTGTGCAAGCCATGAAGGCTGTTAGTGTCTAAGCCGGTAGTTACCGATAACCATTACTAATCCTAGAGCTTAAGTTTTATGAAATAAGTCGCCATTGGTACAAAATAAACCTATTTGTGAATTAAAGAAAGCAAAGACTTGATATTTTTAGATACTTTTTAGTGCTAGGTTGTGGATTGTAAAAATAGTTCGAACTTAGGGAATTTTGATAGACCATAGCCACTCATGGCATAAGTTCATACATTTGTAACTTGACTTTTGAGATAATAATAATAATATTTTTGAATTGAATTGAAATTGAATCTTTATTTGATGGAGGAATAAACAGTAGATCTAGTGGGTGAGTATTGAGTGGCAGCGATTTTGATTTAGGGGTGAATCCGATAAATGGCAGACGTGATCACCAAGGTAAAATGTTTCAGGATTTCAGTGAAGCGCGGGAGGGTAGCCGGCAGTTAAACAACATCTTAACTGCCACCGTTCAACAAAGTCGTTTGTAAGTTCAAGCCATTTTCTCTTTTTGTTAATAGGTTTGTCGGTCACACTGGTACAACTAATCAGTACCCACAACCTAGTCTAAGCCTGCAACGAACACCCGCCCATGCCCGACGAGCCATAGCCGTGAATAAATGACAAGTTGCCAGTGTGGTAGGTTTAGACTAGTGACAACTCAGCCGAGTTGGATCGGGACAGCTTTAAACAGTTTTAAAACTGCAATACAATAAACTTTTATATTATGTTCATAAAATGTTGATTTTATTCACAATTAAGTGAAATTTCTCAATTGATAAAAATTACAAGTTCATTCAACAGTAAAATTTTAATTAGCGCGGTTATGGCTGGGTGTTATATGGAAATTGTGATTTTTATCAGTTCGCAATTTACTCCCGAGGTAAACACACGCGTTGATTTTCGGTCGGCCAGTGAACAAAATAAACAATGCACAAATATATAATATAAAAAAGGTCAAATATTTGCAACAACAAAATATTAAAAACCACCGTTTGATTAAAATTTTATATTTTATTCCTTCTGCTTTTGTAAAGTAAATCATAAGCCTATAGACAAGTAGATACAGAGTTACCGTCAGCGTTGCTAGAATCTTTCCAAAGGAAATCATCATTTGACGAAATAAAAATCATATTTTGAGATAAAAAATCATCACGAATATTTTACTCCAAAATATTATTCAAAGCAAAGACAAACAATGAAACTTTTATATAAAACTAAAACAAAAACGCATTCTTAAAAGTTTATATGATTTATTTACAATTCCATTTCCTTCTAAATTTAAGAGTTAATACTTTTTTGGTAACCAAATATATAAAAGATTCTTGTACATTTTAAAATCTTATGTAATTTGTTTTTAATTATACATTTTATGATATATTAAAAATTCATGAAAAAGAATTAAGATCGGGAGCAATCCCCAAAATATATTAAAAATTGCCATGACGGTAAGAATATATAAGAACGTGGCAAAGTCTCTTCCATTGCGAAAATGGTCAAATTCACGCACAAAATTATGAAGAAGGTCGGAACGCATAATATCAGCAAAAAAGCTTCAATATGATCAACATCACTAAAATAAGAAATTTATGATATTTTCGCAAAAGCTTTTTTAAATCACTAACGGAAGTCACAAAAAATGCAACGAGTTTCCCAAAAGTTTTAAGTGTTAACAAATTTCCTTAAACTCGAAAGAATTAATTTCATAAAATATGTAACGAAAGTACAAGTTCCGAAAAGTGTCCAAAGACATATGCTGCCTTGTTCTGAAAAACAGTGTTCTTTTAATCGGACGATTTAGTGCTTAGTTCGGATAAAATATCTGAAAATTAAAAATTAACTGAAAAGCTACAATCAGTGAGCTCTTTAGTTGAATTCTTTCCAGAATGTTTAAGATTTTTCAGAGCATGTGCGACGTTTAAAGTATGTAACGGTTTTTTTATGTCAAATAAATGTTTTTGTTGCTCTGTTTTACTAAAACTGCCTCATCACAATGTGATTATATACAGCCATAAACTACGGAAATCAATTAAACATATATTTGTATACACTGGTGGACGAAATAATAGGGACACATAAAATTTTCAATATTTTCTTAAATATGTATTTATATATTTTTCCATAAATTAAATTAAATATACAAATTAAATTCAAGGCATTCAATTCGTCCATGTAAAAAAATAAAAATTACAGCTCTGCTGCATTCGGAAATTTATGTAATTCAAAAATATATACCTGGAAAAAATAATAGAGACATTTTATATATTACAGAACAAAATTAGTTTCTACTATTTAAATAAAATTATTCTTACTATATAAGAAGCTCCTCTTTGAATACTTACTGACACCGCGGTGTCAGGCATCTCAGGAGTTGCTAAATATTATGAAAAAATAATCCTACTATCAATGAAGTTCATCCATTTTTCTTACTTTCCATGTTTTCTAGTAAATTAATTTCTTGAATGACTTGTTTAACACCAAACATTAGTGATAGTTTTGTCAGTCAAACTGTAATTCAAAGGTGATGAATTTTTGACCATCACTCAATTTCGATAATATGTACACGCTTTACATATTAAAAGTGGGCAAAATGGAAAAGTGATTATATTAAAAGAACTAATTAAATTCGGAGAACAGAGAAATCTTATTATCCAAAATTGAAAATACTTTAGTCAGAGGAAGTTCACGCACTGTACAATGAACTACTATAAACTTGTATATTAAAAACTACAGAAAACTATAAATTAATTGATCTAAACAATTAAAATAACCATTTAAAATATTTCGAAGCAAGTATGAAAAATCATCATTTGAGAAAAAGAAAAATCATCATTTGGGAAAGAAAATCATCAAATCATATTTTCCTTTAAAAATCATCAAAAATATGATAAAATCATCATTCTGGCAACGCTGGTTACCGTTGGAAATTTACAAAAGGTCGTTTTGGAAAAACAAAGTCTTTAAAAAAGTCGTTTCAAGAAAAAAAAGTCGTACGAATTTTTTAAGGTTTTTATTGATGAAAAACAAAAATAAAGTAACAATTCAAACCAAACACAAAACAAAAAAACATATTTTGTACTATGTGCCTCTAGTGTTAATAATTGAAGTTGTTTGTATTTAGTCGAACTATATGGGTTTTATCCAAAGAAATTTATTATTCAGGCTTAAGTTCGTTCAATTTAATTTTTACAATTAAATCATTTTTTTTATTGAGAAATAATTTTTCAAAGCATGTGGCAATTGAAAAGAGGCACATAGTACAAAATATGTTAGATAGTTTCCCGTGTAATACGGATAAAACAAAACATATGTAAGCCCTAAGAACTAGAGAAAGGAGCTTTCTCAATCTTGGGTGAGAAATATAAACAAAAAGCGCAAGTGTGGTTGTTGATTAGGATAAGTGCCAAGTATGGTCAATTTCTAAGCCACCATAAAATAAGCTTAAAGCCAGGAAACATAGAGCTTTAATACAATTGGATTAATGCCAGATATTTACCGCTTGACTTTGGGGGCTGAGTAGCCTAGAGTATAGACAGCTCTGACGATGGGCTTGTGGTTAATCCCGAAAACATCGATGTTCAGTTCGACCTTTAAAAAAGTCAAGAAATTGGTATTTGTACTTTTCAATTGCCACATGCTTTGAAAAATTATTTCTCAATAAAAAATTATTTAATTGTAAAAATTAAATTGAACGAACTTAAGCCTGAATAATAAATTTCTTTGGTTAAAACCCATATAGTTCGACTAGATACACACAACTTCATTGTTAAAATTTTTTAAAAACAAAAATCTGTGATTTTTTTTGTCGATTTTGAGTTATTGATGCCAAATTACAGTATTTTATATGCTCTTTTACAAGGACCAAAAATTTCGCCAATAACATGGAACATCTTAATTTATTCAAATATTTTCAGCTCTAATCAACTAAATCCACTTACAATTGCGTGCTGAAAATTTATTGCCGTTAAAAAAAACACATTACGACTTGTGTTGTTACTTTTTAACACATATTCGAAATATTTTTTAGTTATTTTTCAGTTAATAAAAACTTATACTAACTTGTGCGCAAGCATTTTTCATGTAAAAAAAATCTTGTGTGCTTAAACTAGTTCAATATAACCAACTGTTATCGACATAAGCTTTTTTCTGAACACACTTTTAGTGTCCTTGATAAATTGTTTTATTTTATTATTCCCTAGGATCTTATCCTTACGCAAATTTTTGCCTGAAAATTTTACACAAACTTCTTACCACATATGTTTACATGACTGTCCAAAAAAAAGTTTTATAAAAATCACACAGAGTCCGTAGTATTAAAAATAAAGTATTTCGGCACTCTGAACAATTTTGTTTTTAGACATACGCGCTTATTCAATAAAACCACAGAAATGTTAAAAAGTTTGCTGGTCGTACGAGCTCTGTAAAATTTGCAATTTTAAAGTGTTTGAAACATCATAATAAAATTATAAGCTTTGTTGAAATTGTCTGGAGATATTTAACGGTTGATCTGTCAAGCGTATGCCGCTGACATCGTTATCATTGCAAGGGGGAAATTTGAAGAGACGTTGTGTGATATAATACAGAACGGACTAAGGATAGTGAAGGTATGGTGCCTATCTATAGGGCTGAATATAAACCCTGCAAAGACTACCATTGTCCCCTTTACAAGGAGGAGGGCACTTCCACGCTGGTAAAACATTCGAGTGGACAGCGTGCAAATAGAAAGCTCATCGGAGGTCAAGTATCTGGGTGTGATATTAGACTCAAAGCTGTTATGGCATTTAGAGGCGACTGTTGAAAAGGCAACAAAAGTACTATGGCTTTGTAGATCTGTTGCTGGAAAAACATGGGGCTGCACACCCAAAATTCTGAGAAGGATATACACGATGATAGTGAGACCTATCATCACTTATGGTGTAGTTGCCTGGTCGGACAGGGTCAGGCTGGCTACGACCAGAGATCGGTTAGAGAAATTACAGAGGCTAGCATGCGTCTCTACCTGCTACCTGTTTCTCTTACTATTATGTTTGTGTTTAATATTTGGCTTATAATCTGCTCTATTAGTTATCAGTTGTTTTATCCCTACGTAGGTAATAATCCGTAATTGTACGTTTCTGGGTAATCCTTTTGTCTTGCTCATTTTCTACTACGTTGCCTGTCTAATTAGCGAATGGGAGCAATCATCCCTGGCAAGAAGATTTCCCCTGCTTGCGCAACCTTCTGATGTGATGGATAAAGTGTATGACTTCGACAAGAGGTTTGAGACTGTCCTGGCCAATAGAAGGAAATGGGGGAAATGGCACCCCGATATTCCTTTGGAACTGGCACCATCAGGTGGTACACTGATGGTTCCAGAACGCCGATAGGCTCTAGTGTGGGAGTTGTAGGACCAAGTATTAACTACCATGAATCCTTGGGAAAATCTCCTACAATTTTTCAATCGGAAGTTTATTCCATTGAGATATGCCATTGAGAAATAGCAATCTGCTCGGATAGTCAGGCTGCCATCAAAGCACTCAGGTCATATGAGTTTACCTCTAAGCTAGCAGCATGAATAAGGTCACACTCTGCTGGGTTCCTGGACACGCCGGGGTAGTAGGAAACGAAAATGCAGATAAATTGGCCAGGAGGGGGGCAAGTACACCCATGATCGGTCCAGAACCGTTTTGCGGACTTAGACTGGACAAAACCCGGGAAGATATATCGATGGAGATCAAGAGGACTAGAGAACATCTCTGGCTCAATCTCCCTTGAGAGCAACAACCTGTGCAGATTCTGTGATTCCGACGATGAAACTTCAGAGCATATTCTAAAGGAGTGCGAAGCGTTATGCCACAGAAGATATAGCCAATTGGGCAAACACCTATTGGAGGATTGGGAACTGCCAACACTGGACCCACTGGCAATCTTGAGACTCCTCAGGAGAGTGGGTCTAGATGAGGTGCTCTAGCACATGGCAGGGGATACAATAGATCTACTTAGGTCGCAGTGTCCTGTGTTTCCCGTTTACCCTTAATTCATTCATTCAACGGTTGATCTGTGCAATTAGTTGTGGATTTGTGTTGTTCGTTGGCTTGATATAGGCCTCATAAGCTCCTTTATTGTGCTAAATATACATATGTACATACAAACATACAATACTACCTAAAAAAATTTTTTTAAGTATCAATTTATTCTACTGTGTGATCTGCTATTTGGTTTATATTCGTTTATACAGCTTGACGGGTTTGTGTATTGGATAGTTCAGTGTCGCCATCTGTTTGTGAGCTACATTTTTATTACACACAAACCTAAAAGCTAAAGGCCGTTGCTATAAAAAAAATTCAACGTGTAATTATGGCTTTGTTTGCTGGTTGCGCCTCGGAAGCTATTACGTAAAGTCTAGTGGACTTAAGGCCCGGGATGCTGATGCTCTTGGGAATCCGGCCAAATATTTACAATGGTGTTGTCCTCGCTGTAAAAGTAATATTGTGGAATTCTATAAATTTTTTTTTAAGTTTTAAAGATGAGTTTAACAGACTAAATAAGGACTTTTTATCAGAGTAGGAAAATTAACTAAACGAAACGTTTGGTTTCGTTTTGTTTTGTGTTTTTAAATGCGTAAAACAAAAACAACGAGAATGATAGTCCCATTTAGTTTTGTATTGTTTGTGCTTGTGTACACAATATGTACATTAACTTAAATGTACGCAGCTAGAAAAGAAAAGAACAAGAACAAAATTGAAAAGATTTAAGAAAATACATTTGCAAACCTTTCCCCATTGATTAGCTCATCATAGTAGGGAATGTGTTAGTTTATTTATGCTAAATACAATGCACTATTCTACGAAATACATTTCTGCTTTGGTTTTATTTGCAATTGTACGATTGAAATGGGATATTAAAGCATGCAGATGAGTCAAAAACCAATTAATTGTTATGTTTCATATTTCGTCATTGCAAAAGTATTTGTTTTGGTTTTACTCATAGACGAAACGATTAAAAATATTTTAAAAGTTTGTGTCTTCGCACGAAACGTTTGCGAAAAGTTTTGTTTGTTTGCACACTCTGCTTTTTATCAGTTCAAAAAAGGCTTTCTGAATTTGGCGAATTGTATACTAATTTCCCAAATTTGAATAATTTCGCAAGCGCCCAACATCTTTCTTCGCCTTTTAATAAAACACCTAACGGAGTGTCTCCAACTATTCCCCAAATTACTGTTTCTTCGCCTAATACTTCTCAAATTTTAATGAAAGATAATTCACAGGCTACTCCAATGGATGTTCACAATATTTCTCCATCAGCTACATCCAGTTATGCTGCACCGTCTAGCAGGAATACTCTGGCTCATTGTCGACAGCAACTAGATCTCCTGGCACTGATTATTACCACAGAGTATTATTACACAGAATAATTTACGACGTGATCTACGTACTATTCCACCCAGCACAACAATTTTTGCTATTCGTTTTTATCACGACACAACGGTTGTATAAGATAATAAAAGGCGAAATCTTTTTATTTATTTATTTGTCTATGGAAAAATAATCCTTACAGACAATTTAAATAATGCTTAGTTTACAAAAGAATTTAACAGGTAATAATATAAAAGGCCAATAATTAAAATTACATCAAATGCAGATATATTAAAAATTATGTGTTTAGATAAATTAATATGTTATTTTTAATAGCAGTAAGGCTTAAGCAAAAATTAATATAATTATAAAATTTGTTGTATTCGTTGCACATTCTCCTTAGAGGGTCAGCATTAGCATAATTAGATCTGAAGAATTGGACAGACAAAGGCGCAAAATAGCGTGATGGACGTTGACGAACGTTAAACGTGATGTTATTGATTAAGAAACCTCACCGCTAATTATGGTAAAAAGAAAATATATGTTCAGAACGGTTCTGCGGTTGTTTAAAGTAGGCAGCTTAATCAGAGCGAGTCTAACAGAATAAGATGGTAAATCAAATGGGTTAAAGTTTAATTCACGAAGACAAAATAGCAGAAACTGTTTTTGCACGGACTCAATAGTATCTGAATGCTTTTTGTATATAGGGTCCCATATTACAGATCCATATTCCAAAGCAGGCCTTACAAGCGACATATAAGGACTTTTAATAACGTAAGGATCATTGAACTCTTTAGCCCAGCGTTTTACGAAACGGAGAAACCCACGAGCTTTGTTTGCTGTCATATTTACATGTGCAATAAAATTGAGTTTTGAGTCAAGTAAAACTCCAAGATCTAAGATACTATCGACAGACTCCAGCTGATAGCTTTCAAGGTCATAGTGTTCGGGTATCGGACTTTTTCTAACAAAGCGCATATATTTACATTTATTTAAATTCAAAATAAATAACAAAAAAAATTTTCACGTCCTCAGCGTACATCAAGATATTGGAATAATGAATCACATCAGGTAAGTCGTTAATAAACAATGAAAAAAGTAGCGGTCCAAGGTGGCTTCCCTGTGGTACACCAGACAGAACATCAATACTTCTGGAATAGAGAAATTGCCATTTAAAAAAGGCGAGAATATTTGGTACAATCAGGGTTTAAACGAGTGGATAAAAGCTACTATAGAAAGTGTACACCCTTCGCCACGATTATTGGATACGCTTAGAAGATGGTACAGTTCTTCGTAGAAATTCCAAGTGGCTCCGGAAACGCAGTGGGTAACCAGGATGCAGAAACAACATTAAATTTTGAACTTCATATATTGTTAAAAAAAACATTTTCACATATTAACATAATAATATAATTTAATTCAAATTCTTATACTTCTGAACTATTTTTATTCACCCTAATATAAGCTAAAAGAGGGAGATGTAGTATATACAAAATGTATATAGTTATAAGCTTACATATATAATGTATATAAATGTATGTATCACATCAATATCTCTAATAAACAACAGTCGACATCTAAATGTCATTGATTAAACACTACAGAGTAAAATTTTCTTTGTCTACATGCTTCACATTTATCTCTAAATAAAAATATAATTTAATTGAAAAATTAAATTAATGTTTTTAAAAGCTTTAAACAGTTTTAAAACTGCAATACAATAAACTTTTAAATTATGTTCATAAAATGTTGATTTTATTCACAATTAAGTGAAATTTCTCAATTGATAAAAATTACAAGTTCATTCAACAGTAAAATTTTAATTAGCGCGGTTATGGCTGGGTGTTATATGGAAATTGTGATTTTTATCAGTTCGCAATTTACTCCCGAGGTAAACACACGCGTTCATTTTCGGTCGGCCAGTGAACAAAATAAACAATGCACAAATATATAATATAAAAAAGGTCAAATATTTGCAACAACAAAATATTAAAAACCACCGTTTGATTAAAATTTTATATTTTATTCCTTCTGCTTTTGTAAAGTAAATCATAAGCCTATAGACAAGTAGATACAGAGTTACCGTCAGCGTTGCTAGAATCTTTCCAAAGGAAATCATCATTTGACGAAATAAAAATCATATTTTGAGATAAAAAATCATCACGAATATTTTACTCCAAAATATTATTCAAAGCAAAGACAAACAATGAAACTTTTATATAAAACTAAAACAAAAACGCATTCTTAAAAGTTTATATGATTTATTTACAATTCCATTTCCTTCTAAATTTAAGAGTTAATACTTTTTTGGTAACCAAATATATAAAAGATTCTTGTACATTTTAAAATCTTATGTAATTTGTTTTTAATTATACATTTTATGATATATTAAAAATTCATGAAAAAGAATTAAGATCGGGAGCAATCCCCAAAATATATTAAAAATTGCCATGACGGTAAGAATATATAAGAACGTGGCAAAGTCTCTTCCATTGCGAAAATGGTCAAATTCACGCACAAAATTATGAAGAAGGTCGGAACGCATAATATCAGCAAAAAAGCTTCAATATGATCAACATCACTAAAATAAGAAATTTATGATATTTTCGCAAAAGCTTTTTTAAATCACTAACGGAAGTCACAAAAAATGCAACGAGTTTCCCAAAAGTTTTAAGTGTTAACAAATTTCCTTAAACTCGAAAGAATTAATTTCATAAAATATGTAACGAAAGTATAAGTTCCGAAAAGTGTCCAAAGACATATGCTGCCTTGTTCTGAAAAACAGTGTTCTTTTAATCGGACGATTTAGTGCTTAGTTCGGATAACATATCTGAAAATTAAAAATTAACTGAAAAGCTACAATCAGTGAGCTCTTTAGTTGAATTCTTTCCAGAATGTTTAAGATTTTTCAGAGCATGTGCGACGTTTAAAGTGTGTAACGGTTTTTTTATGTCAAATAAATGTTTTTGTTGCTCTGTTTTACTAAAACTGCCTCATCACAATGTGATTATATACAGCCATAAACTACGGAAATCAATTAAACATATATATGTATACACTGGTGGACGAAATAATAGGGACACATAAAATTTTCAATATTTTCTTAAATATGTATTTATATATTTTTCCATAAATTAAATTAAATATACAAATTAAATTCAAGGCATTCAATTCGTCCATGTAAAAAAATAAAAATTACAGTTCTGCTGCATTCGGAAATTTATGTAATTCAAAAATATATACCTGGAAAAAATAATAGAGACATTTTATATATTACAGAACAAAATTAGTTTCTACTATTTAAATAAAATTATTCTTACTATATAAGAAGCTCCTCTTTGAATACTTACTGACACCGCGGTGTCAGGCATCTCAGGAGTTGCTAAATATTATGAAAAAATAATCCTACTATCAATGAAGTTCATCCATTTTTCTTACTTTCCATGTTTTCTAGTAAATTAATTTCTTGAATGACTTGTTTAACACCAAACATTAGTGATAGTTTTGTCAGTCAAACTGTAATTCAAAGGTGATGAATTTTTGACCATCACTCAATTTCGATAATATGTACACGCTTTACATATTAAAAGTGGGCAAAATGGAAAAGTGATTATATTAAAAGAACTAATTAAATTCGGAGAACAGAGAAATCTTATTATCCAAAATTGAAAATACTTTAGTCAGAGGAAGTTCACGCACTGTACAATGAACTACTATAAACTTGTATATTAGAAACTACAGAAAACTATAAATTAATTGATCTAAACAATTAAAATAACCATTTAAAATATTTCGAAGCAAGTATGAAAAATCATCATTTGAGAAAAAGAAAAATCATCATTTGGGAAAGAAAATCATCAAATCATATTTTCCTTTAAAAATCATCAAAAATATGATAAAATCATCATTCTGGCAACGCTGGTTACCGTTGGAAATTTACAAAAGGTCGTTTTGGAAAAACAAAGTCTTTAAAAAAGTCGTTTCAAGAAAAAAAAGTCGTACGAATTTTTTAAGGTTTTTATTGATGAAAAACAAAAATAAAGTAACAATTCAAACCAAACACAAAACAAAAAAACATATTTTGTACTATGTGCCTCTAGTGTTAATAATTGAAGTTGTTTGTATTTAGTCGAACTATATGGGTTTTATCCAAAGAAATTTATTATTCAGGCTTAAGTTCGTTCAATTTAATTTTTACAATTAAATCATTTTTTTTATTGAGAAATAATTTTTCAAAGCATGTGGCAATTGAAAAGAGGCACATAGTACAAAATATGTTAGATAGTTTCCCGTGTAATACGGATAAAACAAAACATATGTAAACCCTAAGAACTAGAGAAAGGAGCTTTCTCAATCTTGGGTGAGAAATATAAACAAAAAGCGCAAGTGTGGTTGTTGATTAGGATAAGTGCCAAGTATGGTCAATTTCTAAGCCACCATAAAATAAGCTTAAAGCCAGGAAACATAGAGCTTTAATACAATTGGATTAATGCCAGATATTTACCGCTTGACTTTGGGGGCTGAGTAGCCTAGAGTATAGACAGCTCTGACGATGGGCTTGTGGTTAATCCCGAAAACATCGATGTTCAGTTCGACCTTTAAAAAAGTCAAGAAATTGGTATTTGTACTTTTCAATTGCCACATGCTTTGAAAAATTATTTCTCAATAAAAAATTATTTAATTGTAAAAATTAAATTGAACGAACTTAAGCCTGAATAATAAATTTCTTTGGTTAAAACCCATATAGTTCGACTAGATACACACAACTTCATTGTTAAAATTTTTTAAAAACAAAAATCTGTGATTTTTTTTGTCGATTTTGAGTTATTGATGCCAAATTACAGTATTTTATATGCTCTTTTACAAGGACCAAAAATTTCGCCAATAACATGGAACATCTTAATTTATTCAAATATTTTCAGCTCTAATCAACTAAATCCACTTACAATTGCGTGCTGAAAATTTATTGCCGTTAAAAAAAACACATTACGACTTGTGTTGTTACTTTTTAACACATATTCGAAATATTTTTTAGTTATTTTTCAGTTAATAAAAACTTATACTAACTTGTGCGCAAGCATTTTTCATGTAAAAAAAATCTTGTGTGCTTAAACTAGTTCAATATAACCAACTGTTATCGACATAAGCTTTTTTCTGAACACACTTTTAGTGTCCTTGATAAATTGTTTTATTTTATTATTCCCTAGGATCTTATCCTTACGCAAATTTTTGCCTGAAAATTTTACACAAACTTCTTACCACATATGTTTACATGACTGTCCAAAAAAAAGTTTTATAAAAATCACACAGAGTCCGTAGTATTAAAAATAAAGTATTTCGGCACTCTGAACAATTTTGTTTTTAGACATACGCGCTTATTCAATAAAACCACAGAAATGTTAAAAAGTTTGCTGGTCGTACGAGCTCTGTAAAATTTGCAATTTTAAAGTGTTTGAAACATCATAATAAAATTATAAGCTTTGTTGAAATTGTCTGGAGATATTTAACGGTTGATCTGTCAAGCGTATGCCGCTGACATCGTTATCATTGCAAGGGGGAAATTTGAAGAGACGTTGTGTGATATAATACAGAACGGACTAAGGATAGTGAAGGTATGGTGCCTATCTATAGGGCTGAATATAAACCCTGCAAAGACTACCATTGTCCCCTTTACAAGGAGGAGGGCACTTCCACGCTGGTAAAACATTCGAGTGGACAGCGTGCAAATAGAAAGCTCATCGGAGGTCAAGTATCTGGGTGTGATATTAGACTCAAAGCTGTTATGGCATTTAGAGGCGACTGTTGAAAAGGCAACAAAAGTACTATGGCTTTGTAGATCTGTTGCTGGAAAAACATGGGGCTGCACACCCAAAATTCTGAGAAGGATATACACGATGATAGTGAGACCTATCATCACTTATGGTGTAGTTGCCTGGTCGGACAGGGTCAGGCTGGCTACGACCAGAGATCGGTTAGAGAAATTACAGAGGCTAGCATGCGTCTCTACCTGCTACCTGTTTCTCTTACTATTATGTTTGTGTTTAATATTTGGCTTATAATCTGCTCTATTAGTTATCAGTTGTTTTATCCCTACGTAGGTAATAATCCGTAATTGTACGTTTCTGGGTAATCCTTTTGTCTTGCTCATTTTCTACTACGTTGCCTGTCTAATTAGCGAATGGGAGCAATCATCCCTGGCAAGAAGATTTCCCCTGCTTGCGCAACCTTCTGATGTGATGGATAAAGTGTATGACTTCGACAAGAGGTTTGAGACTGTCCTGGCCAATAGAAGGAAATGGGGGAAATGGCACCCCGATATTCCTTTGGAACTGGCACCATCAGGTGGTACACTGATGGTTCCAGAACGCCGATAAGCTCTAGTGTGGGAGTTGTAGGACCAAGTATTAACTACCATGAATCCTTGGGAAAATCTCCTACAATTTTTCAATCGGAAGTTTATTCCATTGAGATATGCCATTGAGAAATAGCAATCTGCTCGGATAGTCAGGCTGCCATCAAAGCACTCAGGTCATATGAGTTTACCTCTAAGCTAGCAGCATGAATAAGGTCACACTCTGCTGGGTTCCTGGACACGCCGGGGTAGTAGGAAACGAAAATGCAGATAAATTGGCCAGGAGGGGGGCAAGTACACCCATGATCGGTCCAGAACCGTTTTGCGGACTTAGACTGGACAAAACCCGGGAAGATATATCGATGGAGATCAAGAGGACTAGAGAACATCTCTGGCTCAATCTCCCTTGAGAGCAACAACCTGTGCAGATTCTGTGATTCCGACGATGAAACTTCAGAGCATATTCTAAAGGAGTGCGAAGCGTTATGCCACAGAAGATATAGCCAATTGGGCAAACACCTATTGGAGGATTGGGAACTGCCAACACTGGACCCACTGGCAATCTTGAGACTCCTCAGGAGAGTGGGTCTAGATGAGGTGCTCTAGCACATGGCAGGGGATAAAATAGATCTACTTAGGTCGCAGTGTCCTGTGTTTCCCGTTTATCCTTAATTCATTCATTCAACGGTTGATCTGTGCAATTAGTTGTGGATTTGTGTTGTTCGTTGGCTTGATATAAGCCTCATAAGCTCCTTTATTGTGCTAAATATACATATGTACATACAAACATACAATACTACCTAAAAAAAATTTTTTTAAGTATCAATTTATTCTACTGTATGATCAGCTATTTGGTTTATATTCGTTTATACAGCTTGACGGGTTTGTGTATTGGATAGTTCAGTGTCGCCATCTGTTTGTGAGCTACATTTTTATTACACACAAACCTAAAAGCTAAAGGCCGTTGCTATAAAAAAATTCAACGTGTAATTATGGCTTTGTTTGCTGGTTGCGCCTCGGAAGCTATTACGTAAAGTCTAGTGGACTTAAGGCCCGGGATGCTGATGCTCTTGGGGATCCGGCCAAATATTTACAATGGTGTTGTCCTCGCTGTAAAAGTAATATTGTGGAATTCTATAAATTTTTTTAAAGTTTTAAAGATGAGTTTAACAGACTAAATAAGGACTTTTTATCAGAGTAGGAAAATTAACTAAACGAAACGTTTGGTTTCGTTTTGTTTTGTGTTTTTCAATGCGTAAAACAAAAACAACGAGAATGATAGTCCCATTTAGTTTTGTATTGTTTGTGCTTGTGTACACAATATGTACATTAACTTAAATGTACGCAGCTAGAAAAGAAAAGAACAAGAACAAAATTGAAAAGATTTAAGAAAATACATTTATTATTGTAGAATGCATTAAACATCTGGTCAAAGTCTGAAGATGATGATAACATATTGTACCAATTTGTGTTAGATAATAACTGATTTAACATGTTGTAGTTAGTATGCTTGAAAGTATACTCTTTTTCGTTGTTAGTAGCTGAATTCATATCAGATTTAGATGGAATTGAAGAAATAAGTTCATTTGTAGGATGATAACAATCCTCGGGAGTTGTAATTGGGGAAGAGCGCCTAATGAAACAATCAGTCACATCATTGACAAATATTAAATCTTATATTCTGGAATAATTGTTAACAATGCCATTCAGTTGGTATAGGCTCAAGTCGTATAAAACGTTGAAAAATTTATCGTAATTCGAACTCTGCTTAGTTTGCACAAAATATTTATCTTCTGATAAGTATTTGCAGGCCACAGAAGGTAAGTTAAAGTCACCCAATACAAAAATGGAGTCATCAGAAAAAGTGGAACGTGCAGTAGATTCCATAGCTTCAGCATGATTAGCATATATATTCTGTGGCGAAGAAGGCGGAACATAAGAACAAGTGACAAATATTCGTTTACGGTTAAGTTTTATTGATACTGCCATAAATTCAATATCATGCGATGAATCAATTATAACCTGTTCAGATGCAAAATTACATGAAACTGCAATAAGGACGCCACGACCAGCGCTTTTGCTACACGATCATGGCGAAAAATGTTGAACTTGTTGCAAAGTATTTCAGTATTGATGATATTACTTGTTACATTCAGTATAAAATAAATATGGACCAGTGTAACAACGTTAATTTATATAGAATTAAATCAAGAAGAGCCTCTTTCAAAATAATTGTACTAGTTGAATTTTTCGAAAAAATCGTAGAGAAAAATTTGTGGCCTAAATACACGATGGTTCGCGAGTATATTTACCATGAAGAGAATCTTGCACGTATTCCTGTAGCGGCTACCTAAATTCCAAAAAAAAACTAATGTTGTGTTCAAACCTCAGTATAATGTATCAGAATGTTAATGGGATGAACACCAAGCTTACTAATACCTTTCTTAACAGTATTGATACTGAATTCCATATTGCTGCCCTAACTGAGATTTGGCTTAATAATAATACCAACAATGCTGAAATTATGTGTGATAAGTATGAAATTTTTAGACGTGATAGAATTGGCAAACAAGGTGGTGTAGTATTGATTTCTTTTCTAGCTTATATCCAGCCGAAGAAGTAGTCCTTGATAATTCTCTTAACATAGAAATTGTTGTCGTTGCAGCACAAATTTTAAATATATCACTCTTTATTACTTGCTCTTACATTCCTCCTAATTCTGATCCTCAAATTTCTCAAGTGCATGCCCTGTTAATCAAATCCGTTGCTGATAAACTTAAACCGACTGATTACTTGGTAATTCTTGGTAATTTTAATATTCCATCAGCATCTTGGATTTCTTCTGAAGACACCGAATCTTTGATCCCGATTACTCCGTATGACTGGACAATGACTTTATTACGAGCCTTGCTGATATTAATGTCTTTCAAATAAATAATATTCATAATATCAATATGAGATTACTTGATCTGATTTTTGTAAACAGTCCATCCTTGTTTGATGTGAGTAGGACCAACACTATTTGCATTCCAGAGGATCGCCATTATCCGACACTACTAATTTCTACACCTTTCCCGAAGAAGAAATCTAAATTAAATACATATGAGGGTATTTGTTTTAAACGTACGAATTATACACTTCTAAATCATTTGCTTTCTAATATTAATTGGTCAGAAATACTTTTTCATAAAAATGATGGAAATGATTTTGAGCTGGGGGTCGATTCTGAGTTTATGATAAAAATGTAGTGATAAAAAAATTATCATTTTCACTTCATAGCAATTTTTCACTTCATTTTTCATTTAGAGCGATTCTGATTGCAATTATAAAAAATTGAATCGTTATGAAAACCATCTGTCAGTTTTTGTTTTATTCCGCTCATTTCTTGAATCATAAGCAAATTAAAATAAAAAATAATTTTATTGCAAATACATATTATGTACTTTCTGGTCTTCTGAAACTTTGCAACATATTTATTTATCCATTGGGTTGTTTTTAAATATTAAGTTTACTTTTGTAAAATTAATGGTTTTATGTATTTGTTACAAAAGTGTAATGCAAATAACTTAACTCTGTTATTCTATTGCACGCCTCATAAGCGAAGCGTTGAGGTGGGTACAACTCTCACTTCACGCGATTTTTCAAACTTAAAATGGCTCTATTATTATCATATATTGCACTTGTAAAAAATATATACACATACATATTAAGAAAAAATACTATTTTTAACACTCATGAGATTTTTAATATTATTTTTATTATTTAAACTAATTAAAAATTTTTTTAAAAAAGTTCTGTCTTGGACGTCCGTTTGTCTATATGTACGGATCCTGTATGTGGTTACGATAACGACCGAAAGACTTCATAAGTCGAGTCTTTTTAATTATTTTACGCTTCAGTATAATTAGGAATAGAAGCCTATTTAATTTCACGGTCTAAATGAGATTATGAAGCGTGCACTTTTGGATTTTCCAAACTATTCCATTTTTATTTCTTGTTTATTTCACTGTTGTAACAATTAAGCAAAAGTTAATAAAAAAAGTCATTAAAAGTTGTCATCATTTAAGTTTTCGCCAACTTTTTCATGATGAAAAAAATATTATCATATGAGAAAAATTTGACAGATAGTTTTCATAAAAGCTAAAACTAGAATCGAATTTTCAATGAAGTGATAATTTATTTTTCATTTTTACTTTTTCACAAAAATAGAATCGGGCCCCTGGTCATTCAGAAGTTTTACTCAATGCTAAATAGTTGTATTTCTGCAAGTACTCCGATAATTAAAGAAGTTATGCGCAATCGCCCTCCCTGGTTTACTAATACACTGGCATGGTTAGAAAATATACGGAACAGACTCCATAAAAAGTTAAAAAAAAGTAAAAGTTCAATAGCAACTCATCGTATCCATATGAAATTTCCTCCTTAGATGCCTCAACAGTCTTGATCTGATATTACTAAAAAGCTCTTGCAAACCTGGACCTGATGGTGTTCCGAGCAGTATTTTAAAAAACTGCGCTGAGTCGTTAGCCTTTCCTCTAACGTATTTCTTTAATACTTCTCTGAAGTTTGGTTTATTTCCTAGCTGCTGGAAGGAATCAATTATCACCCCTCTCTACAAAGCCGGTAGTTGTAGTAATGCCACAATCTATAGAGCTATAGCAAAGTAAAATGCTATTCCTAAGTTGTTCCAGAAAATTATAATGGATATGCTGAAACATGAAATATCAATAATTCTTTCTCCAAAACAGCATGGTTTTTGTCGCGGTAGATCTAAAATTACAAACTTTTATAACAGCCAGTAAACCAGAGAACAGCAATAAGTATTATTTAAACTAATTAAAAAATTGTTTAAAAAAGTTCTGTCTTGGACGTCCGTTTGTCTATATGTACGGATCCTGTATGTGGTTACGATAACGACCGAAAGACTTCATAAATCGAGTCTTTTTAATTATTTTACGCTTCAGTATAATTAGGAATAGAAGCCTATTTAATTTCACGGTCTAAATGAGATTATGAAGCGTGCACTTTTGGATTTTCCAAACTATTCCATTTTTATTTCTTGTTTATTTCACTGTTGTAACAATTAAGCAAAAGTTAATAAAAAAAGTCATTAAAAGTTGTCATCATTTAAGTTTTCACCAACTTTTTCATGATGAAAAAAATATTATCATATGAGAAAAATTTGACAGATAGTTTTCATAAAAGCTAAAACTAGAATAGAATTTTCAATGAAGTGATAATTTATTTTTCATTTTTACTTTTTCACAAAAATAGAATCGGGCCCCTGGTCATTCAGAAGTTTTACTCAATGCTAAATAGTTGTATTTCTGCAAGTACTCCGATAATTAAAGAAGTTATGCGCAATCGCCCTCCCTGGTTTACTAATACACTGACATGGTTAGAAAATATACGGAACAGACTCCATAAAAAGTAAAAAAAAGTAAAAGTTCAATAGATCGAAGCCTTCATCTAATAGCAAGCAGCCACTTCAATATTGAAAACAAAAACTGTTACGATTACTTTGTTAGTAAAATTAAATATAACATCAAAAATAGTCCAAAAATGTTTTTCAACTTTGTTAATTCAAAACAGAGAGTTTCATCATACCCTACAACTATGAAATACAACGGTACTATATACTCTAATGATTCAGATATCGCAAATATTTTTGCTGAAT
This sequence comes from Panzeria rudis, assembly GCA_956483635.1. Classification (NCBI taxonomy): domain Eukaryota; kingdom Metazoa; phylum Arthropoda; class Insecta; order Diptera; family Tachinidae; genus Panzeria; species Panzeria rudis. The sequence continues at coordinate 78,372,952 of OY101447.1, read as the reverse complement.
TTTTCGCATCTAAATTCTCTGCAAATACTTTTAGCAACTCATCGTATCCATATGAAATTTCCTCCTTAGATGCCTCAACAGTCTTGATCTGATATTACTAAAAAGCTCTTGCAAACCTGGACCTGATGGTGTTCCGAGCAGTATTTTAAAAAACTGCGCTGAGTCGTTAGCCTTTCCTCTAACGTATTTATTTAATACTTCTCTGAAGTTTGGTTTATTTCCTAGCTGCTGGAAGGAATCAATTATCACCCCTCTCTACAAAGCCGGTAGTTGTAGTAATGCCACAATCTATAGAGCTATAGCAAAGTAAAATGCTATTCCTAAGTTGTTCCAGAAAATTATAATGGATATGCTGAAACATGAAATATCAATAATTCTTTCTCCAAAACAGCATGGTTTTTGTCGCGGTAGATCTAAAATTACAAACTTTTATAACAGCCAGTAAACCAGAGAACAGCAATAAGTATTGAAAAAGTGAGTAGAGTTGAATCATGATCCATAATTTCTTGTACTTATGCGCATTTATTTTTATTGCGATGTTGACGAAACACATATCCACTCCTAAAGTTTGTGGTTGTCCATCACACTCATACTTAACAAAATTTACGACGTAAAGACGATGGAAAATAAGTATGACTCGCATACGAACAGCGTTGCCAGAATGATGATTTTATCATATTTTTGATGATTTTTAAACTAAAATATGATTTGATGATTTTTCCCCTCATATGATGATTTTGTGTTCATTATGAAGTTGTGTGTTTGCTCTGCTGTCTTTTTTTACTACGTATTTTTTTATCAAAGTTAACATACATACATGAATGAGGTCAATCAATGCATTGCAAAGTTAAGTATTATAAGTATTTTCCTAAAATTAAAATGCAAATTGAGGAGATTTATATTTCTTGCAACTTATATTTACGAATCAACGACATTGCGGGTATAAGCAGCGTGACCGTTTTGCGACCAAAGTGGCAATTTGCCACTTTTTCAACTACCTTGCCACTTTTAGTGCCCCTTTTTTAAAATGACCTAAATCTGGCACCTTTTGTAAAATTATGCCCCTTTTTATGAAATGATGCTTCTTGTTTTAATATAAGCTTTTTACGGCACGAAACTGTTTTTATAAAAAAAAATCTCAAGACAAAAATTTGTTCTTGAGGCTATCATGTAAAGTCTTATGATAAAAACTATTTTGAAATAGTTGATGAGTTTAGATCTATAGATTCATTCATTATTGTATTAAAATTATTAAAAACTAACACCCTGATTCACTAACACGAACAAGAACGTCTTGTTAAAATTTTTTATGAAAATTACGCAGCTTTAAATATTTTTAAAATTAATTTCATGCAAATTTTGGTGGCATGTCACAATATCCAGTGACATAATGTCCAAAGGCATTATGTCACTGCAAAAAATGGCATAACATCCATGGACATTGTGACAATTAATAGTGCCATGGACTTTATGACATTATTATTATGATAATAATGGTCTTTGAAATATGTCATAATGTCCACACTTTTAAAAATGAAAAAAAATTCAAATATACATGTTGTTGACTATTCACTTTTTACTTCTGCAATCGGTGACAAGTAATAAAAGATTAATTGACGTTATTTCATTTTAAAAAGTGAAATAAAATCAAGAAAAATTTGCAACTAGCGTCAACAATGCTTAAAATATGTCCAATCGACATCGTCGATTTAAAGAAATATTTGGAAATTAATTTAAATTGTTAAGAAAATTTATTTTACTACAAAATATTCTTTGCGTAGCTGGCCTTCGACCGGGCTTAAGTATTTTTTCTTCTTGGTATATTGAAAAGCGGCCTTCGGCCGGTCTTAACAATTTTCTCCTCGCAGTATGCAAAAATCTTTACTAAGCGAAACTGCTTTTCGATATACTTTACTAATGTGCTGTTTCCATATGCAAACAAGCAACTTGAGTAAAAAAAATTTTATGGAAATTGTTTTAAGAAATATGAGTGCCTTCCACATAAATTTTATACAAACAAGTCTTGTTTGCATTGTTTGTCTAAAATTTATATAAAAAGCAGTCAGTTTTTTGAACGAAAAAACATCAAAATTGATTCATTTTATTTCAAAAGCATTACATATACGCCCTAAAAATTCATTAAATATTAGAATTTGGTTCAATTGTTCCCTTTTCAAAAAAGTTGCCCCTTTTTTTGGAAGAATCCCCTTTTAGGTGCCACTTTTTTTCTCAAAATCCCCTTTTTGTGCCACTTTTTAAAAATTTTAACCGGTCACCCTGGGTATAAGTACATCAGAGTAGTTAAATTTAAATGACGTATACGCACTTATACTTACAATCTAATGAGTGAGCATAAGTAGCGAAAAAACGATGTATTGCTGATCTCTGCAGTAAACAGATGACATTTATACAGACTTTAGTAAAACGTTTGACAAGGTAAACCATCATAAACTATTGATTGAGAAGCTTTATGCAACTGGATTTACCGATAGATTCCTGCATTGGATAAAATCGTATTTATAAAATCGCAAACAATGTGTTACTTTCAATAACTCAAAATCTAGGTATATTGAAGTAATATCAGGTGTTCCTCAGGGTAGCCATCTTGGACCTCTTTTATTTCTGATTTTTATAAATGATCTACCAAAAGCCAAAAGAATTCTGTAATATTCTGATATATGCCGATGATGTTAAACTCTTCTCAAGGATTGCAAGATAGGATGATACCATTTATGTCCAGGCGGATTTGTATACCTTCTATAATTGGTGTACCGTAAATCTATTGGAATTAAATCTAAACAAATGTAAATTGATTACTTTCACTAGATATTCGCCATTTTCATCCAGTTACTTTATTAATGGTACTAAGCTAATAGCTGTGGACTAAATTTTAGACCTTGGAATTTACTTCGCAAAAAGCTTAATTTCAACACACATGTTAGTTACATTTGTGGTTAATAGGCCACTGCTGTTTTATGTTTCATAAAACGATGGGCAAAAGAATTTAATGATCCTTATGTAACGAAAAATATATTCATATCTTTAGTAAGGCCCATTCTTGAATATGGCTCTGTAATTTGGGATCCCCTGTACAACGTATATATTAAAATGCTGGAATCAGTATAAAAACAATTCCTATTATTTTGTCTTCGCTATCTTCAGTGGAATCCAACTGTGAACCTGCCGCCTTATCGTACCCGATTGGCACTTATAAGCCTCCCTACGTTGAAAAGCCGAAGGATTGTATCTATCATAGTATTTGTCGTTAACTTGTTTCAAGGGTAATTGACTCTATTTGTCTTTACAGTGAAATAAACATCACCATTCCAAGCAGGTAGCTTAGATCATATGAACCCCTTCGTCTACGATTCCATAGAACAAACTTCATGAATTTCGACCCATTCCGTAGAGTTTGTTCAGATATTAACAAATTTTATAATCGCATTGATTTATCGGATAACGTTGATATTTCTATGAGAACACATTTCTTATTTAAACTCAAATAATTGTTTATAACCATTGTAATTTATGTATTATTTTTGTAATGTGCAGCTGTAGTTATAATAGATGTTAATGAATAAATAAATAAATTAATTTTGTGAATCCAAATTGATTGTTAGGCTAAGGTTCGTAACGTTATAATTCAAAAATTAAGTTGATGTTAATTTTTCCCTTGTTCCTTGGAATATTAATCATGCGCAATTCTTTTTGAATATAACGTTACGAACCTTAGCCAAATAATCAATTTGGATTCACAAAGCAAATACGTTTGAAATAATCATATTAATAAATTAATTAATTCTGCTTGCCACAATTTCCACAATATCTCTGAAACTACTAAGCTGATAAAAAAAACCTTGCACAGTTTTCGCACTAGCAAAGTTTACTTTGTCGACGTTTAGACGACGCAAGTCTTATTGATCACCTTCTTATTCAGCTGGGAGAGCGACAGAGAAACATGTATTCATTTCTCTGTCTTTCCCACAGCTGAATAAGAAGCTGATCAGTAAGACTTGCATCGTCTGAACCTTGTCTTTACAAAGTTTTAATTCAGCCGGTAGAAAGACAGAGATGAAGTATTTCGCTCTCGGCTTCATTAAAGCTTAGCAAAGACGGGGCTCACATGATGCAAGTCTTATTAATCAACCTCTTATTCAGCTGTGAAAAACAGAGAAATTTGTATTAATTTCTCTGTCTTTCTCACAGCTGAATAAGAAGCTGATCAATAAGACTTGCATCGTGTGAACCCCGTCAAAGTAAACTTGCTTGTGCGAAAGCGGTGTTGTCACGGCTTAAACTAAAACAAACAAACAAACACATAACTGTGTACTCATAACAGGAACATGCAAAACATATCACATGGGGTTTTTTATTCTCACACGTATGTACTCACACCTATTAACTAAAAGTAAATAAAATCAATCAGTGTGTCATGAACATTCAAACAAGCAGGTTGTGTTACCGTTTGTTTCTTGCTATTGCTTGATATACACTAACAAAAACTTTGTAAGAGCAAGAGTTGCAAAATAAAACCCATACAAGCAGAATGTATTAGTATGTGTTTGCCGGTTCCTGACTCATATACATATGAGTAACACTAGTAAAGAAAAAATAACAACAGCAACAAATGCAACAGAAAGTGAAAATGTAGTGAACAAAAATTTACACTTGTCGTCAAAAGTATGGTGCGCTCAAATTCAATGTCAATGACTGACAGTGATATAAAAAAATTTTTTTTGAAATCAACTACATAGCACAAGTGCCAACAATATAAGTCAACATATAGTCGAAAAACGACAGGAAGTGGCCCCCTAGAAAATGCTACAGAAAAGCCAAAATTCCAAATGGGTATTAATCGATACATGAAAGTAATATATAAGAAAAGGTAATATTCCCAGATGTAGCCTCAATATAACTATTTTTAAAACATATAAATCGTATAATTATAACACACTTTTTTATGAAAATTACCAACAACAAAAATACAATACATACGACTTTAATACGAGCTTGTGAATTGAACAATTGTTTTGTACAACTAAAATTATATAAATCAGTCAAAAGCAAAACAGGGCCTCGAACTCGCAAAGAGTTAGTTAATGAAATGCGTGATTGTAATCTATTATTTTAATAAAAAAAATGATTTTTAAACTTTTATTATGTTTTATTTTTTTTAAGATTTATTACTCAATTGAGATTTCAAATAAAAATAAACAAAAATTTCTTACATGATTTGTTATTGAATCCGTAAATGTTCAAGTGAAATTCTCTTAATGTAGAAATGTGTTGTCATTTAGAGTGTACACCAGTGAACTGGAGGTCAATTCTTGTTCTGTGAAACGGTGAAATGAAAAGATTTTTCACCTTTTCATAGTAGTTTTGATTCTCGTTTAATGAAACAATAAAAAGTAATGTCAATATTTTTTCATATGAAAAACATTGGAACGAAACAAAAGTTTTTCACAATTACACATCACTGCGATTCTTGTTTTGTGTAGCAAAACTTTTCATATGAAAATTTATTTTACACAGAAAATTTATAAGTGAAAAATAAACATTTGGAGAATAGTAAGGTCAAACTTACAAGGGAATAAATGTTTTTAGTTTTATAATTCGTTTAATTATTTATTAAAGGACGATTTTGATCTTACAAACGATAATTAATGATTTAAATATAAAATACACAAGAAGTTATATTTCCGCACACGGACAGACACACATGTACACAATTCGCACTGCAAACGCGCTGTTGGGGCTAAAAATATATAATACACATGTATTTTTCTAAATTTTCATTGTTTTATTGTAAAGAACACAAAAACTATTATTAAAACATATTTTTAAAATAAAAACCATAAAATATGAATAATTATAATATATGTACATTTCTATTTCATTTCTTTGTAAATATTTCATTTTGACACTTGATAACATAGTACCAGCGTTGTCAACTCGATGCTTTTCACACCGTTTTTAGTGTTTTTTCAACATTTCGACGCGAAAAATGTTCAAGTTAGTGCTCGATGCTTTTTTTATTTAACCTTTTCTGATTTTTATTTGAGAAGGTTGCACAAAACATAAAATTCAAAAATAAGTTTATTTATCTAAAAAAATTGTTTTTCAAGTAAAATTCTAATGCAACACTTTGCTGAACATACTTTTTTGCAGCCTTGTAGAAGAATAAACAAATATATTTGGTTTTGCCCAAGCAAAATATAAATATTCAGTCGATATAAGCCTGTTTGAGGCATTAGCAAAAATTTTCATCAAACTTTTGCCTCTTCCTTAGTCTAGGTTCACACACAGCAAATTTGTTTGTGCAAGTTTCTAATTTGTATGTGAAAGATGAAATAAAAATAAACACAATTTGTAATCATTTCTCTTTTTTTTTCTATGAACTAAAACTTGCCCAAGAAAACTTGCTGTGTGTGAATCTAAACTTATTCAAACACAAAAGTCGCACGCGTTTTTAGCTTGATGAATCTATTTAAATGAGTCTAAAAGACGTATCAGAATGTTCTTACACGCGGATAACGCTTTGCTTCACATAAAAAACGGCATGAAGGGAGAAAATTCATGTTGTGAAAACTATGATGTGCCTCGATTTAATTACGCTACGCAAAAATTAAAATGCTTCGAGATCAAAATAGCAGATCATTATACATACGGGCAAATCCCAGAAATGGTCCACCTATGGCAGAATTTTCGAGCTGTTAAAACCGTTTATACATGTTGATGGAATAATGTGTTATATATTTAGGGTGATATTTTTTATGTATTTAGCTACACATATGACCGTAAGCTTAAGTTTGAATTTTCGAGGTCGGAGGTGATCAGGAACGCCACCTATGTATCTTGAAAATAAGTGAGTGACTATTTTTTAGATTATCTCGTTAACTATAAGGGAAATGTCTGGAATTTGTTAATCACCAAAAAGTTTTATATTTTAATCTGTGGCCGATTTACCGCATTTGTTATCGAGTAAGCTTTTGCGTCGAATGAAATTTCGTCACGTGTCGAAGGGATGGATTACCGGATTCGAAAAGTGTACATACCAAGTTTGTTTTTCACCGTTTGTTGAATCGACTAAGAGTTTGTAATACATTAAAGAAACCTTTTGTGTTTCTTTAAGCTAGTTCAACAACCAATTCGATTTGACGACTGTAACAAGGTTTATTGGTAATGTTTCATGCGTTTTTTTTTGCAAAACATACAATATAAAAGGAAATATTATTTTCGATCGCTCTGGTGCTAGCGAGTGCAATTTAAGCAGCATGTACTCGATTATCGTATGCCGTAATTCCCAAAAAGAAAATTTTCGAACAATTTTACTCGATCACGTATGCGGTAATTCGGCCACTGAATGTAACGTTCGTCACGTAGGATTTGTCCATATGTATATTTTTATCCGCTGAATTCAGAAATGACCATAAAACTTTACGATAAGCTCTAGTTTCAAATATATACTTTTATATTTTCATAAATTACAACAATTTTGTTCTTTTTTATTTACGTTGTACAAAAGTTGTACAATCCAATTAGTGCGTTTTTAGAGTCAATAGTACAATATTAATTGTCATATTGCTTTTCACATAGCATAAAAATCATACAAATATGTATCTTGTATACTAAACTCTTGAGGAGAGAATACATTTATATTTTTCCATGAAAGAGTGAGTAAATTAAAAACTTAAACTCGTTTTCTGGAAAATCAGTATTTTTGAGTTCTGTCACTTTTCAAGTGCATGTGCGATATGTCCTTTAAACATCAAAAATTGTGTATTTTACTTTATGAAATGATAAAATACATATTATTTTTAAATAAAATTAAATATTTTTAATTTAGTGCGTTTTTTTTTCAGAAATAAGCGTTTTTATCGCGTTTTAGTGCTTTTTGAAATTTAACAGTTGACAACGCTGCATAGTACCAAAGTTTTCACAGGTACGTATGGAATGAAACATTTTTTCATAATTCAAACGAGAATCAGAAAATGTGTAATTGTGAAAAGATAGAGTGAAAAGTAATGATGAAAACGAATATGAAAAGTTTTGTTTTCATTTCACGTTATCACAGAACCAGAATTGAGCCCCTGCAATGTCTGATTGAAAAAATTATCATACGCAATCAACATCCTAAAAACAATTTTTTTAGTTCAGAAAATCAAACTTGTTCAAACATACATATTCCCTGCTGAGTTTTAATCACTCAAATGATTGTCATGTTGCAAGGTGGATTTATACAGGTGATATTATAAGCACAGCTGTTCTACTTTTTTTCTGCAAATTAGATGCTCGTATGTCAAAATTTGTATACGTTGACATAGGGGCTGAGATGTCAAAGGCTATTGTAATGTTGTAGTTGTTTTAGAATCAACACCACCTGATCAAATTAATTCACCTTGGCATATTGTTGGTTATGATTTTTAATCATGTGTTGCATCATACCAGTTGGTATGATTGCTCGTTTGGCTCAATCATTATTTTGAATAAGAATAAAATACAAAATCAAAACTGTTCATTCTGATTAGCATCAAGTAAGTTGATGCAGAGTAAAAGAAAAAATCAAAAAAATCATTGTGTATGAATGTGGTGATAATAAAGAGCTAACATATGAACAAACGCAAAATGCTTTCGTAATAACAAAGTCCCAGTTTATACTATACAAGTCTTATTGATCAGCTTCTTATTTATGCTGACTTTAGATAACATGTTTTTTACATATGGCTTGTTAGGTGTGTGAGACATATGTAACTTCGCATGTTTGTCAAAATTGTCAATTTACAGACGGTTTATAATATTTGCTTTCACACGTACATGTGCAATTACATCTGACATAACCTCTGAGTGTTCACAACAGCTAAGTTTTTGCACAATTTTCGTAAATATACATATAAAGCGCTCTTTGCTTTTTAATGTTTTTTCAGCCAAACCACACTTTTGATAATTTAATACAGCTAATGTCAGATGCCTTGTCATTTGAAAATTGAACACGCTCTAATTGAAAATTTTTCATCTGACTGCTTCTGTAAATGTCATCTGACAATGTTTCATATGTTTCACACGGCATATATCACTTTTGCAGTGGGAAATTTGACAAGTCAGATGTAAAATACATGTCGTCTAAAGCCAGCATTAGCTGTGGAAAAAACTGAGAAATGTGTATTCATTTCTCTGTCTTTCTCACAACTGAATAAGAAGCTGATCAATAAGACTTGCATCGTCTAAACGTCGACAAAAAGCAAAGTTTAAGTATGTATGTATGTACGTATATATTTATTTTCGGTTTTTCATATCAGGGATGGTAAAATGAAACAAAATCTATAATAGAGCTAGTCGGTAGCAACTTTTTAAAAAATATTTGACAAACATTTTAAATAAATTTCTGAGATGAATTGTTAAAAAATAATGCATTTTAGAATTAAAATTTGAGCCGGATTTTTCGAAATGTAATATAATTTTTTTTTATTTTTTTATTATTATTAGGGCAGATTTAGCCGACCGTAAATGTATGTATAAAACGTAAATGTAGTCGAATGTACTGATCGTTTCTGTCTCATAGCTTTTCAGTGTGACAGAAACGATCAGCACATTCGACTACATTTACGTTTTTTACATTTACGGTCGGCTAAGACTGCATTTTAATAAAAAAATTAGGTTTCAAATATGTTTACGACAAAAATTGCGTACAAAATTTTCTGAATATACATTTCAAATCCATGTTAATTTTTTATGAATACGGCAATTGCTAAACCCAAAATGAACGTAGCATTAAAAAATATTTATTGTTAATAAATCAAGACAAACAACACACACGACACTTAGTATTCGATAGCTAAAGGATTTAAACTCGGTTGAGACACGGAAAAGCTCATATAATGTTGAAAAGCTTCTAAACAACTAAGGACCATTATTACATTTTGGCAATAGTTAAAGGCAGAATTTTGTTGGACGGATAAACTGTATATCTATATTGATTACGACTTTAATTTAACTGAAAGTAAGCGATAAGTTGAAAGTAATTACCTGGTAGATTGAAGTAAATTTGTAATAACGATAAACTGTTTATCCGTTTTAAAAAATCCTGCCGTTAACCATTGCCAAAATGTAATAACGGGCATAAAATAGCTTAAGTAAATATTAACTAGTTTGTTGTTTGACCTTTTTTCTTCTAATAAAAATTAATATAAGATTTTCTTCAAGCTTGAGGTCAAATATAGTGATATTTTTATTCAACTATACCAATGTTTCGCTATACATCGCGTAGCATCATCAGGGCTTATGTTCTAAAAACCAATAAATAAATACAATTATAACAATGCAATAAAAAGATACAAAAATATAAAAAGAAAATATATAGTTTATATTTGTATTTTTATATTTTTGTATCTTTTTATTGCATTCTTATAATTGTATTTATTTATTGGTTTTTAGAACATACGCCCTGATGATGCTACGCGATGTGTAGCGAAATATTGGCATAGTTGAATAAAAATATCACTATATTTGACCACAAGCTAGAAGAAAATCTTATATTTATTTTTATGAGCTTAAGTAAATTTTTAAAAATTTTCCACACTTGTAAAAATCTTAAAGCAAACTGGTTTAATATTGTCGATTATCTACTTGACTTTTCCAACCTCGTACGGTGGAAAGGTATAACAAGAGCTCTGATGAAGAGATCATGATTGAAATATCGTCGCAATTTGAAATACAGTAGACTCGAGGTAGTAGTTCCCTTAATCCTGGGTTCCCTACCCAGTTTTCATCCCATTTAGTTTTCATCCCATTTCGGTATATTACGGCTAAAAATGTTTGTAATCGAATGGACGTGTTATATATAAACGAAGTTTACATTTGCAATATATGGATCAACATTTACATGTTTTGTATAAAATTATGTAAAAACCTTTTTCATCGTAGACCTGTGTAATTAATTTCTGAGAATATCTCAACTTAATTTAATATATGAGGCCATCAGCGCTAAAGTGGTGTGACCCGGAATATAAGTTTTCTTGGCATATGTGCAAGTTGTCTAGCTTTTTAGAGGTAACATTTTTTGCAAAAAGAACAAATACTTTTAATTAAATGATGTATGTACCTAAATATATATTTTTTTTATTTATAATTTAAAAATTTTTTATGTTTTGTTAAATATTTCAATTAATTTTGCAATTGGATCTTAAAAATATTTATATTTCCATGTACAATCCACATATTATTTTTATAATATTTTTCGCAAGTGAATTAATGGGAATACTCGTTTGAACTACTAACTGTAGCAATCATTAAATTGTTTGCCTATAGCAAACAACGAACGCAGCTCGTTTTTACAATTCAATCGATCTCTAAACTATTACTACGTTTATACGAAGTGGTTATTTGCAAATCAGAACGTAAAATGCTGCCAAATACTTTTTTAAATCACTGAATATTTATCTATTTATTATTTTTTTTATTAACAAACATGTGTAAAGGTGGCATGTCAAACTTCTTATTTGCAAATAGTGCGTTAATCAGCAATTGTTTTCGTGAGTTAGTAACTTACAATAAAAAACCATACTTGGTAGCACTAAATTTTTATTTGCAAATAAGTCCCAATTAACACTATGCAAGACTTATTGATCAGCTTCTTATTCAGCTGTGAGCAAAACAGAGAAATGTGTATTTATTTTTCTGTCTTTCTTACAGCTGGATAAGAATCTTATCAATAAGACTTGCATAGTGTGAATTGGGACTAAGTGCCTGTTTACACCATGCAATTCTTATTGATCAGGTTCTTATTCAGCTGTGAGAAAAACAGAGAAATGTGTATTCATTTCTCTGTCTTTCTCACAGCTGAATAAGAAGCTGATCAATAAGACTTGCATCGTCTAAACGTCGACTAGTTTTTACGAATATCCGCAGTTTTTGCAATTTTTTCCCAGTTTTCGGCATTCCTTACAATATTAGCAGTTTTAATCCATTTTAAAGCCTGTTTTCGCGATAAAAGTGATTTTTGCATTTTTATGAGCTTTAAGCTGTGTTAACTCAATATTGGACTTTGATATCTTTAGCAATCTTTTGCGAATTTTCGCCATTTACGCGATTATTTGTAAATGTTTACCATTCGTTTTAGAGCTTGTTTTTTTAATCCCGCAATTTTTAGTGACTTTTCACCATTTTCGCGACAAAAGCAACTTTGTTCAAGTTTCAAAATAAACCATTTTGATTTTTTAATTCGTAGTGAATTAATTTGATGGTAAATTCATTAATGCTATCACGTATGTATAGCAGGCAATTTAAGAACCAATATTCCTGTTTAAAATGTTAATACTTTTTTATAAAGGGCCAAATAGATTGCGGAAGTAGCTTGCCAAACATGGCAGAAATTTACGTTAGAATGTTATTGAAAAAAATATTAATTTAATTAACATTTGTCATTAACTTAATACAATATTTAATTGTGTGTATTTCTTTTCCATACCGGTTATTTCTTTTCTTTTCATACATACATAAGTACTTAAAACAAGTTGTATCTCATAAAGAAATAAGTGGGACACGGCTCAGCTGAAAAGAGCGCGCTTCACGTCCGTGAAGCCCGGGTTTGTATCCCAGCCATGTCAAAAATTTTTCTAGCATATATACTATAATATCTGGTAGACCGAGCCTTATTCGGAGTTCTTTAGTTATGACTTTATTGCAGCAAATGCTCGATATATTAATATTTTTAATGCAAGTATTCTTGATTATATGACCTTTTTATTATTGTGAAAATATTTACCGTTTGCAGCGCCATCTGAGTAGCCAATATATTTATATGTATTCAACGCTGTTCAAAGTTAACGTTGTTTTATCAAAAATTGTTTTATATAATATTCGATATTTGCAGCACCGCTAAATGTATCAGTAAAAATTTTAAAAAATTGTATTGTTTGAGCACTTTAAGCTTATTTGGAGTTGTAATTGTAGAAAACTCTTTAATTCCATTCATTTGGCACCCATTTTATGGCAGAGCATGTCTGAATTTTTATGGTAGTAAGTTTTAAACTTAAATTGTCGATATTTGTTTTGTGTGAGCTTTAAGTTGGTTTACAGTTTTATTTTTAAAAAGACTTTTCATTTGACGCACATATCATGCAGACCTATAAAAAATAGTGGTTCGCCATATTATGTTTGGGCTATAATTATTTTGAGTTCTCCTCACAGAAATACCTTTCAATTGATACCCGCAACAATCGGACGATTAGGGAAGTCCGCAGTTTTGAAGATGTAAGTTTTTAATTAAAAAAAAGTTCCGATATTTGTTGTTTGTGAGCTTGCAGTTTATATGAAGTTTCAATTTTGTTTTATTTGATACACATATAACGGGACCATATTGTGTTTAGAGTAATTCTATTTTATTTTGAGTTCTCTTGTCACAAATCCCTTACATTTGATACCCATATCATGGGGGTGTAGACAATATAATGTTCCTTCGTTTTGGAATTTCCATATTCTGTTTAGATTAATTCAATTTTGTTTTGAGTTCTCTTCTCAAAAACTCCTTTTTTTATTTAAAAACCTCCCGATATTTCTTGTTTGTAAACTTTAAGTTTATCTAGAGTTTTAATTTTAGAAACCCCTTTCATTTGATACCTATATCAATTGGGCGCATAAAATTAGTGAACTGCCATTTTGGGGTGTCCGCCATATTATTTTTTAAGTAGTTCCGCTTTCTTTTGACTGTTTTTAAAAAATCGTTTTCATTTGATACCCATGTTATCATTCCCTTCTCTGAAATCTTTTTCATTTGGTACCCATATTATTGGGGCAGATAAAAGATATTGATCCGCCATTTTTGTGTGTCCGCCATATTGTCTTTTAAGTAGTTCCATTTTATTTTGAGTTCTCTTCCCAGAAAACCCTTTCATTTGATACCCACAATAATATGGCGCATAAAAATTAGTGGATTGCCATTTTTGGGTGTCCGCCATATTGTTTTTTATGTAGTTCCACGTTCTTTTGAGTTGCATTCTCAGAAATATTTTTCATTTGATACCCATATTATTGGGGCGCATAAAAGACGTTGATCCGCCATTTTGGTGTTTCCGCCATATTGCCTTTTAAGTAGCTCCATTTTATTTTGAGTTCTCTTCGCAGAAAATCCTTCCATTTGATACCCATATCATAGGGTGCATAAAAAATAATGATCCGCTTATTTGGGGTGTCCGCAGTTTTTGGGCACCCGCCATTTTGAATTTATAATAGGCCTGTTTAATTTTCAGCTCTCTTCTTAAAAAATCCTTTCGTTTGATACCCATATCATGTGGCTGCTAAAAGAATTGTTAAACACGCAGATACGGGAATAGGTGAAATGGGTGAAACCCCGCTGAAAACGGATCTTCCCGGAAACAGGAACAAGCTAGATCGATTTTTCGTCCCTAAAAACCTCTGGATGCTGAATTTTATCGAAATCGTTAGAGCCGTTTCCGAGAAACCAACTATATATATATATATATATATATATATATATATATATATATATATATATATATATATATATATATATATATATATATATATATATATATATATATATATATATATATATATATATATATATATATATATATATATATATATATATATATATATATATATATATATATATATATATATATATATATATATATATATATATATATATATATATATATATATATATATATATATATAGATCAAGTGGTCGAATTTGGACCACCGGGATCCTAGTTCAAATAAATTATTTATGAATACTGCTAATTTCTTTTCAAAAACGGTAATTTTTCGAGGGCCGTGCGGTAATCAAAAAATAAAAGTTAACATTACTACCTTGGACTGTACTTTCATCTAATTACTTGACTCGATTGAAATTCATTTTTACATTTCTAACTTCGAAACGAACTTGCTTCCAATCAGCGTTGAAAATCTTCTTTAAAAAATCTGATCATATAGCTTTTTTATATAAGCCAATTTTTTCTTGGCTGATATGTGCGTTTTAATATCATTGCTTCTTTTGACTTTATAAAATATGAAAATAAGACTTGCGTTTAGAAATTACTTATTTTGTTATTTATTCATTTCAATAATATTAAAATTTTGATTTCTAAGACAAAAACAAATTGGTTTTTACAAAATTGTTATACATATGCATGTGCATATTTTTTCGCGGCAAAAAATTTATTTAAAAAGAAAAGATTTTTAATAAGTTTGCAGTGTGGACTACATATATCTTCAATAATTTGCATACATTTAAGTTTTTCACAGCACATCGTAAGTGGCGTATAAGCGAAAATGGACTATAGGACGAGTGCACTAAATAAAAAATATTTTGCAAGTATTTTACTTATAGATGACAGAAAAGTATTTTCCTTTACGGGTGAATCAATAAATTCTCCTACATACATATATATATATATATATATATATATATATATATATATATATATATATATATATATATATATATATATATATATATATATATATATATATATATATATATATATATATATATATATATATATATATATATATATATATATATATATATATATATATATATATATATATATATATATATATATATATATACATATATATATATACATATATATATATATATATATATATATATATATATATATATATATATATATATATATATATATATATACAGTGCGCTCGGGATAACGTCAACACCCCATTTCGTCAACATCCCAAAACGTCAACACCTTTTTATTGACAATGTCTACTCTAAAACGTCAATTAAACCACAAAGCTCTAAAACGTCGACTCTAAATAAAGTAAAATGTTAGCTTTAGTAACAACTAAAACCCATGTGTAACACATATATGTGCAGAAAAAACAACAGATTCCTTTAAGATATGTAAAAGTATAGATATACATATGTGCCATGACCTCATGTAATATATTTTTCTTGCTTTTAATTAGGTTGAAAACCTCTTTTTTATTTGCTTTTTCCTTGGTTTTAATTTATAAACGATAAAAACGCTTTAAACTATTGTATTAATAATATTTTGATCTTAAATTTGCACATTCATAAACGTCAACAATCTGATAAACGTCAACACTCGCGGTTTTTATTAGTTGACGTTATCCCGACCGCACTGTATATATATATTTATTTATATATATATATATATATATATATATATATATATATATATATATATATATATATATATATATATATATATATATATATATATATATATATATATATATATATATATATATATATATATATATATATATATATATATATATATATATATATATATATATATATATATATATATATATATATATATATATATATATATATATATATATATATATATATATATATATATATATATATATATATATATATATATATATATTATATATATATATATATATATAT
>OY101447.1:77799483-78356326 GCA_956483635.1 Panzeria rudis | reverse complement strand
ACCTGATGGGATTAAAAGTGAAATTCGTCACCGATTGTAATGCATTCGCAATGACGATGAAGAAGAAGGACGTACCGTTGAGAGTGTCAAGGTGGGCAATGTTTATGCAGGATTATGATTACGTCATCGAGCACAGATCTGGTCTTAAAATGCGTCATATGGATGCCTTAAGCAGAACGTCGTGTCTCATGATGGAAGATTCGTTGCGCCACCGAATAAGAGGAGAACAGTTGAAAGATGATTGGATTAGGGCGGTGAGCAAAATCCTAGAGACGCAGAGTTATGAAGATTATTATTTGAAACATGGTATCGTTCATAAAGATCCAACCAAGGAACTTATTGTTATACCGGCTGTGATGGAGCGTGAGGTAATCGAGATGGCGCATAAGCAAGGACATTTTGCGACAAAAAGGACAACAGAACTGGTAGAGAGGACGTTTTATATTCTGAAATTAGCCACTAAAGCAGAGAGAGTAGTAAAAGGTTACGTCGAATGCATCCTGGCGGAGGCCAAAGCTGGTAAGAAAGAGGGTTTGCTAAGCCCAATTGATAAGGCAGACAAGCCTTTGATGACGTATCACCTGGACCACGTTGGGCCCATGGAAATGACAAAAAAACAATATAACTACATTTTAGTCGTCGTTGATGCCTTTTCAAAATTCGTATGGCTCTATCCTACGAAAAGTGTCGGAACAGCCGAAGTGGTCGAAAAGCTAAGTAAACAGTCAGCGATATTCAGGAATCCAGTGAGAGTGATTACTGATAGGGGAACTGCGTTCACATCGAAGGAATTCAGAGAGTATTGTTCGGGTGAAGGAATCCAACACTTAATGATTGCCACAGGAGTACCACGGAGAAATGGCCAGGTCGAAAGAATACACAAAATAGTAATTCCCATGTTGGCCAAATTGTGCCTCGAAAACTCGAAAAACTGGTATCGTCATGTGGACAGAGTACAGAAGATAATAAATAATACACCCATAAGAAGCACGGGCAGCACACCATTCGAAATAACAACTGGTCTACAGATGAGGGTCAACGAGGAAGTCGATGTCAGAAATCTATTGGATGAACTAGCGGTAAGCGAACTCCATCAAGAGCGTGATGCCCTACGAGAGCGAACTAAGCAAAACATATTGAAGATCCAACAGGAGAACAAGAGAGACTTCGATAAGAATCGGGTTCCAGAAAAGGAATACAATATCAATGATTTAGTCGCCATCAAGCGGACGCAATTTGGTTCTGGTCTAAAACTAAAACCCAAATTTCTGGGTCCCTATAAGGTAATTAGGACCTTGGATCACGGACAGTATGATGTCGAAAAAGTTGGTGAAGGCGAAGGTTCGCGGAGATGTACCACGGTTGCGGAATATATGAAGCCTTGGAGTCCTACATTCGGGGCGAATGCATTATCAGGAGGGCCGAATGTGGGACCGAACCCAAGATACAATACACGAGCTACCAAAGGTTAACTCAATGAATAGAAACATTACAAACAGAAAGAACTTTACATAGACACAAACGAAACAAAGAGAACGTATGACATGCAAACAGAATGAACAGAGACACACACAGTTTAAACGAAACAGAACAAGAACAGAGGTATATTCTTACATTTTTGTAAAGTAGTTTTAAGTTTAGTCGTAGCATTCAATCAAGAAGCACACAAAACCTCATTAAATCTAGAATAAGGAAATAAAGTGAATTTATTATAATCAAATAGTAAAAGTATTTTCCTTTACGGGTGAATCAATAAATTCTCCTACATATATATATATATATATATATATATATATATATATATATATATATATATATATATATATATATATATATATATAT
This sequence comes from Panzeria rudis, assembly GCA_956483635.1. Classification (NCBI taxonomy): domain Eukaryota; kingdom Metazoa; phylum Arthropoda; class Insecta; order Diptera; family Tachinidae; genus Panzeria; species Panzeria rudis. The sequence continues at coordinate 78,354,484 of OY101447.1, read as the reverse complement.
ATATATATATATATATATATATATATATATATATATATATATATATATATATATATATATATATATATATATATATATATATATATATATATATATATATATATATAACGGGTGTTGTTTTTAGAGGTATAGAACTTCGAATTGAAATAAAACACAAGAAAATCGTTTTAATGTCCATCAATTTGGCTTTATTGGAAGGATAATTTTATGCCATTAATGTTTAAATATGATTTCGGGCATGTGGCCGCCGCGGCTGGCTCGAATAAAGCCAATTCTACAGGTCCAATTTTCAACCACTTTTTCGAGCATATGGGGCCGTATGTTGGCAATAACGCCACGAATGTTGGCTTCCAAGTCCCCTAACGTTTCTGGTTTGTTGGCGTAGACTAGCGACTTTACATATCCCCAAAGAAAATAATTCAATGGTGTCAAATCACACGATCTTGGTGGCCAATTGACAGGTTCATTCCGCGAAATTATGCGCTCATCGAATGTTTCCTTCAATAAATCGATTGTGACGTGCGCTGTGTGGCATGTAGCGCCGTCTTGTTGGAACCACAACTCATCCACATTCATGCCATCCAATTCGGGAACAAAATAGTCGGTTATCATGGCTCTATACCGGTCTCCATTAACGGTAACTGACTCTCCAGCATTATTTCGGAAGAAGTATGGCTCAATGGCTCCACCAGCCCATAGAGCACACCAAACAGTCAGTTTTTGTGGATGTAATGGCGTCTCAAGAGTCTCATGTGGATTCTCTTCACTCCAAATGCGGCAATTTTGCTTGTTGACGTAGCCATTCAACCAAAAATGAGCCTCATCACTGAACAAAATTTTGCGATGAAAATCAGCATCGAGATCAATCTCATTTTCGGCCCATACACCAAAATCACGACGCATTGCATGTTCATGATGAAATGGCAAACCAAACTAAATATTAATCACTTGACAGCTGACAAAATGGCCGCCAGTTAAAAAAGTGATGCCAACTTAAAGTTCTATACCTCAATAAAAAACACCCATGCTTCGGGACGCCAAATCGTCCTGTTTTCCCAATAACGTAGGTTACAAATTGAAAAACGTATTCATTTTTGTATAATTCTATTTTTTTATATTTTTTAAGTTATGTTTATGTTTTTTTTTTGCAAAAGTGAAGCAATAATTTTATTTTTTAAAAATAAAAGTGATGTTGCGGAAATGGCAGTGAGTGTTTGCTCTGATAACTATATAACATTTATCATGACAAAAAAATTATCTTGTATAGATTCAGAGTAATAACGTCTTTACAGAAAAATTAGCCCAACAGAGAAACAAGCCGTCGTAAGTCGGATGCGCACAGTGTTGAATAACTAATGAATACGTTTTTAAGAAAATATTCTAGGCAAAGCGTGCTTACAATATTTTTAAGATATTCGCAATAGATTAGACGATACAGCTCTTTAAATTTAGTTTTTTGAATTCTATACTTTTCCGAATTTAATTGGTCTTAGAGGCTTAAGAATTCATTGCATAATAATAAATATATATATATATATATATATATATATATATATATATGTATATATATATATATATATATATATATATATATATATATATATATATATATATATATATATATATATATATATATATATATATATATATATATATATATATATATATATGTATATATATATATATATATATATATATATATATATATATATATAAATATATATATATATATATATATATATATATATATATATATATATATATATATATATATATATATATATATATATATATATATATATATATATATATATATATATATATATATATATATATATATATATATATATATATATATTTATTATTATGCAATGAATTCTTAAGCCTCTAAGGCCAATTAAATTCGAAAAAGTATAGAATTCAAAAAACTAAATTTAAAGAGCTGTATCGTCTAATCTATTGCGAATATCTTAAAAATATTGTAAGCACGCTTTGCCTAGAATATTTTCTTAAAAACGTATTCATTAGTTATTCAACACTGTGCTCATCCGACTTACGACGGCTTGTTTCTCTGTTGGGCTAATTTTTCTGTAAAGACGTTATTACTCTGAATCTATACAAGATAAATTTTTTGTCATGATAAATGTTATATAGTTATCAGAGCAAACACTCACTGCCATTTCCGCAACATCACTTTTATTTTTAAAAAATAAAATTATTGCTTCACTTTTGCAAAAAAAAAACATAAACATAACTTAAAAAATATAAAAAAATAGAATTATACAAAAATGAATACGTTTTTCAATTTGTAACCTACGTTATTGGGAAAACAGGACGATTTGGCGTCCCGAAGCTTTCTTCGGGGAAAGCGGGACGGACAGCCAGAAAACCAGGACGCATGGTCTGATGCAGTGGTGGTCTCATCCATGAAAATTGTTGTTGAATTTAGAAAATTTTCACTGCATGAGTCATGGCTATCTTCTATGGCAATAGATTCTTGTGGTTGACATCCAAAGATGTCCTCCAGCTCGTCAAAATAGGAGCACAGCTTTAACAAACTTCCCGTTAACATACATACATAAGTATGTATGTACATCAATAAAATGTTTTTATGGTCAACTTATAGAAAAACTTACTTTTAATGCTGCCATCCACATTACCTTGGCACAGTGATGTTAACCGTACAGTAATTACCGTTTTGTACGGTAATTTCAGGCTCCAAAAGGTAGTAAGGTAATTTCATTAAAAAACGGTAATTTAAAAAGTTTTCAAGTTTGGAAACTTTATTAACAAAAATTATGCTTTCCAAACAACACGCAAACAAATTGAACTCTTGCTGCTGCATAAAATCGTAATATATATCAATTGAGTTTCCTCATTTAATTGTGAATAAAGTCAGATCGATTTTACTAAAACACGGCTTGTTTTGTGGTACATTTTTAAATATCTCAATGTGCACCAATATGGGTGCAACATATCGGCAGATTATTATTGGTTTGCCCCACCGACCATTTAAAGAAATTAGTCAGGAGTGGATTATGGTAAAAATTAAAACAAAATCTATCGTATATATTTTTAGAAAACTTTCTGTAAACCTTCTTTGTCATTTTTCTCTATTCCGAGCTTGTGACATATGCGCCAAACCAACAATAAGCTGGCGTTATACGGTTTAAAATGTATTTTTCTCAAAATATGAGCAATATTTTTTTTTTTGGCTAAGAAACTGCTTACAAATAAACTCGGCTATGGATCAAGTGGTCGAATTTGGACCACGGGGATCCTAGTTCAAATAAATTGTTTATGAATACTGCTAATTTCTTTTCAAAAACGGTAATTTTTCGAGGGCCGTGCGGTAATGAAAAAATAAAAGTTAACATTACTACCTTGGACTGTACTTTCATCTAATTACTTAGCACGATTGAAATTCATTTTTACATTTCTAACTTCGAAACGAACTTGCTTCCAATCAGCGTTGAAAATCTTCTTTAAAAAATCTGATCATAAGGCGAATTTAACTATAGCTTTTTTTATATAAGCCAATTTTTTCTTGGCTGATGTCTGAGTTTTAATATCATTGCTCTTTTGACTTTATAAAATATGAAAATAAGACTTGCGTTTAGAAATTACTTATTTTGTTATTTATTCATTTCAATAATATTAAAATTTTGATTTCTAAGACAAAAACAAATCGGTAATGTTTTTACAAAATTGTTATACATATGCATGTGCATATTTTTTTGCGGCAAAAAATTTATTTAAAAAGAAAAGATGTTTAATAAGTTTGCAGTGTGGACTACATATATCTTCAATAACTTGCATACATTTAAGTTTTTCACAGCACATCGTAAGTGGCGTATAAGCGAAAATGGACTATAGGACGAATGCACTAAATAAAAAATATTTTGCAAGTATTTTACTTATAGATGACAGAAAAGTGAACAGTTTTAAATACATCGCAAATTCTACTACAGTTTAAATAACACTGTACAACAAATTTCAAAAAATTAAAAATCCCGAAGGGCTTCAAGACGGGTTTTCATGTTGTCGAGGTCGCTGAATCCTAATCTGGAGCTATTTTTTTCGGGTCACGTCAGGTTTTTGTGCTACAGAGGGGCAAGTCCTAACCCACCACTGTCGGAGAGGGTTAATATATGTGACCAACCCCCATTTTTTTCGAGAGGAACATTTTTTCCTTTGGGACCTATCCCCCGGACCATCCTAAATACAAATTTTATGATTTTTGTGTAACTATAAATAAAAAGAAAAAAAATTTGTTTAGTTAAATATAATAGTTTTTATACATATTTCTAAGGAGGGTCTGGGGGATAGGTCCCAAAGGAAAAAATGTTCCTCTTGAATAAGTAATGCGGTTGGTCATGTATATTAACCCTATCCGACAGTGGTGGATTAGGACTTGCCCTCTCTGTAGCACAAAAACCTGACGTGACCCGGAAAAAATAACTTCAGATTCGGATTCAGCGACCTCGACAACATGAAAAACCGTCTTGAAGCCCTTCGGGATTTTTAATTTTTTGAAATTTGTTGTACAGTGTTATTTAAACTGTAGTAGAATTTGCGATGTATTTTTCGATGTATTATTCGAAAACATAAAAAAACGTCATCAAACATCACGGGATTTTCGGACTATTGTACAGTGTAATATGCCCAATCATGAATATTGCCTAGGAATTTCTTTCCCACGGAAAACACTTTCCTCGTGAATAAAATCCTCCAATCATAAACTCCGCGGGAGCAAAAATATGAAACAGTGGCATCATTGTTTTTGTTTGCAAAAATAAATAACATTGATGTTTTAACGAAATTTAAAATAAAATTAAATAAATAAGTGAATAACAAATTAATAGCATAGCTGTACGAGCATTTGTGAAGGAAATTAATGCTGTAGAAGAACAAAATCGTTTAAGTTTCTCTTTGCTGCATTTATGGATACCACTAGCAATAGATCCATTAAAGATAAAAAATGTTGTGTTTGTGCTTTATTTGTGGTATTCGACCTATATTATTTTATTTATAGAAATTTTGTTTTATTTAAATATTACTTCGATTTTTATGCAAACTCCCTTCTGTTTTGCAAGTGAACATTTTCGGGGGAAGAAACGAAGTTCAAAGCATTGAGAATCGCTTCTTTTTTCATCTTTGAATTTTTTCCTAGGGAATTTTTATTCATAATAGGAGAAAAAGGAAAAGTGAAAAAACTCGAACAGAATTTTTGTTTGTGATTGGGCTGAATATAAATTTAAATTTCAGACATAAGGCTGTTATTGAAGTTACCATCAGGTGGCCATATTAGCTCTTTTGGAGATAAATTTAACTTTATTTTTTAATGTTTAGCTCGAAATATTTCATTTACCTCTTAGCTTTTTTTCTGCTTTTTTCAACAATGCATTTAGCTTTTTCTTTAATTTCAATTTCGTGTAATTAATTTCTATTTCAAAATAAATAAAACAGTTTATCAGAATAAATTTATGTGCCGTAACCATATAAAGTAGCTAAAAAATAATAATAACAATCTGGCAGTGCAGAAACATTCACTGCGGCAGATTTTATCGACATTATGGTGTAATTAGTATACAATGGTTGGAATTAAAAACTCACTTTCAACTTGCATCTATTTCGGAATCCTGCCATCAAGCTAAAGTCTTGAAAAATTTATATAGTGAAAAATATTTACTCTATTTGAAATTTTTAAAGCCATTACTTTCTGATGTTCAAAAAGTAAATAAAATGTTCGAAAGTAACAACATGGACCCCATGCTATTTTTTTTGAGAACTTCACTTGCTTTTGAAAAATCTTTGTAATCAAATCGTTTTGAAGTCCTAAATTTTTGGCCGTTTAAAATCAAATTTAGACGGTTTTCTAATTCCAACTCCGTATTTCAACTATAAGTTTGAACAATATCTGATTTCAAAAAAAGATAATAGATTCTGAAACAGAAAAAGATATTAGATACACTTGCCGAAATTTTATTAAACAATTAATATACCAACTACGACAACGTTTGCCAAATAACTTGTCAACTTTAGAAATCACAAACATCTTTTCATTAGAAAACAGTCTAAGCAATACAAAAGTAAATTGTATGAAAATTTTAAAGAAGAAATGTCAAATTTTAGCGTAGGTGATATTACTCTTTTGGAATTACAATGGCAAAAATCACTTGTGAGTTTAAAATCGCAAATCTCACTTTTGCATGTGCTAAGGGTCGCGCGTTCTGTTTATTTTTCGAAATAGTCTTCGAAAAAGATTCTTATCAATGCTCCATGTTTTTTGATTTTTCCCTTACTATTTTTGCTTAATATTATATGTTTTATGCGTCTGTTTTTAAATTAAACAAAAGTAACACAATAGTCGAAATAAAGCAACACACTTTTTAATTTTGTATTTTGTATTAATATGTATAAAAATTTAATTTTTTTAAATGATATTAAATAGAAAGAGTTTAAATTTGACTGCAATTTGATAACAAATTTTTTTAAAGAGGAAAGTTCACTTAGATTTCACTTTTCTCTTTGCTTGCGAATTGAAATAGCTAAGCTTTTGGTGATTGCGATTTCCAACACACCAGTTTAGTGACTTCGACTCGAAATCGTATTTATATTGCGAAATGCTATTTTTAGTACTTGGGTGGTTGTTATTGATTGAATGTTTTTCATTTAAATGAGCCAAAAATATATTTTCATATTACATATTTTTACCTACGTAAACACTATTTAAACTATTAAAAATTTAAAAATAATGAAAAGTTACTATTGCAAAGCTGAAAAAGTTTTGCTTTATTTTTTGGCTTTAAAATTCCTTCTTCATCTCTTTTAAGCTCTATTTAAAACCTGATTTAGCTTTATATTATTTTAAAATCTGGTTACCATATCTTCAGGAAAAAAGTATCTCGGCTTCAAATGCTTAACGTTCACTTAAAAAGTTACCAGGAGGATTACCGCGCAGTTTTAGGTTAAATCTAACTTGCAATAACACAGCACAACAAAGTAAGGGTTTTTTGTATTATTTAAATAAAAATAGCTGATCATTATGTATTTTTATCTCCTGATTACGAGGCATCATTAGTTTTTCCCTATCAGATCTAGTTTTAAAGATATAGTGACATTATAATTTGCACAATTTACACCACTTTTTGTAATATTCGCTTAATATTTCACGAATGATCTTCCAAACTTTACAATACTTTCTGGATTATTAATCGACGCAAAAATCTCTTTTATTTCGATACAGTCACATTGATGAGTAGATCAAGATATCTTACTGTTATTGCAAGGATGTTAAAAATCGTGTATTTTTAGTTTACTCCTTAAAACTTTTTTTTGTTTTAATTTTTTTAAATTAAAATAACTGTTCCTTATGTGTTTTCGTCCGCTGATAACGAAAATGTTATTTTATAGCACCTTTAGTTTCAGAGATATTGTGCATTATTATATTAAAATAATTTTTAAATTTGTCCAAAAGTTGGCCATCCAAAAGTTTTTATTTGTAATATGAGGCAGGGATGCAAAATTAGATTTTACAAATTGTACCAGTTTTCAAGAAAAATTTTACTTTTTTCAGTCCGATTGTACTAAATTCTTCTTCTATTATATTAAAATATTTTTACTCAATATTAACAATCAACTATAAAGTTACATTGAATTGCACTTGAACTAAGCAGTTATAAGTGATGATCCTGACGAAATGGGACCTTGTCTTGTGAAAAACCGAAGCAAAACATAAAAGTTTGTGTATAAAAATAGCACTGCTTTCTTTCTTTCTTTCTTTTATACTTTTCATATGAGTGAAGTTAAGTTTCCTTTCTCTCTAAATGTAGATGTTGGGAAAAATCTCTTTTTTAGTCATTTCGGGGGTCCATTAAGGACAATTTCGCGGGTTGGGGTCATATGCCCGAAGCTTAAAATCCCGAATTGAAAATCATGAATTGCAAAATCCAGAATTTAAAAATACCGAATTTCAAAATCCCGAATTTCAAAATACCGAATTTTAATATCCCGAATAATTGTACAGTTTTGGCTTTAAAAATCGCGCGATTTTTAAAATCAAAATTGTACAATTATTCGGGATATTACACTCAATAAATAAATTTTTTAATCTTAGTTCACATAAATATGTACGTACTTCAAATATGAAAAAATTAGAAAAGAAATATTAATAAAGGTTCGCAGTTTTAACGAATGCGCAAAATGAGTCTGGAAATTTTCATATCAAACAAAGGTAAACAAAAACTTAATTTGAATGGCTATTCCTACCCTTTGGAGAAATCAACCGAAAAAGTGTCATACTGGTGTTGTGCAAATAGAAAAGAAAAGTTCTGTAAAAGTCGTTTTCACACAATCATAGTGAACAATGAACATTTATTAAAAAAAGAGCCTTCTGACCACAGTCATGAGCCCGCGGGTAATGAAAAACATGTGATGCTTTGTAACAACTCGTTAAAAATAAAGGCAAAAAACAGTATGGAAAAGCCACCTTCTCAAATAATAACGATACTATTGCTGACACCAATAAAAATTGGAGCGTTTATTGCCAACCAAAGTTGCGCAAAAAAGTAAAATCAAGCGCATTCGTTCAAATGATGTACAAGAGCCACAAACCTTGGACGAAATCAACATTCCGGAAAACTTAAAATTCTTGGAAGGCGAACTTTTTGTTTTAGATGAAAAGGAGTTCGGCGGAGAGAAAACGCTTTTATTAGGTGCGCAATCTAGTATGAAGCTTCTGACAGAAGCGTAATGTTGGTTGATGGACGGAACGTTCCATCTTGTGCCTTCTGTTATGGCTCAACTTTTTATTATTCACGGTTACATGCAGGGCCAGATAGTACCCTTAGTCTTCTGCTTGATGAGTCGCAAGACCGCGGAGGCCTATGCGCAAGTTTTGTTCAGTCTTACCAAACTAGCTTGTGAATGGAACATAGACTTAAAGCCACTAAAGATTATTTCGGATTTTGAAAAAGCCATCATTAGCACGTATGCTGAGTGCAAAGGGTGGCAATTCCACTTTGGCCAAATAATTTGGCGCAAGATTCAGAAGGAGGGATTAAGTACAAAATATTGCCGCTTAGAAGAATTTAGCTTGTGAATCCGGATGATAAGGGCTCTTGCTTTTGTACCAAGCGCTGAAATTCCTGAATATTATGAAGCTTTATACCGCAACTTTGCTGATGAAGATGCTAAAAAAATAGCCCGTTGGATAAATTCCAATTACATTGAAGGAGGGTATGATACCGAATTTTGGTCGGCCTGTGACATGCTACAAGAAAACTTTCCACACACACAAAACTCTGTCGAGGATTGGCATAGACGCCTTAAGGTCGTTGTGGGCAAAAAACATTCCGGTCCTTACAGACTAATCGAGAGTCTAGCCAAAGAGCTGATTGCTGCTAAAACAGCAATCGAAAAAGTAAAATCGGGGAGCATAGTACCCCGTAATAAAAAAAATAGTTTAAAAAACAAAAATTTTAAATCCGTGCTTAGAAACAAAGAATATATGGATAAAACAGAGTATTTAAAAGCCATAGCAATTAATCTAGCCTTTTAGATATCAGTTGAATGAAATATGTAAATAAAAATTAAATAAATACATACAAAAAAATTTATAGTTTTATTTTTCGGGATTTTCTTAATTCAGGATTTGATATCGGGATTTTTAAATTTAAGATTTTAAAGTTCGGGATTTTGAGATTCAGAATTCTGAAACTCTGGATTTTTAAAAATTCGGAATTTTGACATTTCGGGATTTTAAAATGAGGGATTTTGATACTATCCCCAATTTCGCTTGTAAAGTGGAGGAACAGCTACTTTGGCTTTACTGAAAATTCTTGCTAGGAAGATAGGACCCCTTTTCATCAGGATCATCATATATGTAGATAAACCTTAACAACTAATATTAATGTTTAATTTCAAAAAGCACACAAAAGACTATAAATTGTTGAGATCTAAATATAAAAGAATTATTTATGATATACTTCTTGCTGACAAACTCTTATTCATTTCTAAACTGTAGCAGCACGAATTAGATGACCTCAGCATATGCTTTGTTTCGATTAGATTGGAGACAGTCGAAACAAACAGTGTAGCTTTCTTTGCTTTTCATTATATTTTGATATCCTTTCCATATTTGGAGATGAATGTGGATTGATAAATATTACTCTCGCAATTCTTGAAATATTAGTTAATATCAGCTTAGTTAGTTAATTTGTCACTTATACATCCGATCAAAAGTTACATATATTGTCGTTTTTGAAAGACTTAATATTTCGGAACCATTTTCCTTCTTCTTGCATGTTTAAGAGAACACTGATGATGGCACATAACCGAAACCAATCTGTTTATCAACCAACGAGATAACGGAAAATCGTTCCAAATTCAAATAAACCCCGTGACTATCAAAAATTGTAAAATAGTACTAAATTAGTCATTGGGCTGCTATTGTACTTTTCACTTTCAAATAGTGCTAAAAAGTAAAATTGTACCAACTTTTGCATCCCTGATTTGAAGTCACTGATTTTAAATGTACCCTCTATTTTTTGATACGTTGCGACTATATTCTAATAACTTTGCATTACAAATTTGAAATTTTCCTTAACATTTTTGCTTTTTTTATTTTGTAAAAGCTACAAATTTCAGACATACGATATAATAATAAGCACAAATAACACGAAATTTTTCTGGACTGTTCATACAACATCTTTTATACGTAACCATTGCACTATTTTTATTATTTTTTTTATTTTTATTTTTTTTTTGATGGCGTGAGAAGAGAAAAATTTTAAGTTTTTTTTTTAATATAATGCACAATATCTCTTAAACTAGAGGTGCTAGAAATATAATAAAGGTATTTTCGTAATTTAAACATTTTTAAATAAAAAAAAACTTTTAAGGACTAAACCAACACACGAATTTTAACATGCTTGTAATAACAATAAGATGTCCTGGGGATCGATTCTGGTTCTGTGAAACTGTGAAATGAAAAAAAAACTTTTCATTATCGTTTTCATGAGAACTTTTCATATTATCATTTCATAATTACAAAAATTGCGATTCCTGTTCTTTTAATGAAAAAGTGTTTCATTCCATTGTAGCCGTGAAACTTTTGTATCTATGTGAATAAAAAATAAAAATCAAATGTAGATATCGAAGCTTCGCAGTTTTAACCGGCGCTAAGCCGCAAACCACTTTTTTAACTGCTTGAAAAGCATGTATTAATTTTAGCTGAACGTCTTTTAAATATATATTATGTTATATAGATGCTGAACTTGAGCTGAAACTTGCGGAAGTAATTTTCGGTTAAACTCGACGAAGTTATTCGTTCATTAATTTTTAGGCGGTAATTTTATCCGCGTCAATTTCCCAAATTTATTTGTGGCGGTAAAATTTTAGTAATAAAATGATTTTAGTATAAAAATTACATCTACGACAAGAATAATAAATTCAGTAAACTGCGACTTTAATATGCACGGACACTAAACATGTGATACTATACGTACTTCATCCTATGTAATCGAATATCGTTCACTTTTTAAACAATTTTAAGTACATTGTAAATAAACTTTTTTAAGCTTTTTGGTAATTTTTGTGTTTCGTTGTTTGTAGCGGCCAAAGTTTTACATATTCTGTGAAAGGTTTAGGTCCGTAGCTCTTACGGTTCTCGAGGAAACAGCCTGTAAAAGACAAACAGACATAAAGACAGTATAGCGAAAACAATAGGGTTTTTTTCCTTTAGTGTACGGAATCTTAATAAAACACGACAAAAAACTCAAAAATAGTGAAATTGTAACAAATAAAATGCCAAATGAAGATTAATTTATTTAAATGTTATATATATATAACATTAAAATATCGTATGCGGCTCTATATTTATTTTAAGACGTCGCTGAATTTTTATTTTTCACCGCCGGTAGTGATTACAAAGCTACTTTGTCTTCTTATCTAGTGTCAAACTATAGAATAAACTACAAATAATAATAAACAAAGAAAATGTCTTCAGGATTATTGGTTTTAATTGAATTATCGCAAGAAATTCGGGATGAGCAAAGGTAGGAAAACTATTTTAATGTTTTACGACAGTAATGTTGTGTATATTACATATGTATGTATATATTATTAAAAATTTTAATTTTATAGGAATATATTGAGAGTTTTGAGGCGCACATTACGCGATGGCCAAAATCCGTTCAAAGTGACGACTGAGGAGCACTTTGTTGATTTATACCGGATTCCAAAAATATTGTGCTTGGAATTAATTAACGAATTAACTCCATTTTTGCCAAATTCGTGGCGTAAACATTCTATTTCAATTCAGGTAATGGTATTGAGTGCTCTACGTTTTTTTGCAAGTGGTAGCTTCCAAAGAAGTGTAGGGCAAGATAGTTTATCGGCGTTGTCTCAAACGTCGGTAAGCAGATGTGTGCGTGCGGTTGCTATAGCCGTAAATAAAATAGCACATAAATACATTAAATTTCCCAGGCGAGATGAGTTCCCGTCGATTAAATTGAAATTTATGGAGAAGTTTCAATTCCCCGGTGTAATTGGGCTAATAGACGGCACGCACATTAAAATTTCTGCACCAAAAAATGAAATAGAGCACGTATACTATTGCCGAAAGGGTGGACATTCAAAAAATGTAATGATTATTTGCGATGCCGATCATCTCATTCTTGGAGCAAATGCTCAATTTGGTGGAACTGCACACGACTCATTTGTATGGCGTCGTTCACGTACTGGAAACTTCATGGAAGAACTTTACGAAACAGGTGAACGGAACTTTTGGCTTCTAGGAGATAGTGGGTATCCATTGCAGGTAATTTTTTAGCATAATTAAAAAAAAACTATTATTATATATATTTTAAATAGCCTTGGTTGATGACACCAATAAATGCAACATCAAGTATCCCTGAAGAGCGCTATAATGTAGCTCATAAGACCACTGATCTCTCGTGGAAAGATGCATAGGCATAATAAAAAGTCGATTTCGATGCCTGTCAAAGGAACGAGCCCTTTTTTATAGCCCACCAAAAGCAGGGCTAATAATCAATGCTTGTTTGGTATTGCATAACTTCCTAATTCGTAAAAGAGTACCATTACCAGAAATATACGACGATTACTTTGAGGAACCAGAAGAAAACGTTAGCTCCACCGGTGATCTTTTATCGTCTTCTACGAGTATATTAAATATTGCAAGGAGACAACGTTTGCAAATTGTACAAAATGCATTTTCCGCTAACATCGAAAACTAAATTACGCTGTACAATAATTTTTTTAAATTCATGTATTATGAACGTATTTCACCTTTTATTTAAATTTTTTTTATAACAAAATCAATACTAAAAATAAAAAATGCATAAATAACTTGTAACTAAAACAACTAATTCATTTGTCTAAAAAACTATATATATATATATATATATCTATATATATATATATATATATATATATATATATATATATATATATATATATATATATATATATATATATATATATATATATATATATATATATATATATATATATATATATATATATATATATATATATATATATATATATATATATATATATATATATATATATATATATATATATATATATATATATATATATATATATATATATATATATATATATATATATATATATATATATATATATATATATATATATATATATATATATATATATATATATATATATATATATATATATATATATATATATATATATATATATATATATATATATATATATATATATATATATATATATATATATATATATATATATATATATATATATATATATATATATATATATATATATATATATATATATATATATATATATATATATATATATATATATATATATATATATATATATATATATATATATATATATATATATATATATATATATATATATATATATATATATATATATATATATATATATATATATATATATATATATATATATATATATATATATATATATATATATATATATATATATATATATATATATATATATATATATATATATATATATATATATATATATATATATATATATATATATATATATATATATATATATATATATATATATATATATATATATATATATATATATATATATATATATATATATATATATATATATATATATATATATATATATATATATATATATATATATATATATATATATATATATATATATATATATATATATATATATATATATATATATATATATATATATATATATATATATACATACATATGTGTACATAGATATGTATGTTTGTGTTATTTTGTGTTTTTTTCAACTAATATATTAATAAGCTGTTGCAATGTTTCTATAAGATTTTCTTTAACCTGCCTGTTGGACTTAATTGCTTCCGTTTGAACTCTTGTTGCTTCCACTTGTTGTTTTAATATTGCAATTTGCTCGCGTTTCAAATTGTTTGCACTTTTTAATTCCTCTAACTTGTTTTCGTCCATTTTAAAAAATTTATCTAATGGAAGAGACACATGTTGTTGCTTTCTTTTCCGAGTACGCGTTGTATGGGTTGGTTCCTCAGTTGAAGTTTTGGCAGTTAAAACACTCGCAGCATTTGATTGGCTTGCTTCCATAGAGTTAGCTGCAAGCGTAAACAGAGCTTTCAAAACCTACTTCCGGAGTCCCATCTCCATCTACCGCTTCCACAGTGGTAATTTTTATAACCCGCTCTTCTAGAGACGAAAGTGTTTTTAGGCGATTTAAACCATTAATTCCACTTCTTTGCTCAGCCTTTTTTATTTCGGAGTATTTGGCACGAGTGTTGAGCCTAGCATTTATTTAAAAATTACATTAATTCAAACGAAAATCTTAAAAAAATATACATACTTACTTCAAATCACTCCAATACTTTTTCCATTTTTGACCATCTTTTTGAGTACCACCAAGAGCGTTAAGGCTCGCCGCTAGTTTTTTCCACTTTTCGTCTCTATGCCTAGCACCATCCGCAGTTACAAATCTGTAAAGATGCATCTATTTAATATATTATTGTTGTTAATTTTTTTTAAATTACTTATCGTTGGCAACGTCCAGATTTTCCTCTAAATAATTTATTAAAAATTCCTTTTGATTCCAGGTTGCGCGCTTGCCTCTTGATGCTCTATCCATTTTTTCACAATTAAAATTCATGTGTAAAAATATGACATAAACGAAAAGTTTTTGACACTTATTTGCACTGTTACATAGAACAAGAATCAGATTACTGTGAAATTGTAAAAAAAAATGTTTCATTCCAATTGTTCTTTTCATATGAAAACATTTGAATTTATTTATAATTTTTTCACTAAACAAGAATCAGAAACTCTATGAAAATATGAAAAAACTTTTCATTTCACTGTTTCACAGAACCAGAATCGACCCCCTGGGGTTCAATTCTTGTTCTGTGAAACGGTGAAATGAAAAGACTTTTCACCATTTCATAGTAGTTCTGATCCTCTTTTAATGAAACAATGAAAAGTAATGTCAATATTTTTTCATATGAAAAACATTGGAACGAAACAAAAGTTTTTCACAATTGCACATCACTGCGATTCTTGTTCTGTGTAGCAGTGAAAACAAATGTCAAAATCTTTTCATATGAAAATTTATTTTACACAGAAAATTTATAAGTGAAAAATAAACATTTGGACAAACTTACAACGGAATAAATGTTTTGCCTTTTATAATTCGTTTATTTATTAATTAATCCCTTAATTTGCCCTTCCAAATGATAATTAAAGATTTATATATAAAATAACTCCATTCAAGCAAATAACTCCATTAAAACCTGCATGTGAACTTTTTCTCCTTTGACACTTGAACAGAAAAGCCGAAGTAGATTTAAGATTATCACCGCCGGCTAAAAAGAATTGTTTAACATAACTTGGTGCCGTCTCTAGGGCTCCCACCTTTTTTTTGCAAATTAAAGTACATTGGTTATTAAAGGTTAAGAAAAAAAGTACACAGTATAAAAATAAAGTACAATTTAATTTTCTTTATTGTTATATTTAAAAACGTATTTTTTATTGCAAGTTTTATCAAATAATTAGCATTTCTAAACAATTGCACAGCATCTCTACATTCTATATTTCAATTAAAGTAAATAATTATTTTAGTTGTATGGCTAATGTAAATTTATATATATTGTATTTTAAAATGAGCTAATACGGTAAATGATTAATTCATTTTTATCAGATTCAGAGACGCTTTGCTTCTTTCGTGTCGCCCATGGTGAAATAAGTATACAGGTGACCGCATAAAGGAAACAAATACAACAATACATGGTAGAATTATACTACAGGTAGTAGCGAAGCTACAACAACAGCAAAAACAACACGGCTTTTTATTGTTGTTTATGTTCGAGGTTGTCAAAAAGCACAAATGAAAATTTGAAAAAAAATTTATATGTTCACATTACTTCGCCATGTTTTTTTCAGTAGTGTGGGTGTGTGTTGGTATAACATAAACAACTTTTGAGAGAGTCGAACCCAAAAAAAAAAGTTCGTTAACGCTTCACCACTACCTGTATTATTCTACCATGCAACAATACAACAAAAAAATAGATGATGCTGTCAAAAATATATACGTGCTGGACGTGGATTATGCACAAAACTAGCAGAGCAAAAAATAATCATCTGACGTTATGCTGCCACCTGTATACTTATTTCACCATGGTCTCGCCATTTGCTCTTTATTACAGAACAGGGATGCAAAATCAGATATTACAAATTGTACAAATTTTCAAGAAAAAGTGTACTTTTTTCAGCCCGATTGTACTAAATTTTTTGTTAAATGTTTTAATTCAAAATTAACTAAAAAATGTACATAATTCATTTGTACATTTTTACTACAAATTTGTATGTGCGGAAAGAATTTAACAATTATCAAAAATGCACATTGACGTTCATTTGCATCCTTATAAAAAGAAACCTTATTTTCCGGAGGCCGAAATTGATTTAGCTACATTTCCTAAAACTAGATAAAGTTTGGCAATGTTGTGGGATATTTTCCGCAATAATAAAATCCCTCTACAAATTCTAAAATAGTTCTATCATTTAAAATTTGTTATCTAGTTTTCAAATCTGCAATGCATTTTACTCTGTATTGTTCTCTCTTTTTAATTTATTTCGGAGGAGAATATAGAAATAATTTCACTTGTAAAGTGGGAGAACAAGCCTGAGGAATGATACCAACCATAGTCTCAAAATCGACAAAATTTACTCTACTGAAAATCGTTGCTGGCAAGATTAGGTCTCCTTTCATCAGGATCACCACATATGTTGATACACTTCTTGCTAAAACTCTAATATATTTATTTCCGTCGTTCCAATGTGGTCATACAAACCACGTCTTAGTCATTTCTAAATTGTAGCATTGAATTAGATTAAAGACAGTCAGTCTCTTGAATAGTCAAGCGAACACTGAAGATGGCACATAGCCAAAATCCATCTGTTTATCCAGTGCTGTTAGGAATTTTTCCCAAAAATCGTCAAATTTGGGAAATAAAATCGTCCAGATTTTCGAAATATTTCGTCAAAAAATCGCCACACTAAAAATCAATTGTTTTATAGAAAAAACCAACTGTGTTTTATAAAAATATAAAACAATTATTTCTATAGAATGTAAAAATTCAACTGCTTTATTAAAAAAATAAAACTTAAACACAAAAGAATAGTAAATTTAAGACTATCTTCCAATAATTTTTGGCCAATTCAAAGCTATATTATACATATGTTAATGCCAATTGCATTAACAACAGCTCGTCAAAATCCCGTGATGTACTGAAACCCTTTTTTTTTTTTGATGATGATATGTATTAAAGCTGCTTGTTATATTGCTAGTGAGACAGCTAGTTACTCGCATAACTATTTTTCTCTCTCTGTTTACTCCTAAAACTTAACGTTGAACCGGCAAAATGTCCTAAATACGGTTTCCCTTTTGTTTTTTGAAAAAAGAACCTTCACTTACACATCTGTCACCGTACGAATTGGTAACTATCTACAATTCCTGCAATAAAACCATTTGTCCAAATTCTAATATTTTGATTTTTTATTTATCGTTTCCTACTGGGTTCAATTGCATTATTTGAGCGAACAAGATAAAAATTTACTTGTTCCATTGGCTCAAGCAACGAATCTTATTTTTCAATATATTCCACCAGTGATTCCTATTATTGGTTCCTCATCGTAACATTTGGTCCCATCGAACCGGATTGGAATAATTGAAGAGAGAGAGAGACTTCTTGAGAGTTCTGCACTGAAAGTGAACTGTGGAAACATACATACAAGATTACATCACAATTCTTACTTCATATACTAAAAAGGTACGTTTTTTATTTTGCCTTTGTTCAGCCTTAGTTAGTATGTGAGTGCATTTCGGAAAGACAGTGGTAATTCATTCGTTTCGCTGCTTAAATTTTTTCGCAACGTGTTAATTTGTTTGTTAAAAAATTAATTAAAAGAAAGGAATCAAAAATTAATAAGGAAAATAAAAACAGAAATAATTATAAATACATATATTCCTTTAAAATAAAAAAAAAAGATTTCAATGTAAAAGTGGAAAAAATAACGGATAAAGAAAAAGCAATAAGCCAGCCTGAACAAAAAGGAATTACATGTGTACATACATCAATACATACATACATACATGTATGCACATTAAAAACTGGTGGTTCTGCTAGTCGCATTGGAGAAAAAATTGGAAGATATTAACAATTAAGAGACAAAAGGTATTTAATTTCAATTGTTTTGGATTTCTCAGTGTTGAAAAAATGTATAAAATTTATAGTATAAATGCATATACGAGTATTCATAGAAAGCTGCATTTAACTTTTCATAAAGTAGATCACTCATATTGTAGGGTGCCCTTTTGCATTTTTTTCCTGCGTTTTAACTTATTACGGCTCTTATGTATAAATATACATATGTATGTATGTATAAAAGCACATATGTACATAGATATATACATATGTAATTTCTAATTTCAGTTAGTTCATATATACATATATACTCGTATATATTTACAATATACTATATTTCCCCAATAATTTTTTTGGCACATACCTACATATATATACATGTACATATGTACATACATATATATGTATGTACTTATTTAATTCTTCTCCTCCGTGAATTATTGAAGAGAGAAAAACAAAAACCTTATTTCTTTTTTTTTTTGTAAGATCCCTTATCCCATTTCTCTCATTTAATAAGAGCTATTTACACTACTACTTGATATTTTCCCCTCCAAAGTTTCTCTTGGATGATACTTCTTCACTCATATCGTACGCTTTTACATGTAATTGGTGGTTGTTTTTATTTCTCCTCTTACAAGGGAATAATTATAATTTTATATTTTAATTATTCCAATTCCAAGAGAGACAGATTGGAAATTACATATAAAACGATTAAGTGCGTTCATTACTCTTGGTGAAAAAAATAATAATAAATAAATACTAATATTTTTCTTGATGAAAACATTCCTTTGTTTCATAAAGTTGCAAATTTATTTCTAGTTTGCTATAATCGAAAGTAAAATATTTACACATCAACAGCACGTACATTAATATATGTGTGTATGTGTTTTCCACACAAAAATAATAATAACCCGCATAAAAAGTTTTTTTTTCGTGCAAAAGTTAAGACACGGTCCTATTGTTGGGAACGATTTGTGTTACTTTCTGTGAATTTCCAACAAAGTTAAGTTCATTGATCTTCT
Source organism: Panzeria rudis (assembly GCA_956483635.1). Classification (NCBI taxonomy): domain Eukaryota; kingdom Metazoa; phylum Arthropoda; class Insecta; order Diptera; family Tachinidae; genus Panzeria; species Panzeria rudis. Next base: position 78,334,702 of record OY101447.1, on the reverse strand, counting down.
CCAAAATCCACCAGGTGATCATTTCCAATAAATAATAAGACTGCAATTATAGATTCTCCAGATAATTAAATGTATGATTTTTTTTCTCAAACTAATTCTTCATAACTTCAGTTCCTTTTAATCTTCTATTAAAAACTCATTTGATAGAATTTATTGGTCCATTAATATTGAAATTGTATTGATCAAAAATCATATTAGAACAATTTTTTAAAATATCCCTTTCCTTAGACTATATATAAGTACATACTTTTGAATTTGATTACCCTTACCTATTAATAATAATATGGCTTTAGAACAATTTATTCGATTGTCAGACAATATTGTCCAATTTGAGGTAGACCTTAACGACAACCAGTATCCAGTGATTTCCATACACGCTCTTGAAGTCCATCGACAGGAGTTGAAGTCAAACTGGGCTCGTCTTAAGGAAGCCTATGAAAAATTTTTGATTGAAAATGCAAATGTTGATTCCAAGAAAAAGGCTTCCAGTGATATTGAATCATTTAAAACCAAGTATAAGCACACGTATAAGATATACTGTAATTGTTTGACGAAGTTATCTGAGATTGCCGATGCATTTCCGAAATCGTCAACGTCTCGTCCGGCAGAGAATCAGCCGAATTCAAGCCTTTCTGATGCACGTAGTCTACACTTACCTCCTATTGATATTGAACCATTTAATGGAGATTATGCATCGTGGCCCACCTTTCGCGATGTATTTACAGCGGTAGTCACTAATTCCAAGGCCAGTAATGTTGAAAAGTTATTTTATTTAACACAAAAAACTAGGGGTGAGGCCAGAGAAATTGTGAAGAAAAGTCCACTAACAAATCAAGGTTTTGATATGGCCTGGGCTGAGCTTTGTTCTCGATTTGAGAATCGAAGAGTTTTGGTCAATAGCCAACTAAAAATGGTTTTCAATCTGCCAACCATTGCTTCTGAAACAGGAAAGTCCTTGAAACAGCTTCAGAGAGACATTAAGTCCTGCATATCTGCGCTAGGGTTCTATAATATCAATGTCGAAAGCTGGGATCCAATTTTTGTCTTCATTTGCACGAATCATCTTCCAGAGACTACTTTGACCTTGTGGGAACAAGAATTAAAAGACAAAACTGCTATTCCAAAGTGGTCTGAGTTGGACACATTTTTAACCAATCGCTATAGGACTTTGGAATCTGTATCCGAAATTCGGAGCCCTAGTAATTCCAAAGAAGCTCACTACAACACTAAGAACTGCCATTCCAGTAAAAAACTGAATAATTTCCAAGTAAATGTGTCCAATCAAATATGTCAATTATGTCCCAAAGAGAGTCATGCTATAAGAAAATGCCCAAAATTTCTTAATATGGACTGCAGTCAAAGAATAAAAGAAATAAAAAAGAAGGCTTATGCTTGAATTGCTTCTCAAAAACTCATAGTGTTAGAAATTGTAGTAGCAAACACAATTGTTTCAAATGCAATAAAAGGCATAATACGCTGCTTCATAAGGAAGCAACAAATATTAGTGGTTCCGATTTAGTTCCTAGTACAAGCAAAGGTATTAACCTGAATCCCAATTCAGCACCGTTTACTCGATCCAACCCTAATACATTACAGTCCACTAATGCTTCAAGTGCTGGTATAGTTCAATCCTGCTTTGCAGCCAACTCAAAGGACGTTTTGTTGGGAACTGCCATGGTAAACGTCATGAGTAGGGGCGTGGCTTATAAAGCACGAGCTTTGGTTGATTCAGGATCGGAAGGCACTTTCATTTCCGAGCATTTATTTAACTTGCTTAACTTCCTTATCAGAAAATTAACGCTCAAATATCTGGTTTAAGCAATTCAATCTCGGCTAAAGTTCAACGTCAGTGTACATTCGTTTTGGGTACGGAACTAAATGGCAACATTGCGATTTCAGCAACAGCGCTCGTGGTTCCACATCTTTCTACAAATCTTCCATCTCAAACAATTTCAAGTAGCTCATTTTATAATCTTCCTGATATTCGTCTCGCTGATCCTAATTTTTATCGATATGCTGATTGGTGGATATCACGTGCGAGCTAAATAAAGACGTGTGTTGTTATGTTGCGAGTCTAAGCAATACTGACTTTATTTATTATTATTACATGACATCTCCCCTTTTTTTATAAACAATATACATGACTGTTTTAAATTACAATTATTTCGGTTTCAAAAATTTAAATTTCATGTAACTATAATTTTTTGTTTTGAACTCATTTCTTAAGTTTTTGTTTTTAGTTTTTTTTTTTTTTTTTTTTTTTTTGCGAATAATGGATAAAAATGTAAATAGATATATGCAGATATAATAAAAAATTAAGCTTCATAACGTTGAACAGGTTTCACCACCCGGCCGCTGCGCGTTCTTTGGACCTGCTCGCCTGTTATCACAATGGTGGATGGAGTTGTGTTTTGTTCAGCAAGCCTCTTGTTGCCCTCAGTAGTAGATTGTTGAGTTGGTACGTTGTTGGTTGTGTTTTCATCAGGTGCAATTATTTCATCTTCTTCGGGATTAACGCTACCGGCTAATGACTTTCTTAGATGAAACGTATTTCGACGATATTTTTTACCGTTGTCAGTTTGAACTATTACCGAACGTGGATGCTCAGTATTGTTGATTATAGATGCTGACGTCCAATTCCGATGGCCGGTTTGCATAACAACCGTATCGCCTACCTGTAGGGATGATCTAGCTTTAGCACCTCGGTCGGCATATGTCTTTTGTTTTTCACGCAGTTGTTTCAGTCGTTGCGTCACTCCGGTTACAATTTTTGGAAAAAGTTGTTGTTTTGTCGTTGGAATTGTTGTGCGCGTTTTACGGCTAAATAATCGTTCTGCTGGGGACTTCAATATATTATCGCGATCAGTATTTCTCCAATTTAGCAACGCCTTGTATACATCAGTACGATCTATTGAACACTTTTTCAAAAGATTCTTTGCATTTTGGACGTTGCGTTCTGCAAAACCGTTGGATTTAGGATAATATGGCGAAGAAATATTATGTTTAAATTCCCAATTTTCAACAAATTGTTTAAATCTCATAGACGTAAATTGTGGACCGCCATCGCTTTCCAGGATTTCTGGAATTCCATGAACCGAAAACCACATTCTCAGGAATAATATAGTTTCTGCTGCTGAAGCCGTAGTATATTTGCGAAAATCAAAGAAGTTTGAGTAATGATCTGCTATTAACAAGAAGCCATCACCTTCAAAATGGAAAATATCCACCGATACAACTTGAAAAGGATATTCTGGTAATTTTTTAATAATCAACTCTTCGCTGCTGTTAGCTCTTTGTGTTTGTTGACAAACTTTGCATTTTTCAACATAGAGTGTAATATCCTTTGTCATACCGTACCAATATAACTGCTTTCTTGCCATGGATAAAGTTTTGTTGATACCGAGATGACCAGCATGTAACCGTGGTAGTAATTCGTGTACTTGATCTTTTGGTACAATGATTTTTTCACCATTAAACAATAAGTCATCATCATACGTAAGTTGATGCCTAAACGTGATATATTTTCTTATGATGGTTGGGACTTTTGATGGTTTTTCTGGCCAACCCTTCATTATATACTCTTTAAGAACTTTTAGTTCCGTATCGTTGTCAATCGATTTTTTAAATTTTTTGTACATTTCTGCATCTAGCGTCGTCGATACTACAGAGCTTACCTTGCATTTCAGTTCAGGTTCCGTTTCACCAACTTCAATGTCTCTACTCAATGTATCGGCTATTGGTATGTTTCTGCCTTTTACGTAAATAACATTCGGACAATATTGTACTATGTCCCATAATATACCTTGCAGCCTCAACGGTGCATTTTGTATCGGGTTTTTAAAAATCGTCTCCAATGGCTTATGGTCTGTTTCGATCAGCAAGTTTTTGCCGTACACATATTCGTGGAACTTTTTACAACCAAATCGTATGGCTAATGCCTCTTTTACTATTTGTGGCTGATTTTGTTGCGATTGACTAAAAGCCCTAGCGGCGTATGCTACCGGTTTTCCGTTTTGTAGTAAACACGCTCCAATAGCTGTACTACTTGCGTCGACAGATAACGTGACTGGCTTATTTACGTCATAATACACCAAAACTGGAGCTGACGAAAGCGCAGTTTTTATTTTTTCAAATGCCTTTATCTGCGGCTCATCCCAATGCCATTCCACGTTTTTATGCAACAGTATTCTTACTGGCTCCGTAAGCTCTGATAAATTGGGGATAAACTTTCCCAGGTAGTTTACCATACCAAGCAAGCGTTGCAACTCTTTAGTATTTTTTGGCTGTCGTAATTTTTGTATAGCTAATATTTTCTCGTCATCTGCTTTATACCCGTGTTCAGTGAAAATATGCCCCAAAAATTTAACAGAACTCTTATTGTATTCACATTTTGATTTGTTCAAAGTGAATCCAATCTCACTCAATCGTGATACTACTCGATGAGTAATTTTATTTAATTTTTCTTTGCTTTCTGCGAATAAAAATATGTCGTCCATTGCAACCTCGCAGTTGTTAATGTCTTCTAGAGCACGAGACATTACCTCACTGAACACTTCGGGCGCAGAGGAAATACCAAATGGGAGACGTAAATATTTATATTTATATTTATTATATATATAATTTGCCAAAATCCCTTTTCGCAATCTAATTTAGTAAAATATTTGCAACCACTTACCTTTGCTGCAATTTCCTCGATCGTTTTAAGAGGAAAATGACAACGCTTTATGTTTTTGTTCAATTCGGTCGGGTCCATGCAAATTCTTATCTTCTCTCCTTTTTGAACAATTACCATCGGGCTTACGGCTGGCGATGGCTCACTAGTACTACTACTAAAGTTCGTGTGGTATTTAATGCATCTTCTCCTTCTTCAAACGGACTAAGCTTGAATTCATTGCTGCATATAGGGCCAATATTACAAAATGATCTGGTTTTATTGATTTTAAAATGGCGTTTCTTCCGCTTTGTTTTCAACGCTGACATCCAAAAGATGTATAGGCAGATTCTGGTAGATTCAAACCATACACCGTACCAGAGAATTCTCTTCCGAGACGATCCAAGCTCCCCTCTAAAAGATTACGAATTGAAAACAGTCACTTTCGGAGTAAACTGCACTCCATATTTAGCTATTCGCACTCTTTTACAACTAGCAGATGATACACAATCCATTTATCCAGTTGCAAGCTCTATAATACGCAACAATATGTACGTTGATGATGTTCTAGCTGGGGCCCATTCCAAAAGCGAATCCATTATAGCTAAAAATGAACTTCTTGCACTTCAATCAGCTGGGTTTGCTCTAAGAAAGTGGACTTCCAATTCCAAAGACATATTAGCTGATATTCCTCCAGAGCACCTTTTACATGAAGATTTTCTAAAATTTGAAGACAATAGTTCCACCAAAACTCTCGGCCTTCGATGGAATGCTTGCACAGATGAGTTTTATTTTGTTGCAAAAAGCTTCCAATGCCCGCCAAAGTATACAAAAAGAGAAGTTCTATCTAGAATAGCAAAGCTTTTTGATCCAGCTGGCTGGTTATCCCCCTTCATTGTTTTAGCAAAAATAGTGATGCAAAAAATATGGATCGATAATACTGGTTGGGATGAGCTTCTGTCGCCAGAAACTTTGAATCAGTGGAAATCTTTTGAAGCCAATTATACTTCAATCAATTCCATACGTATTCCTCGATGGATTGATTACTCTCCTGATGCTACAGTTCAATTTCATGGATTTTCTGATGCCTCTGAAAGGGCATACGCAGCAGCACTATACATTCGAATATCCATTGGAAACTCCGTTCATACTCATCTGATTTCATCCAAAACCAAAATAGCTCCAATCAAAACAATTTCCGTTCCAAGGCTAGAACTTTGTGGAGCGGTTCTGTTAGCCGAAATGGTCGAAAGTCTACTGCCAAGACTAGGTGTCGAAAAATATACCACTTTTTGTTGGACAGACTCAAAAATTGTACTTTCCTGGTTAAGCAAGCCACCATGTAACTGGTTGACGTTCGTCGCAAATCGCGTGTCAAAAATAACACAAATAGTAAATATCTCACAGTGGAACCATGTGAACTCAGAAACTAATCCAGCAGATTTAGCAAGCCGTGGTATATGGCCCAAAGACTTAATCAATAACGAATTGTGGTGGTATGGACCGCATTGGTTGAAAAGCCAATCGAATGAGTGGCCAACCCCTGATTTATCCAGTCTTCCGAGAACTGACTTGGAGGCAAAATCTCTTCGAGCATATTTTTCGTACTTCACAGACTTCGAAGATTTACTTGAAAGGTTTTCCTCGTTTTCCAAGGCAATGCGCGTAATGGCATATGTCTACCGATTCTTTCTTAGAACTAATCCAAGATATCGGTCCTCCTTCTATAAGGATTCCATTTTGATATCTAGTTCTGAAATCGTCGCTATTCGTAATGCTCTTATCTCCGTTACCCAAAAAGTACAGTATCCAGATGAGTACAAGGCTCTATCATCCAAACAAAACATTTCAAAATCCAGCAGCATTCTGAATTTAAATCCGTTCCTAGACGCCGAAGGTATCATACGTTCCTGTGGTAGACTTGAGTTAGCCCCCGGGCTTTCCTATAATGAAAAATTTCCAATTATAATTCCGTACAACAGTCAATATTCCAGACTTTTAGTGAAATTTATTCACGAAATTAGCCTACATGGTGGAAATCAACTAGTTTTGAGACTTTTACGAATGGAATACTGGATTCCAAAGGCTAAAAACCTTGTAAAAACATTTAATAACAACTGTAAAATATGTACTATCTACAAGAAAAGGTGCCAAAAGCAGATTATGGCAGCTCTACCTCCATAGCGTAGTGACATATCTAGGCCTTTCACTAATACAGGTATCGATTTTACCGGGCCTTTTGATGTAAAAAGTTACTCCGGTAGAGCCTGCCGAATTACGAAGGGTTATGTATGTATTTTCGTGTGTTTTTCAACCAAGGCCATTCACTTAGAAGCTACATCCGATCTTTCCACACCTGCATTTCTAGCAGCCTTTGGGCGTTTCGTTTCACGACATGGGTGTCCGTTGAATTTGTATTCTGACAATGGAACTACATTCGTCGGTGCCTCCAAAACCATAGCCAAAGAATTTATCCAAACCACGCAGAAACGTATTGAAGCGAATTACGCCCATCAAAACATCACTTGGCATTTTATCCCTGCAGGTGCTCCCCACATGGGTGGATTGTGGGAAGCTGGTGTAAAGAGCTTCAAAGCCCACTTTCGAAAAATAACAGGCTGCTATAAGTACACTTATGAAGAATTATCCACGTTATTAGCAAAAATTGAAGCATGTCTTAACTCCAGACCAATTTTTCCTCTATCCACAGATCCTTCTGATCTCTGTGCTTTAACTCCAGGACATTTCCTCGTTGGATCTCCTCTTTTGGCACCTATAGATCCACAAGTAAATGAATCCATATCCATAGCGAATCGGTGGCAAAGACTTAAAATTATTAATCAGGAATTTTGCCAACGATGGAAAAGTGAGTACCTTAAAGAATTACATAAGCGTCTTAAATGGAAAAGTACGCAAGATAACCTAGAAGTAGGGGTACTCGTAGTAGTAAAGGATGAAAATCTTCCTCCAAACTCCTGGCGACTTGGCAGAATCCAGAAAGTTTACGCTGGCTCGGATGGACGTGTTCGTGTAGCTGACGTTTTAACCCAACGTGGAGTAATAACTCGACCTATTGTCAAACTCATCGTCTTACCCAACTCGTCCTAAACTTGGAAACGATCTTGTTTATGTTACATATTTATTTTTTCTTATTTCAGCTCCTGTGGTATTTTTTCATCAACATGCCAAAAATTGCTTCTCATTCTTATAAAACTAATTCCATTATGAATTACCATACGTTTCCCTGTCGAATTTGCGGACGTCCTCATCCATTGCGGACTTGTAAAAAATTCTTGTCGATGAATATAACTGACCGCATTCATGCAGTCAATAAAAATAAATATTGCACTAACTGTCTAGCACATGACCACTCCAAGGGAACCTGTTTTTCTAAGCATGGATGTAAGCACTGCCGGAAGTTCCACCATACTTTGCTTCATATGCACCCAAGATTGGCAGCTGTTTCAAAATCAAAACGTTCTCATTCTCAAGAACGTGCCACCACATCTATCCAAGAAAAAAAGATAACTCGCGTAATCGAAAAACTGCAGATGAAAATCTTCAAGCATGTAATTTTAACTTGACGACGTCCAAGTCATCCCTCACTGCAATCTTACGTCAGAACACATTAATTCTTTTACCAACAGTTTTAGTGAAAATAGGTTCTAAAACCTCACATGCACGGTGTCTACTTGATTCAGGATCTTCAGTGAGCCGAGTTTCTAAAAAATTGGTTGACAAATTAAATTTAACCACTTTCACGCTACATGAAGAAACCGTTTGCCCAATTACACTAAAATCTAGATATGATGCTACGCAAAGGATTGATGGAACCTTTCGCGTTGATAATCGAATTACCATTAAAACCCCCATCGAGTCGCTTCCAGAATCCTATAAAAAGAATTTTCCAGATTTATTTCTTGCCGATTCCAAATTCTATGAATCGGCTCCAATCGACATAATAATAGGAGTTGATATTTACCCAAAAATTATACGTGATGGAATTTTTTCCAAAACTGGGTTTCCAACTTGTCAAAGCACTGTCTTTGGGTGGACCATCTATGGCCCTTGTTCATTATAATTGAAATGCACTTTACAAATAAGGCTATGCAAAATATATAACGTACTACCTGCATACATATATATATTTTATTTTCTATATATTTCTCCTGTAATTAATTGAATTATTTGCACTGTATATACATATATATGAATAATTAATTTCATAATTATAAATAATACTATAAATGAATTTTATAAAATATCTTTAATTAAGCTTACTAATTCCTTTATTCCACAGAAGCCGTATTTTCGATATTGCCGATGATATTCAGATCCTTATTGTTGCAGTATAAGTCCTGCAAGGCGGGCTGCAATGTTAATGCCAATTGCATTAACAACAGCTCGTCAAAATCCCGTGATGTACTGAAACCCTTTTTTTTGATGATGATATGTATTAAAGCTGCTTGTTATATTGCTAGTGAGACAGCTAGTTACTCGCATAACTATTTTTCTCTCTCTGTTTACTCCTAAAACTTAACGTTGAACCGGCAAAATGTCCTAAATACGGTTTCCCTTTTGTTTTTTGAAAAAAGAACCCTCACTTACACATCTGTCACCGTACGAATTGGTAACTATCTACAATTCCTGCAATAAAACCATTTGTCCAAATTCTAATATTTTGATTTTTTATTTATCGTTTCCTACTGGGTTCAATTGCATTATTTGAGCGAACAAGATAAAAATTTACTTGTTCCATTGGCTCAAGCAACGAATCTTATTTTTCAATATATTCCACCAGTGATTCCTATTATTGGTTCCTCATCGTAACAACATATATTATATTATTTTAAATTTATAATGATTTTATACTTTGAACAGCTTATGAGACAGTATATTTAAAAATTTTATATATTCCAAAATATGCAAAGTTATAAGAAACAGAAGTTCAATGCCGATATACCCATATAAATACAAACACATTTCAGTATATTTTGCACAATAAACTTTGGTCCTAATTGTGTAAATCACGTTACCAAAGTGAAATTTATATAGAGAACAAAAACAAAATTTCAAATATTTTATATATAAAAGGGTATTATTTTTCATACAAAGTTAAAAATTTTTTGAGAGATAAACCAACGCTTGATTTTCTATGCATTTGTTTGGTGAAGAATTTGTATGAAAAACAAAAACAGATTTGTACATTTTTTGCAAATTTGTTTTTGCTTTAATATAAATTTCATTTCGGTGATGTTATTTACACAATTAGGTCCTTTGTTTTCTAATTTTATTGCTTTATTTTAGTATAATCTTCACAAATTGATTATTAGGCTAAGGTTCGTAACGTTTAATTCAGAAAGAATTGAGCATGATTAATATTCCAAGGAACAAGGGAAAAATTAACATCAACTTAATTTTTCTACGTACACAGCAGAACAGAGTAGAGTCACTTTCTGAAGCCGCTACACTTCCATCGTCAGTGCTCACGTGTATTTTGCTTGTCACCACTTGCCAGGTGGCTCTGTTGAATGTGACTTGAATTCTTAAATATGTATGTACAATGTATGTATATCAAAATCAAAAAATATGTATATTGTTTTATCAGATCTAGCGCTGTATATGATATATTAAGAAACAAGTAGTGAACTCAACAAATCGTCAAAGTATATGGGGTACTGAACAAAAAATCGTCAATCGTCATTTTGATAAATTTGATCTAAAAAATCGTAACATTTTATGCCATTTTGGCCAAAAAAGTTTCCGCACCAAATGCAATTTCTAAAGCTCCTCAAAAAAAAATTTTTTTTATTTCCATACATTTATTGTTTATATCTATACATATGATAAAACTGTAAAAAGGGCGTGTCCGTACATGAAATATTTTTTGAAAGTTTTTATTGTGGCATAAACAGTAATCGATGTAGAGAACAAAAAACCAAATTTTGAAATTTTTTCTGTCTGTCTGTCTCTCTGTGCGAACACGCTTCACGCAAAAGCCACTGAAGCGAATTTCATGAAATTTGGTATATAGGTACGTTAGAGTCCTGATTCAAACATAGGGTACTTTTTACCGCGATAAAATATCTTATTTCTAAGTTAAAATAGAAAAACCAAAATCTACCCAATTTTACTAACGTAAATGTTGTTGGATATTAGAAAGGTGTTTTTCTTTTTTTCAACGTTAATATCACTGTTTATTTTGTATATCGGGAACTTTAAAAAATATGTAAAGAGCGTTATACTATTATATTTTACAGACACTTTATAGTCATAAAGCGAACTTTAAGCGCGCGAAGCGAGCTCAGTATGCTATATATTTTAAATGTATTTAATAAGTAACTATATAACAAAAATGTGCGAGTTGATATACATAATGGAAAAATATCTTATGCAACTTTAATAGCTCGTTTCGCGCATATATTACTACGCTGCTGATTTGTTATTGTAGACGATTCACTCACCCAGTATTTAAGAAAACACATATGGGTTTTTTTTGTATTTTACTAGAGAGTTGTTTAAAACTGAAATTTTATTTTCGTTTAAACAGTGATCAGAAAACTAAACATTACACTATGCATCACATATAAAATCACAAATAGGCGCTCTTTATATATTGTTTAAAGTTTCCGTTATGCAAAATAAACAGTGCTACCAACGTTAAAAACTAAAACAAAAAAATCTTTATAATTTCCAAAAACATTTATATTAGTAAAATAGGGCACATTTTCGTTTTTTTTTTCTATTTTAACATAGAAATGAGCTATTTTATCGCGGTAAGAAGTAGCATATGTTTGAATCAGGACTCTAAAGTACCTCCATACCAAATTTCATGAAAAGCCATTCAGTGGTTTTTGCGTGAAGCGTGTTCGGACAGACAGACAGATAGACAAAAATTCCAAAATTTGGTGTTTTGTTCTCTACATCGATTACTGTTTACGCCACCATAAAAATTTTAAAAAAATATTTCATGTACAGACACGCCCCTTTTACAGTTTTATTATATGTATAGATAAGAACAAATGCTAGAATAGCGAGAATGGCTCTTGAGTTCCATCTAGCGTTGTGTGTTGGTGGTAAAAATTTAAAGTTGATATATGGAAAATTTCCATTTTCTTTGTAGTACTTAAAGCTTTGGCAAAGTTCATATAAAAATTGCATGTCGTCTCTTCATTTTACGTTAACACGGTTTATAAGTGTATCATTTTGCGTGTAGCTTGTTTTTATATTTTCGTAATTGCTTATGCTGACTTTAGACGACATGTTTTTTACATATGGGTTGTTAGGTGTGTGAGACATATGTAATTTCGCATGTTTGTCAAAATTGTCAATTTACAGACGGTTTATAATATTTGCTTTCACACGTACATGTGCAATTACATCTGACATAACCTCTGAGTGTTCACAACAGCTGAGTTTTTGCACAATTTTCGTAAATATATAAAGCGCTCTTTGCTTTTTAATGTTTTTTCAGCCAAACCACACTTTTGATAATTTAATACAGCTGATGTCAGATGCCTTGTCAGATGAAAATACTGACTTTGCTTCTGTAAATGTCATCTGACAATGTTTCATATGTTTCGCACGGCATGTATCACTTTTGCAGTGGGAAATTTGACAAGTCAGATTTAAAATACATGACGTCTAAAGTCAGCATTACTAATTCCGGAACAAAATCATATCCAATGTTAGGAGAAGATGTTGCGCCACCTAGTAATTCGTCCATTACATGTCGTAGTAATAAATCCAAGACATGATGCTGGCAACCAATGTATTGTGGTGGTGGCAATAAAATTGATTAGAAATTCTTTTTAGTAGAGCAACAACACCGTTTATTTTGCCAGTATTAACACTTGTTGTGTCACATACTATTGTTACGTTTTTGGTCCTTTACATAAAAACGGTTTTATTATTTTCACAGGATTCGTTGAATTGCAATAAAATAAAACACGGATATTTATTTTACAAATAAATTCTCAGTAACGCTTTATTTATTACTTTAAAAACACGTACAACTAAACGCGATGTACGCACTAACTATTCTTGGCGTTGTTTACACGTCTAAGTTTAAATACACACTCTTCCATGTCGTCTGGCAGCCTCCCCTTATATAGTAAATTATAAAATCTTCTGGTAACTTCGCTAACTTTCTGGAATGTAGTTGTCTCTTTTTATCTTTAAGTATACGGCATGATCATTTGGTCTTGCTATAGTGTAGTGTATGTGCGTGTGTAGATGCATGAGATTATTCTTCTGTTTGTTTATTTTCGCACACACACATACTCTAATGTTTGCAACTTAAACAAAAGTTTACATCTCTTGCAGCTGATGTTGTTTAAGTTTAATGTCACTGTTTGTAATTGCAATTAAGCAGTCTCGAATATTCTTGTAGGTTCTAGCTACCGTTTCCTGAAGATTCCGGAAACTTCCATTTTCCGTTATTTTGAATTCTATTGACAGTTGTCGAGTGGTGCCAAGTTTAATTGTGGTACTTGGTTGCCAGGTTTTGATTTTATTGACATTACATAGGCAGTGTTGTATTTAGTGGTACCAAATACAGATTATCATCACAGCTGTTAGTGTTATGTCGTTATATTTGAATCTGCATTTTTCATTTCGTAACACCATCATTTTTACAGATCCCCACAAATTGAACTTATTTAAGGTTTCTTTGCAACGGTCTCAAAATCGTCAACGCCCGTTCATTGTCGAGTACAAGTGCAGCTAATTTAATTTATTTGTGTTCATTTTTAATAACAACTAACTGTATTTCTTGTTTACCTATTTTTTCCCATCAAAATGTAAGCACCATTTTTCATTCTGCGGTGTTGTTATATAAAATTCTCTTAAATTTTCTGCGGTTTTTATTACCGCTTGTGAAGGTGTAGAAATTCCTATTCCTATTCAAGCAATTGTTTACATACTTTTTCTGCTTTGTTAGTACTCAAATTTGCATTATTAACTAATGTAACGGCTGGCTTTAAGGACATTTTGGCAGGTTTTGATCTTCCAGGAGGTGTAAAATCAATGTCTTCTTCATCATCATCACTATAAAACGTCGCTGATGAATCTGAATCAGAAAGGATCTCCGATTCGGATTGTAGCTCATCTGATACGGTAGTTATATCAAATATTTTATTAAAATTATCACCATTAGGTCGTTTTAAATTTGTTTGATAAAGTAGTATCAAAGTTTCAACTTTTCGATTTATATTATGCATTTGCATTTTTTTAAAATTTATCTTAATCCAGAGGGCAAACAATTCTTCGGAAATTTTAACATACCTTTGCTTTTTATTTTTGTTTTCTTTATACAAGGCGTTATATCTGCCTATAATAAGTTTTTCATTTGACATTCTGTTTAGCTCAGATAGCGATAAATCCATTTTTTTATATCACAACATTTTTTTGAAGCCTTTGTAAATCTGGAAAAGTTCTATTTCCACCCAGTGGAATTTTTTTAATAGCTGTTGAACTTTTTTTTAATTTCATTTTAAATAACGCGACGAATAAAAGAAAAAATCCCGATATAGCCCTACTACCCATTATACAATTCAACATTGCTTTTTAAATTTATATTGATAATTGTAAATTTGTGTTTTTAAAACCATTCAGCTACTTTAAGGCTTTATAAATAAGTAATAAAAAATTCGTGTTAATTTCGCTAGTCAGTTCCGGTGAAGACAACAGTTTGACTAAAAACACTGACGTCTTAAGTTCAAGACTAGTTTCAAGCAAGCCAACATTACACTGTTTTACAATCAACTGCTTTACCAGCAAAATGTATGAAATTTCGAATCCATTTTTTTAGAGATTAGGATATGCTTATCACAAGAAAAGTAAAGAAAAAATGCTCATTTCGACTATTTCCAGATAACGGTAATTTTGGATTTTTTCGATGTATACTTCCCAGAGTCAAAAGGTGGTTCGAGTAAAGTGATCTATATAACCTGACTGACTAATATAACCTGAATCTATTTTGAATTCTAGATAAATCAAATCATGCGAAATAAAGTATTTTCGCGTCCTTTATTGTTCTCATAAAGTATAAAGTACAATACCCGAAATAACGTACAATACTTTATTATAAAGTACGGGTGGCAAGCCTAGCCGCCTCCTTTAAAGGGAAAAATACACCATCGAAATGATTGATGTCAGATTCGTGTACGTGTGCTTGACGAAAAATCAAAACCAAGTAGATTTTTCATCAAGCGTCGTTGGTGTCACTAATACCAACGAAATTTCACACATACTGTTACCACGCTTGTCAAGCATTTTGAGGGCGTATTTTGCTCTTAAGATATTAATATATATTTTTAGGGTTCCGTACGCCAAAAGTCAAAAGAAACCCCATTGTTTTCGCTACGCTGCCCGTCCGTTCGTCCGTCTGTCTGTCTGTCCGTGTGTCACAGGCTGTTTTCTCGAGAACCGTAAGAGCTACGGATCTGAAATTTTCACAGATATTGTAAAACCTTGGCCGCTACAACAACAATTATATGACAGTTAAAAATTAAAAGGTGTTCTAAAGCGCTCAACGAAATACATATGTTGAAATACTAATGTAATATACAGGCACTTATATATAGACACTTAAAATGTTTAAATTTAGTGTTAATTGGTGAAGTCTCTAGAATATACTACAGCAATTAATACTGACATATAAAACAATAAAAATTAAAGGGTGTTCTATCAGATAATGTAATTTTGATTATAGCTTAATTCACAAAACCTCTTGTATCTTTGTATCGAGTGTAATATTGTATTGTTCACAATAGTGTAAACTTGTTGTTGATAATTTTCATATTAAAATTAGTGTATTCAATACACTTTTATTTCATATGTTTTGAAAAAGTCGTATTTATTGCGAAACTCAGAGAGCATTTTTATGTACTCTCTGAGAGTATTTATTTGTATCTTGTTCTTCTTTTGTCAATCAATACAATATTACACGGCGATACAAATAACACTAGGTGTTCACAAACAAATAAACAAAAAGTGTATTTTATACAAGAAAGGCGATACAATTTGTTGTGAATTAAGCATATGTAATGTAGACAACTTGCTGCATCTTGGAAACCGTAAGAAGCAAACTCTTAAAATTTAAAAAAATCGCCAAAACTAAAAAATTCCGAAACTAAAAAAATATCACAACGAAAAATCGCCAAAATAAAAAAGCGCTTTAAGGAAAAAAGCACCAAAACTTAAAAGATCGACAAAAAACTAAAAAAACGCAAAAAACCGAAAAAACCGTAAAAATAAAAAACACTAAGCTCTAAACAGATCTTTAAAACTAATAAATATGGCCAAAAACCGAAAAAAATTCGCCAAAAATAACAAAAAATCTTCAAAAAGAAAAAAAGCGCCAAAACTAAAAAATCGTTAAAACCCGAAAAAATCACCAAAACGAAAAAAGTGTAATAAAAATATAAGAAACCGAAAAAAATCCCCAAGCCCGAAAAAAGTACCAAAACTGAAAAAAGTACCAAAACTGAAATAAATAGCTAAAATTAAAAATATCGCCAAAAACGAAAAAAGCGTTAAAACAAAAAAGCTTCTATTAAAACATACTATTTTGCAAAATTCAAGAGAAATTGGGTATGTTTTACTCGTTTTAGAAGGAAATATCCCATTCCGCTAAAAAATGTCAAAACGAAAATTCGCCAAAGTGGAAAAAGTGCTTAAAGGATAAAAATTCCAAACAGGGAAAAAATCGCTAAAACGCAAAAAATCTCCAAAACTAAAAATATTAATGAAAAATTTAACAAAACGCCAAAACGAAAAAAAGCGTTAAAACAGAAAAATCGCCAAAACAAAAATCGCCAAAACTAAAATAATCGCCAAAACGAAAAAAAGTCGGCAAAACTAACAAAAATCACCAACCTAAAAAATCACCAAAACTATCAAAAAAGTGCCGAAAATAAAAAAGTCGCCACAACTAAAAATATCTTAAAAAAATGGCAAAAGGAAAAAATTGCCAAAACTAACAAAAATTACAAAAAAAAAACTAAAAAGTTCGCCAAACGAAAAAAGTTCCGGTAAAATTGAAGTCCAAAAAAATCGCCATGATATCTTTCACTGATTAATATATCGAAATACCATACTTTATTAAAATTATTGAAGATAATTTTCAATTATATTTACAAATACATACATATGTAAATATTATATTATGTAACTGACCGCTACATCACATCCATAGGTGGATAAAAAATTAACAGTAAAACGATTGTAACAATGATTTACAAATTTCTTATTGATACAAATGTCGTGAAAGTGGCCTCTATTTCATGCTTGCCACTTTTTCCCACGTATTAATATCAAATAGTTGCAATAACACTTACTATTTTATATTTTTGTGTTAACATTTATTTCTTAATCAATAAATCAGACACAAAAATATAGCAAATTCAAAATTTCAACCAACAATAGATGCATGTTGCAGCAGTGGCTCAAGCAGTTAAAAAAATCACATGCGGCTCAGCGTCGATCGAAACTGCTAAACTTCGCCCTCAGCATGGGACATTTAAGGTTGAATAACATGGCTACAAAAGTGTCACGGCTACAACTGAAATGAAACATATTTTCATGAGTCGATGCTTAGACGATACAATTCTTATTGATCAGCTTCTTATTCAGCTGTGAGAAAGACAGAGAAATGAATACACATTTGTGTTTTTCTCACAGCTGAATAAGAAGCCGAGCAATAAGACGTGCATAGTATAAACTGGGACTAAGTCAACGCTTAGACGTGACGATGCAATTCTTATTGATCAGTGATCAATAAGACTTGCATAGTTTAAACTGCGACTAACATAAACGGGAATCGCATTCTGTGTAATTGGTCCCAGTTTATGAAATGTGTATTCCTTTCTCTGTCTTTCTCACAGCTGAATAAGAAGCTGATCAATAAGACTTGCATCGTCTAAACGTCGACTTGTGAAAAAATACTATGAAAAGTTGTTATGAAAACAAAAATGAAGTTTTTTTTTCATTTTACCATTTCGCAGAACAAGAATTGAGCCCCTGATATACTCATCAATGTGACTCTACCCAAATGAAAGAGACTTTTATGTAGATTAATAATACAGATAGTAATTTAAAGTTTGGAGGACGATTCGTGAAATGTTAAGCGAATAATACAAAAACTGGTGTAAATTATTCAAATGGTAAATGTCACTATATATTTAAAATTAGAGCTGCAGGGGAAAAAGTAATCGTAATCAGCAGATGAAAATACATAAAGGTTAGCTATTTTTATTTAAACAACAAAACCATTGTTTCGCTGTGTAATCAAAAAATATTTATCTGTCCGATTACATCATAACTTTAATAATCGCTAAGTTGTAATAATGACCTTTAGCGGTATCGTACTAATGCTAAGCTATTAAAAACAAAAAATTACTTACAACGGACTGTTCAGTTGGGTTGTTTGTAAAAGCATAGCCAGTAATGTCACCATCTTCCAAATAATCCAATCCATCATCGGCATCAGGATCTCGGTAAGTTGGATCAAAGTTGATACTCAAGGATTGACGACGACTTGCCACAAATTTTTTTTTATGTTCGCTGCGCTGTTTTCTGTTATTCAGTAGCTGTTTTTGAATGTCGTCAAATGTGTTTGTCCTAAAATTTTAAATACAAATATATTATTAATTTTGTATCGCTTGCCAAAGGCTAGTACCTAGGGTATTCACTCGAATAATGTTTGCTCGATTAATCGAATAATTAAAGTCAAATAATGTTCGATTAAACAAAAAATTTCAATTTCGAGTAATTTAGGTCGATTAATCGAATAACTCGAATAAAAATTTTTATGTAAATTGTCTTTTTTTAATGAGTTTTTGTAGATTTCTTAATGAAAAGTGGAATTTTTTTAACTTATATGAAATTTGCCATTCAATTCGAACGTTATTTCATACTAATAGTCCACATGATCAAAAAATTAAGTAAATAATGTAGTAACAATAATAGGGAGAAAGAAACCAACTTCAAATGTCTTTAAAAAAAATTCGGATATATAAACATCAAACAAAAATTATTTGAAATAAACAAGATATTTCGAGAGCAACTAGTTAACTAGATGTTTCGTATTAAAATATCGAATGTAATGTTCGGAATTATAAAAGCCTTAAGGTACGGTCACACTTGGCAAATATTTGCCGAAAAAACGTAGCACACAGACAAGTTAAAATTGTACTTCCTTTAATTCCAAATATTTTTTTTAAATATGAGTTCGAATTTATTAAAAATAATTTAAAAATAGCTTTTTGCAGCATAATTAACCTTATTTTGTTATATAAAAAACAAGTTAAATCAAACTAACTCTGAGCAGAAGTACTGGTTACGTTTTTTGAGCAAATATTTCCTAAGTGTAATCGTAAATTTATTGTTACAAGTTAATACTTATAACAACAATAATGCTATGCCAATTCTGATTATTTTTATTCTTCATTGAATTCAGGACAGTTCGGAATGTTATTTAATATTTCCTGGCGCAAAATTTTCTCAAAGCGCAACATTTGAATAGTGAAAAACAAAATATTTTAAAGGATCAGTTTATGATCTAATTTAAGTAGAAATGTTGTGTTTTATTTTAGTTTTTATTATTGAAATATATAAAAACATGAAAAAACTTGTTTTTTTTGTCCACAAAATGTACAAAAAACCGATTAAATTCAAACATTTTCCGATTAACTCGAATAATTTTTAGCAGTAAAGCTTACTCGAATAACTCGAACGAAATAAAAGTTTTACTCGATTGCTCGAGTAATTTAAAAACCTCAATTTCGATTAATTGATTAATCGAACAATTGAAAAGTCGATTAAAATGAATACCCTACTAGTGCCATAGAAATCCTACAAGCCTGACTGTTATCAAATAGTAGTCAGAAACCTAAGTCGGTTGTTGAAAAAACCTAAAGCTATGTACAGGCGGTTGTCATATCTTACAATATTGTCAGTAAAAAGTGCTAAAAGTTTCTTACAGTCGTGTAAACTGACCATTTTTGTCTGACACCGTTGCCAGAAAAAGCATTGTCAGTCGATTTTAATACTACCTGCTGACAAAAAATTTGCGACATATGGCAAACGTGTGAACACATCGTATTGTCAGTCCCAGTTTACACTATGCAAGTCTTATTGATCAGCTTCTTATTCAGCTGTGAGAAAAACAGAGAAATGTGTATTAATTTCTCTGTCTTTCATACAGCTGAATAAGAAGCTGATCAATAAGACTGTGAAATGATTTGAGTCTGGCAACGCCAAACAACAGATCTGACAATTTTTGCATTTGATAATCGTGTGAACTGCCAATTTTTTTAAGAAAGTTACACAATCACGTGGATGTAACGCCAATGAGTTCTTAAATAACACCTAATGGTGGGATGGCCTAAGCTGGATACAGGAACCCCTGGAGGAATGGCCGAAGCCCTTGCAAGTTAATGAAAAGTCCTCTGAGATGAAAAAAGAAGTTGAAATTTTCCACGCATTTATTGTGGTATGTGATGGAAATCATTCGATTTGAAATCGGCGCCGATTTCAAAAACAAATTCTACTAAAAGATGACTTATTTACATCTATTAATGTTTTCAAGGCTTAGAATATTTTATTCGAATATTCAAAACAACAAAAAACCTAAATAAGTCATCTTTCAGTAGAATTTGTTTTTGAAATCGGAGCCGATTTGAATATATCGATTTCCATCACATACCAGATTATATTTCTTTATAACAATCAGAGAAACAAGCCAATCGGCTCAAAGCCGGCTTAAGAGCCGCCGCCGACTTTCAATGTAACTTCAATCCGCCGCCGATCCGTGCGGCTAGACTCGGCTCGAAACTGCAGCCGGCTAATTTTTTTTTAGTCGCAAATTTGTGCTACATATTACAAATTATGTGAAAGTCGTCAGGGGCTCGAAAAATTTTATATAAAATTTTTTTTAAAAAGAATTATAAAAAAAAAATTTTACAAAATTTCGTAATAAAGAAGTTCAACATTAAAAAGTGCAATTGATTATATACATTTTATCGTGAAATATTCGCGAAATTTGCGTGATATAAAAGCAGCCGCTGTCAGCTAGAGCTGCAAAACAATCGATGGTACTATCGATAGTATCGATAGTTTTATTTTTAATGGACTATTCGATGTTTTTTTCCACTATCGATACTATTGAAAAAAATTTAATCCATAAATTCTGACCGTAGCAGTTGTTTAAAAGCGAAAACTGTCGATGTATTATTATTAACAAAAATTATTCCCAAATTTACAGTATAGGAAGTTCTACAATAGCTTCGCCAATGATATATTATTAAAAGCATTTATTATTGCACTTATAATAATTAGTGTTGTATGTAAACAAAACTTTTAAATGAAATAGCATTGTCTAAACTATTGTAGTTAGTAGTTTGTAGTGTGTATCTGTGTGTCTGTCTGGACCATCGTAGAGCCCAAACGGCTAGAGCGATTTATTTGAAAGGTGACTTTATCGAGCGTTCTTAATTATGTTTGAAGAAAATCTCTACGGCCATTTAGAAGTTATCATCTCTTTTCAGCTAGTATCCTCTTAAAGCTGTCTGCCTGTGGCAACGTAGCTCCCGAACGGATTGGATTAATAATTTTTTTTAAATATGATTTTAAATCTTCTAAGCTACGTTTGAAGAAAATAGGTCCAGCCGTTTTGAAGTTATTATCTATTTTCTTTGGGGTTCTTAAAGTTTTTAATTTAATGTTATTATTTAAAGAATATATCATATATATACCTTAATATAGAAATGCCCCAACTCATTGTTTTTGTATCGAGTTTTTTCCCTATTTCGCTAGATGATCGAAATATCGAAATATGCAAAAAATTTGATTTGAAAAAATATGATGAGTTAAGGCATTTCTCTATTAAGGTAACAATATAAAACATTGTACGAGATAATTACAGATTCATAAAATAAGTTTATTTTATGAAAGAATTGCTAAATAAATTGCCATACAAGATTTGTTATATAAATGAAAAACCTTTTAATGGATGAAGGGTTAAGCCTCTAGCATTCTTCTAAAAATTCGATAGTATCAATTCGACGATTCGTTGGATAATCCCAACTTCATCAGGGAATTTTTATTTATTAAGTATATTATATCTTAATTTAATACATTGTTTGTTATTTGTTCCTGTATTTTTCGTAAAAATGATTCGTAAAACACAATAATTAAAATACAAAATATGTCAACCAAAAAATTAATGCACAACATGCAAAATACACAACTGATATGCTGCCAGTCTCATTAGATCATATCTTTCTGATCGCTACCAACGAGTTAGTTCAAAGTCGTCATTCTCAACACTAAGACCCGTGTTAAGTGGAGTTCCACAGGGTTATATACTCGGCCCTTTACTTTTCAGAATGTTTATTAATGATATTGTCTACTGTTGTAAAAATTCCAGCATTCATTTATATGCATATGATGCTCAAATTTATCTATCACGGCCTTTGATGCTAGTTGAGGACTTAGTTTGTCGTCTTAATGAAGATCTGTATAAGATTTGTGTATGGTCTTTCGACAATAATCTAAAATTAAACACATCAAAAACTCAAGCTATTTTGATTCATGTTAGAGGATACCCTAATAATATCTTGCATAAATTTGCATGCAAAACGATGTTGCTAAATATGTCTAAGTTGTAAAAAATCTATGTATCGTTATTAATTCCGAGATTAATTGCAAGGACCATGTTAGTTACTCCATTACTAGAATGTATAACGTTCTTCGAAAACTATGGTACCCATCAGCATTTATTTCGCGCGATATTAAACTAAAACTAGTAAAAACTCTTATAGTACCCATCATAACATACAGTGCTATTATGTTTTGTGAACTTGATGCAGCTTCAAAATATTAACTGCAGAAAGTGCTCCATAACTATCCCAGGTATGTATATAATAAAAGGAAATATGATCGAATAACTCAGTACTCATTGCAGATTCTGATGACTTCGTACTTAAATATTCGAAATATAATATTCCTTCATAAAGTTATCTATACGCGTGAACCTGGTTATATTTTAAAAAAACTACACTCCTTCAGATCTGGTTGCACATTTAACATTATTATTCCTAGCTATAACTATTTATCGTCTTCAAGATTGTTCTTTATTAGTTCTGTGAAATTATAGAATAATTTACCAAATTATGTTAAAACCGATCCCCGTGCATCGTTTTTCAGGATGGCTGTTAAAAATTTTTTTAATAACTAATATTATTTTTGTATCTTATTTTTATATACATACACATCAGAGAATGACATACATAATTATCGTTTTATAATCTTTGAGTATTGGCAGTCAAAGAACTATAAATGCGTACAATTAAAAATAAAAATCATCCTCATACGCAAAAATACTCTTCAAATTTT
This sequence comes from Panzeria rudis, assembly GCA_956483635.1. Classification (NCBI taxonomy): domain Eukaryota; kingdom Metazoa; phylum Arthropoda; class Insecta; order Diptera; family Tachinidae; genus Panzeria; species Panzeria rudis. The sequence goes on along the minus strand of OY101447.1, from coordinate 78,311,652 downwards.
AGCCGAATACGTATAAATATAAACAACCAACGATTATGTGCATACAGATTCTTTAAATTACGCAGCACAAACGACTATAAGTGAAATTATAATCTATATCATTATACTACAATCATACACACAAGTATAAACATACTCTCAAGTATCCCTATAAGCAACTCAGTTAACTTGTAACGCATTTTAAGCTAAATATTTCTCAACTAATGGTGGTTGATGACTGAATTACTTTATTTTAACATTGCAATGTCCTGGGCGGTAGTCAATTGTCCGACTCTGCATTACTTTCCAACTAACTTAAAGTTAACTTTATTTAAGTCAAATGCTAGTTAGTGTGCAAAAAATGATGTTGGGGTTCGAACTATGTATCACACGTTTTGTAGTCAACGTGCTGACTACCCAGCTAAGGTACCATTTCAAATAATGATAGCAATAAGTTAATATAGACTCGAAACGAGTTTCAAAGTAGCTGAGAGAGTAAAATTGTTAGCTCTCACCAAATCCCATTATGCACTCAACTTAAGAATTGATTTTGGGTCAGTTCTGGATTACATTGTAGTTAGCTTTTAGTTAGTCTAAAAAAGTTAACCATAAGTTGATTATTTTTGTAGTCGACTACAGATTTGCTTATAGGGATTTATCCGGATACACATACATAAGTATTTACATGAGTATTTTATTTGCTGTTCAACAGATTGCATGACAGGGATGGCAAGTGCGATTTTATAATGCTTGACTGCTAAAAACATTTGTAACTACATATACATATGGCAAGTTTTACCAATGGTCGCGTTCATAAGACGCAACTTTTGTGTCTTTGCCTTAGAAACGCACAGTTGAGTAGTTCCGCTACACACAACAATTGTGGATTTGCTGCCATTTTTTCCATCATAAAATTTTTCCGCTACCTATGGTCGTCAACATGTTGTGTTTAGAATGCACAGCTGATCAAAAGAGTTATGCCGCTTATATTCTAATACAACGCCGCTTTATTATGTGGCCGCTGCAAACTAGTTTAATCAATTTTGCATTGCAAATGTGGTAAAGTAAACAAATAAAGGAATATAATAAAATAAAACTAAGATCACTAAATATATGTTTATTGAGTTGTTTACTTACTATATTACATAGTATTTAATTTACTATTATGTTGAACCATTTTTTTAACACGGTGGCGGCTTAGCGCAGCCTTCTTATTTTATTGCAGTGTTTTTTGCTTTGTGGTGAAATTTTTAAAATAAAATGAAAATGGACAATTCGTATGGTGCTGACTATCGCATTGGATACGATGTTTATAGAATATTTTATGGAACCAAAATGCACTCAAAACTGAGTGCTAAACTACTTAATTTAGTTAATTTCAACTATGTCTTTTATGCCTGTTTTTAATTGCTTACAATTTATCAGGTATTCATACCGCAGTATATCCATCAAGCGGTTTCTAAGACGTAACTGTTGGGTGCAACAGTTGCCAACAGTTTTACAACAGTTGAGCTCAACAGCTACGTCTTATGAACGCGCCCAATTTAACGAGTAAACGAGTTACCGAATGTTGCGTGTGGAGCTCAGAACTTTTAAATTAAATATTCTAGCAAAACTAGTTTTAATGATTCTTATTAAGTCACACTGAAACTGATCTATTTAGCACCAAAGCTTGAAATACATTGATCACTTCATTCATAAATGTGAGCTAATATTTTTTTCTATTAATTTCAAACACACTAATTGCGAGAAAATCCATCGCGTCGTATTCATTAATCCTTTTTTACAGCAAGTGTGCATGTTTCATTTCGTATTTGTAAATGTAATTTATTTTTTCCCATTTTTTGTGCAAAGCAGGTCAAAATAAAGTCACAAACAACTGCATAGAAATTATAAAGTGATGGTCTTATTATTTATCAATAATTTGGTTTGCTAATTTCACAACAACAAAAGCATTGAATGCAGGTCCTACCTGTTGAAAAGGATGATTTTCTGTAAAGTACACACAAAAAATTTTAAGAGTGCTATTGTTGCTTGGGTATATTTTTGAGATTCGCTATCACCAGGATATATGCATTTGTTGTTTTATAGTAACCATTTTTTGTAGAAGTCAGGTCATTGGGAATGTTTGTTTTGAAATGAAAACCAAAAATGCATAAGAAGTGGGAAATGCAAATAATGTTCCTTTATGTATTTTGTTGGAAGTTTGTCTTTTTCAAGAGCACTTTTATTGTGGCATTAAGATTTTTTACAAGAACAAAAGGTTCAAAACTTAATTGTTTTATTGCCGTTTTGTGTATGTATGAATTCAACATTATTACTCTTAGAAGAACGTATTTTTTACTTGATTTTCTTTTGTTGTAATTTTTGTAAAAATAATCTAAGAATGAGTTACCAATAATTTTTTAAGGAACTTAGCTTACAAATTTTAAAAAGTAAAATAAAAACCCACGCGCCGCAAAAAGAAGAAGCGCTTTAGTTAATGGAAAACAAATATATAATTCTAATATTTCCGTATTGACTAAAAATATTTTATTTATTTTTAAATGGTTTTATTTATGTATAAATTTGTAATTTAAATATAAAAGTTATTTTAATTGAAAATGAAGAAATAATCGCAGACCTGATTAATGTTTTCAAACAGCGAAATCATGTGTTACATCCATTTCATACACACAAACGCATACGGGAGCGTGTGTTGAATAAATACTCTTAAGTATTTTTATTTTATACATACTCTAAGTATAAAAATACTCTAAGTATAATTATGACAGATACGTAATACTTCCAATACTCATGTGCGTTTCTATTTATAGTTGTTGAGTATTTAAGTTTTTCGCATAAATGAAGTACAGATGCGTTTGTGTGTTGGAATCGGATATAATTATACTTGTTTGAAAGCAAATATATGTGCGTACGGATTATTTGTGCAACAATTATGACTATACGCAGTTAATAAAATTAAGAGTAAATACTTAAGTATAATTATTTTTTGAGTACTTATTGTCATACTCTAGTACCAAAGTTATTTCTGCACAAAAAACAGATACATTTGTTACTTAATGCAAAACCATGGTGAAATAAGTATACAGGAGGCAGCATAACGTCAGCTGATTATTTTTTGCTCTGCTAGTTTTGTGCATAATCCACGTCCAGCACATATATATATTTGACAAGCATCATCTATTTTTTTTGTTGTATTTGTTTCCCTTATGTGGCCACCTGTATACTTATTTCACCATGTGCAAAACCATAAACAACTATTTTTGTTTGGTAGAGTAAAGTGAGAACGTATAAGAAAAACCATACAATATCTGTTTCACTCATTCTCTAATTTATACCAAAAGTAACTGATATGTATCTAGTATATTATTTTGCAATACTTTCAGTTCCACTCCTGCACGTGTTTACTTCTTACTATTTCTTCTTTGAACTTTCTTTGACGTTCTTTGACGATGAAAGTTTTATCGCTTAATTGTTTCTTTCTTTTGCATGAATGTATACACAATGTGAATGAAGTTGTGCGTTTCTTACATTACGAAAGAGAAAGCAAAACAAATTTCATGAATAATTGAGGTTGTGTTACAAAATAAACAGAAATCACAAAAGTGACAGGTAAAAAACGCTACAATCAGGTTTATCAATTGTTTTAAGGCTCTGTTAAAAAGAGACAAAAATGGTAGCGAAAAGAAGAAAATAAACAAAACGAAACAATTTAAAAAGTTTACTGACTGAATAACGCGCTAAAAATGTTTAAATTCTAATAAATTTAAAGAATTATGCCTTATTATTAAAAATATTTTATGAAAAAAGATTTGTGTGTGTATAAAAGTGTCCTAGATTTGTTTTATTAATGTTCGGGTTTTTGCAATTACTTTGTGATGGTGGTTTTTGTTTTATACATCGTGTGTTTACACACACATGCACATGATTGATTATTTGTGAGATTTTGCAGTAATTATAAAGATAACATGTAAAAGATGTATAAAAATGAACATACTTAATTAATAAATAATATTTTTAATGTGAATTGTGGAAATATATGCATATATTATAAGTTTTATTCATAACAAAATTAATTCGGGTAGAAAGACGCCGCAAAAGAAAATGAAATTTAAAGGCACTGTGTAAAGCTGTGTTCTCACTATGTGTATTTGCCATATGGAATGTCACTTTTTTATACACATGTGATTTCATGTGTACGTCAAAATCTGCGTTTTACATAAGGTTTATAATCTTTGTGTTCACCAGTTGGTATGTTATAGGCAATTCACACTACCGTGTTTATGGCCATTTTAAGTGTTTATGAGCCAAACACGTTAATTTTTAGATGTTTTCCCATATAATCAATTGTCAAACAATTTACGTGTTTCAAAATTAAACTCATTCAAAAACTAGTAAAAGGCAGGGTTCCAAGTACTTCTAGATGTATGTTCGGTCGATTTTTTGATTTTAGTGCTTATTGAACACGGTTTGTAATGGCGGCAAAATATGTAACAAAGTCTAAATTAAAAAAGGTTGTAGCATTTCTATAACAACAAACAGCGTATTCTGAAAATTTTGATTTGTGTTGTCTTAAAAGTATTAAAAACCTCGTTTTTGATTCAAGTTTTCAATTCAAATGGAAAAATTTACATACACATGTAAAATTCTAATTAATAACTTTGCAAAATTATTAATATTTAGGACACGAAAACATTTTTTTGCTGCCGGTTTGCTACTACCTTTTATGAATTCGTCATGGTGTAAGCAGAAAGTTTATAAAATTGTAGTCTGAACAACTTAGTTTTTTAGTTTCTTAAAATATTTGCCGAAACACGTTAAACTATAGCAGTGTGAATATACTATTATGTACATTTGACATAACCTATAAAGCAAAACAATCTTAAGACAGCTGAGCGGCTATACCTATTTTTTTGTTGTATATACTTCTTTTATTTAATTTAATACTTTATGGCCGCAAAAATAGGGGTTTTTAATAAAAGCTATAGAGAATACAATTTTCTAAAAAATCTTTATGGAGCTATATTTTGTAGGATCAACCGCTTTTGAGATAAATGGGAGAGTAGAAAGAGCTACACCGCATTTGCATACACATAGGACCATCCCCAACCCTCCAAATAAAAATTAAAATATATATATATATATATATATATATATATATATATATATATATATATATATATATATATATATATATATATATATATATATATATATATATATATATATATATATATATATATATATATATATATATATATATATATATATATATATATATATATATATATATATATATATATATATATATATATATATATATATATATATATATATATATATATATATATATATATATATATATATATATATATATATATATATATATATATATATATATATATATATATATATATATATATATATATATATATATATATATATATATATATATATATATATATATATATATATATATATATATATATATATATATATATTTGGATAATTCCATGTCAAATCAACTAATAGTTAGACACAATCCCTTTCGATTTTGATGAAATTTGGTCAGATGTTGTCATTCAATCTATAACGAATTTATGTTAAAGGAAAAAAAATAAAATATGTTTATTTCCGAAGTTATGACATATCCAAAATATCATTATTTCGGCAAATTTACCGAAAGTGTTGGGTTTAGTTTTTAAATATCTCGAAAACTTTAAGCAGAATATTTGGAGCTACAAAAAATGTATAGGGCATACATTTTTTTTTGGAAAAATTACTTATCTGCAAAGTTTTGAAATTTTCAAAACTGATTAAATCAAAAACCTATATTTTTTTGGCTGAATTTTTTTTATATAATATCTCTAAACGTCCTTAAAAAATCCTGAAATTTTTAAGGTGTTTTTTTTTCTTTTTTGAGATATGACAAAAAATATACATTTTTAACACAAAATTGCCAACATAAACTTTCACCGAAAAAACAAATGCACAAATTTGTCAATGTTATTACTTGTTCCCCTTCAAAAACTTTAAATTTAATTAAATTTAATTTAATGCATATTGCTCAAAATTACAAATTAACATTATTTTTGATACTATATTGTTGAAGGTTGCGAAAGAAAAAATTCATATCTCAAAAAAAAACACCTCTTCCAAATTTGCACGAATTATTAAGGACGTTTAGAGGTATTATATAAAAAAATTCAGACGAAAAAAATATAGGTTTTTGATTTCGTCAGTTTTGAAATTTTCAAAACTTTGCATATAAGTCATTTTTCCAAAACAAATTTTTGTTCTATGTATTTTTGTTGCCCCAAATATCCTCTTTAAAATGGCATACAAAACATGCTTGTACATAAAATAGTTTTAGAAATAATTAAGAACTAAGCTCAACACATTCTGTAAATTTGGCGAAATAATGACATTTTGAATACTTCATAACTTTTGAAATAAACATTTTTAATTTTTCCCCTTTAACATAAATTCGTTATAGGATGAATGATAACATCTGACCAAATTTCATCTAAATTGAAAGGGGTCGTGTCCAACTCTTACTTGATTTGACATGGAATTACCCATATATATGTACATTAGTCTTAGGGCCATTATTACAACTCGGCTTTAGTTATAATTAGCATTTTATCAGACGGATAAACAGTTTTTCATTATTACAACTTTAATTTAACCTAAAAGTGTATGATAACTTACTGGGAAGTTCATTCTTCTGCTAACTTTTATCGGCACACAAATTCATAGGCTGCCATACTTGCTTCTTTATCAAGTAAATACCAAGACGTATCTAACAGGTGAACTCACTAGAGCACATGACCTTACTCGGAAAAGTTAGTGGAGTGATGAAATTATCACAATTTCGTCACTATCTGGAGCTTCACTTTTTTACGGTACTGGACATTTTATTATAGAGCTACCTGCGCTGATAATTCCTCCAAACTTTCAACATTTTTTGAGAACTGTATTGTAGTTTCTACAACAAATGTATACTTGTTGTAGACTTGTATGTACCTGTTATCTGTGTCTTTGTAAATACACATGTATGACGTTGCCACTTGTACTCTGGTATAGCCATACTTTGAAAAAGATAATTTATATTTTACAGGCAAATTGTAATAATGAAAAATTGTTGCAGGTCAGTTTACCGATCACTTCTGCTAATCATGCCAGTAACTATCTTCCACTTTACTGCTGAGTTGTAATAATGGCCCTTATGCGTATTTTTTAACCACAAAGGCTCACTGGGTTTTCACATGCGGGGTAAAATTTTAAGACAAACTGCGTTTTTACTTTTGATCCGCTGATCACGAATCTGCTGTTTATTTTAAAATCCATTAAGTGGTTTTCGAGATATGACCATTTGCAAATCGCACATATTATAAAATAAGATGATTAGTTTTCCAGTTATTCGCTAATTCATATTTTGCAAAAAGTTACTTATTTTTTCAGCACAATATCATTTATGCACCTTAGGCTTATGCAGAAAATAAACAGCAGATTCGTGATCAGCGGATCAAAATCTATAAAATTCGGGTACTAGTAGATGGTTTATTTACAAAAAATTTTTTGTCATTACGAAAATATGAGATTTTTTTGGAATAAAAATCCAAATTTTTCCTGCAGAAAATGCATTTGGTGCGCAACTTTGTTTTAAGATATCAAAAAAGTAAAAACGCAGTTTGTCTTAGAATTTTTTCCTGCATAAGGAAACCTAGTGAGCCCTTCGAGTTTTGCAAATTGTTTATTTTCTGCAAAGCCTAATGTACATATATATATGTGTTCATAATTTCTAGTAATGCTAGCATATATGAAATTTCTTATCTTACGCTTTGTTTCGATGTTACGGTGTTCAAAACTTTTTTAAATTGGTCATAGCTATCCAAATATAAAACCTGTATTCATTACATCAAAGCGCATTAAAATACGTTTGGTCGAAATTATGTATGACCACATAAATAATTTGAGCCAAATCAAATGTAGGGTATATTTGCTCTTTTCAACAAAAATTATAAAAAAAAATTTGTTTCTCTTTGGATCGAAAAGTAGTCTAATAGCCCATTCAGACTGCAGCCAAATTGGGATTTTCTTGATTTAGACTGAAATCAACTTGAAATTAAGTAATTTCCCATATATTTTGTCATATCCGAAATTAAGTTATTTTCCTTGATTTCGGCGAAATCAACTTGAAACTAGCCCAACCCTGTTTTAGTTTTAAATTTCCTTTTTTAGAACAATATATTTACAACTGTGAGGAGTAAACTTTCAAAAATATTTTAAATAAAAGAAGAGAAAATTTTTCTGGTCAATAAAGTGCAAATTTCGTGCAAAATATAGCAAATGCTAGAATTATCAAGTGCAATGTGTCAGCTGAAATCAAGACAAATTTAATTTATATCAGTATGAATATTTTTAATTTGGTGACTAATTTCGGCACGAAATTAAGTAATTTGATTGCAGTCTGAATGTGCTATAAAAAAATTATTTGATACTGAAATGAAAATATAATTAATGTTCTTATAGTAGGAGTTACCTTCGGGCTAGTGATGGTCAAACCAAAAATAAATAAAACTAATTCATTTTATTTTAAACACCCAACGTTTCGTTTGTTTGCTTCAAACTTCTTCAGGGGTATATTTTATTTATAAAATCTAGCAACAAAACAATAGCTTAATAACTTTAAAATTCAACAATTGTTTAGCAATTAATTTTCAACTTACAAATTCTTGTTTTACATGTTAATATTTATCACTCAATACTTATAAACAAAAAACTGGACTTCACGACACAGAATTTGTATAAATAAAAAATAAATAATTAAATAAAAACAATACTACACAAAATTTTATTTGTCAACCTTAACGCTAATATCACAGAACTTTAACTAAATTAAACTATTGCAGCAGAATACTGTAGTTTGGTGTTATCTTTATCCTCCTTTGTATTCATTGTCCTTTGTATTTTTAGTTGTATCCTTAAACTTTCGAGAGTGTAACGTTTATTTGCTTTCTTCTCTTTGTCCAATATTTTTATATTTTCTAAATCAACTATATGTTTACATTATTTTGCGTGAAGGGATAACGCTGTCGCCTCTTTTCCCTTACTTATATCAGCTTTGTGCTCATTTACTCTCGTCCCTAGCTTTCTTTTTGTTGTCCCAATGTAAACTAAATCACAGCTTTCTCTCTCATTTCCATTGCATTTGATTTCGTACACAACATTGTTTATCTTAAATTTGTCAAGTTTTGTTTTATTATTTGTGAATAGGTTTCTTAAAGTTCTGTTTGATCTGTGTGCTATTCTTATTGTTGGATCTTGGATTATATTATGTAGTGCTTTTGTTTCTGTAAGCTTTGGAATGTATGGTACACTGTAAAATTTCATATTTGTTTTTGTTTGTTGGTTTGTGGAAGTTTTAATTTCGTTTTTCACAATTTTATTATGTAGGATGGGTAGTTATTTTTTCCTAATGTTTCCCATATCGTGTTTATATTTTGTCTTTTGTATCTTTTGTCACTTAATTGTAAGACTTTTTTGATGAAATTTCATCAAAAAAGACAATAAATACAAAGGAGAATAAAGATAACACCAAACTACAGTATTCTGCTGCAATAGTTTAATTTAGTTCAAGTTCTGTGATATTAGCGTTAAGGTTGACAAATAAAATGTTGTGTAGTATTGTTTTTATTTAATTATTTGTTTTTTATTTATACAAATTCTGTGTCGTGAAGTCCAGTTTTTTATTTATAAGTAATGAGTGATAAATATTAACATGTAAAATAAGAATTTGTAAGTTGAAAATTAATTGCTAAACAATTGTTGAATTTTAAATTTATTAAGCTATTGTTTTATTGCTAGATTTTATAAATAAAATATACCCCTGAAGAAGTTTGAAGCAAACAAACGAAACGTTGGGTGTTTAAAATAAAATGAATTAGTTTTATTTATTTTTGGTTTGACCATCACTAGCCCGAAGGTAACTCCTACTATAAGAACATTAATTAATTACAATTGGTCATTAAACAAGTTAATGAAAACATAATTTCCCATCCCTGGTGTGAGCCATTTTGATATGTATGTATGTATGTATGTTAATTTATAGACATAGGGTACATAGAGGCCATACAGAAACTTCAAAAACCTAAGTGTGATATCAAAAACCTAAGTCTAAGAATGTATTAGTAAAACATTTTTTATCAGTATTGGTTTAAAATAAGAAATTCCCCACAGCACTAAAACGCACTTAGTTGCAATAAAAAGTAATCTAAAGAATTAATATTTTTATACATGAATTTTTAGAAGTTTAAACAATTATTGTTGCGGTAATTAATGGAAATATGATTTAAGAGCGATTTTTAATACATTCGAGTTGAAAATATATTGATTTGCTTAGAATTTTTTTGTAATTTTTGTATTTGGTACTAAAAACGTTTATCCCAAATAGGAACAAAAATACAACTGTTTAATGAAAAAAAAACAATTCAACTCATCACTACAATTCAACAAACAAATGTCAAAAAAATTAAACAATTATTTTAAAAATAGAATGAATAGAAACACAAAATTTTTGTAAAATAGTAAAAAAAAAAATAACTGAAACTAAAAAGTGATCGTGCGTGTGAAAAAAGTGCAAATTAAAGGATATTCAAGTGCAAAATTTATGCTATTTTAAGTGTGTTGAATTGAGAAAAATATTCTCGCTCAAGTAAGTTGAATTCACAGTACTCGTATGTGTTAAGAGAGTTGTCATTGTTTTATTGACAGTACGAGACCTTGCTATCTATGTTATCAATGTTTATAGACACATAATTCAAAATTAGTGGTACATGAAATAAACATTTATTTAACACGAGATTTTATTAACTAAAAACATTGCATTAATTATTGCTTTTGTTATGTTAAATCGCAAACAATTAATTTGTTGTTTTTCTTACTGGGGGTCTACATTAGCCATGAAGTTGGTATGAACATCATGTCGGACATCGCATATGGCTAATGTAGACCGCTCATGTCCATGTTTCGTCCATGCTCTGACATCGATGCCCAAACATATGGCTGAGCATCAATGTTCGCCATGAGATTCGCCGTCAACAACCATTTTTAATAGAAAGAACAGAAACAGAACGGAATTGCTAAATATTCCATTTCTATCGCACTAACACAAAATATATTGGTAAGCCAGAACATGGACATCTCACGTATTCACCACAACAAAGAAGTTGATGAATTTTTTGCAGTTGCTCTGCCGGCGTCATGTTCAAGTCGATGGCTCGTGAAGACGTAGGGTTAATAAACTTAAAGTATTCATTTATTAAGCAGAATATGAATTTTCATCAAACACGTGAAAATAAATATAATGACAGATGGAAGATGAAAGATGTTGCATATGTAAAAATGTTTTTTTTCATTTTTATAATTTTCTACGCATTCCTCTAAGATGTGGGTGATTGTAAAAAGGCTATTAAGCAAAATTTTTTATGAATAATTCATGACAAGTTTTTTATATGTGTTTTGACAGCAATTTAATGAAATGTTGAACACAATACCATGCTTAAAAAAGAATCTGATCAATAAGACTTGCATCGTCTGAACGTTGACTAGCCCTACGTCTTCACGAGCCATCGACTTGAACATAACATGAACATGACGCCGGCAGAGCAACTGTAAAAAATTCATCAACTTCTTTGTTGTGGTGAATACGTACGATGTCCATGTTCTGCTTTATCGATGTGTTTTTGGTAATGCAATAGAGATGGAATATTTACCATCTTTGTTCTCTCTCTTTTGAAAATGGTTGTTGACGGCGAATCTCATGGCGAACATTGATGATCAGATATATATTCGGGCATCGATGTCAGAGCATGGACGAAACAAAGACATGAGCGGTCTACATTAGCCATATACGATGTTCGACATGATCACAAAATATACAGAAATCACAATAGTGACAGGTAAAAAACGCTACAATCAATTCAATTCAATTGTTTTTAAGGCTCTGTTTAAAAGAGACAAAAATGGCAACGAACAGAAGAAAATAAACAAAACGAAAAAGAAAAAATTTTTAAATTTTAGTTACTGAATAACACGCTAAAAATGTTTAAATTCTAATAAAATTAAATAATTATGCCTTATTATTAAAAATATATTGTGAAAAAAGAATTGTGTGTATATAAAAGTGTCGTAGATTTGTTTTATTAATGTGCTTTTTTTTTGTAATTACTTTGTGGTAGTAGGTTTTTTTTATACGGCGTGTTATTAGACACACATGCACATGATATATTATTTGTGAGATTTTGCAGTAGTTATAAAGATCAAATGTAAAATATGAATGGAAATGAACTGAAATTTATTAATAAATACTATTTTCAATGTGAATGGTGGAAATATATGCATATTTAATTAGTTTTATTCATTACAAAATTAATTCGGGTTGAAAGGCGCTGCAAAAGAAATTGAAATTTAAAGGCACTGTGTAAGCGATCAGAAATATATTTCGGTTCGTGTCACTTCTGTGTATTTTGTGACTGATGTTCATACCAACTTCATGGCTAATGTAGACCACCGATAAGTGACATTTGTAGAACAGTGATGGGCTGCTTGTATGCTAAATGGAATTGGGGTATTTTCGCTCTGTTCTTTGGTACTTTTGTTACTAACCATATCTGTGTGGGAAATCATCTTAAAATAATACATATGTTTTTGCATATAAATATATGTTTTTACAGATATATATATATATATGTTATATGAATGTATATAATAAAATACATATCAACATATAAAATGTAAAAGGGCCTGTCATCATTTTAAAAAAACTATATGTTAACCCGACGCGATATGTGTTTTAATTAAGTTCACATAAATAGCGCGCATACTGCGATATGACCTGACGAAATGTATTTTATTTTCAACCTGTATATAGTTTTCATGGTTGTTAGTACGATGTTATTTATTTCATAAGTAATCTCTGTAAAATTACGGAGTTCTACGCAATGAATTCCGAACGCATTTAAAATGCAAAAAAATAAGGGATAGTCTAACATATATATATATATATATATATATATATATATATATATATATATATATATATATATATATATATATATATATATATATATATATATATATATATATATATATATATATATATATATATATATATATATATATATATATATATATATATATATATATATATATATATATATATATATATATATATATATATATATATATATATATATATATATATATATATATATATATATATATATATATATATATATATATATATATATATATATATATATATATATATATATATATATATATATATATATATATATATATATATATATATATATATATATATATATATATATATATATATATATATATATATATATATATATATATATATATATATATATATATATATATATATATATATATATATATATATATATATATATATATATATATATATATATATATATATATATATATATATATATATATATATATATATATATATATATATATATATATATATATATATATATATATATATATATATATATATTGTTACGAAATGAAAATGCAGATTCAAATGTAACGGCACAAACTGATAATCCGATCATTATCTGCTTTATACCCCTAAATCACTGTAATAAAATCAAAACCTGGCAACCAAGTACCACAATTAAACTTGGCATCACTCGACAACTACCAATAGAATTCAAAATAATGGAAAATGGAAGTTTCCGGAATCTTCAGGAAACGGTAGCTAGAACTTGCAAGATTATTCGAGAATGCTTAATTGCAATTACAAACAGTGACATTAAACTTAAACAACATCAGCTGCAAGAGATGTAAACTTGATAACAGCGTAATTTGTTTAAGTTGCAAACATTAGAGTATGTGTGTGTGCGAACATAAACAAACAGAAGAAAAATCACATGCATCTACACACGCTCATACGCTACACCATAGCAAGACCAAATTATCATGCCGTATACTTAAAAATAAAAAGAGAGAACTACATTCCAGAAAGTTAGCGAAGTTACCAGAAGGTTTTATAATCGACTATATAAGGGAAGGCTGCCAGGCGACATATATAAGTGTGTTTTTAAACTTAGACGAGTAAACATCGCCAAATATAGTAGTGTGTACATCCATTAGTTGTACGTGTTTTTAAAGTAATAAATAAAGTGTTACTGAGAATTTATTTGTAAAATAAATACCCGTGTTTTATTTTATTGCAATTCAACGAATTCTGTGAAAATAATAAAACCGTTTTTATGTAAAGGACTAAAAGCGTAACAATTGGTGTCAGAAGTAAAATTGCAAAATAAAATAAAAAAGGACATTATTAATTAATAAAAAGGACATTATTAAAAATAAAAAAGGACATTATAATTAAAAAAAAAAAATACAAAAGGACATTTAACAAAATAAATAGAAAGCATGAAGTTTGAAGAGCTAAAAGTGGAGCAGCTAAAAAAGGAGCTGAGTGAGTTAGAACTACCAACTGCAGGTAATAAAGTTGAACTTCAGAAGAGGCTGATAGATGAGTTCAAGCAGCGTGGCATCGACATCGGGACACACGAATTTGAGGAAATAGAGGTGTATACTCGTGCCACGACAAGCAACATGGATTTAAGTACAATGTTCGCCGCTGTGATGGAAAAATTTCAAGAAGTGAAAACTGATGTGCAAGAAGTTAAAGAAACATCTAGAGTGAACAATGAGAGAATGCTAGCTGAAGTTAAGGCTGAAGTTCAGGAAACATCTAAGGCCACAAATGAGAAGCTAGTGGAAATTTCGGAGGCCATAAATAGAAGAGTAGATGGCATTGAGGTACAAGTCAGCAAATTTGACGAGAAACTCTCAGAACTAGAGAATAAACTCCATAGCGTAGAAATTAGCGGCGTCGAAGTACATGTAAAAGATGTGGACGAGAAATTGCATGACTTGGAAGCAAAAATTGTTAATCTCCAGTGTCGAGGAGGGCCAGTGAGAGTTATTCCAGAGGCTTCCAGCAGAGTAAAGACGCCTTGTTTCGATGGCAGCGCACCTTTGAACATCTTCAAGTTCCAGTTCGAAACAGTTGCCAGCAAAAATGGTTGGAACAGTGAAGAAAAGGCCATAGAGCTGATTTTGGCCTTAAAAGGAGCCGCAGCAGAAGTACTTGAAACCGTACCAGGGAGCTGCAGAAATAATTTTAATGACATAATGGCGGCACTGCAGAGGAAATATGGTGGCGAACATAAGCGAGATATATACCGCATGGAATTGCGATGTAGAGGACAAAAGCCCAATGAGTCTCTACAAGATTTCGCAATCGAAATTGAGCGGTTAGTGCAGCTTACGTATCCAGGTGAAAACCACCCATTCCTGGATCATGTCAAAACAGAGGCGTTTGTTAATGGCATCCGTGATCCTGACATCAAGCTTGCAGTGTGTGCTACACAGAAGGCTACATTCCCAGAAATGGTTTCATTTGCACTAGCTCAGGAGACTGCTAGGGTGATTTGGAAGCCACAGGTGTGCAAGGTGCGGAACGTGGAGGTCATTGCTGAAAATGAGAGTGATCTAGTCTCTAGCATCAAGGAGGCAGTGAGACAAGCATTGGCGGAGAAGGACGGCAAAGTAAAAGCTAAGTGTTATAACTGCGGCAAAGTTGGCCACTTCCAGCGCAACTGCAAGGCGCCAAGAAAAAGAGCCAGATCTGTTTCGCCACCAAAGAATAGTAAACGGGTGAACCAACAAACAACACAAGAGTCCCCGTTAAACTAAAACGAGCTAGCACTAAGGGGCAAGAGCTAGCTCCCACAAACGACGGCCCCACAATCTCCATATCAGTAATGCAGCAGAAAAATAGCAACCTTACTGCATGTGGATACATCAACGGCGAGAAGCACATCTTCACCATAGACACAGGAGCGTCGCAGTCAATAATCAGGCCCGATATAGTGAAGGGGAAGTGTGAACCTTTAAGGAATATAAGACTACGTACAGCTACTGGGGAGCCTGCTACTGTCTACGGTAAGACTGAAGCGAAGGAGACTATAGCCAATATAAGCGTGAAACATGTGTTTGTCGTTGCCGATATTGTTGACGAGGCTATTATTGGAGCCGATTTTATGATAAACCATAGCATCAACCTGCATATGGGGCAACAAGTGATGATTTGGCGTAATGTTGAAATACCGCTTGATGATGGACCACAACTGGGACGAACAACGAATTTGTCGATAAAAATTCGCTATGTAAATTCGTCGTATGAAACACAATAGCGACGAAAACGTAACAGCTGTTATAATGGAGGAAGTTGTTTACTGTGTGTGCAAAGTGGACCATATTGAAAAATTAATACATACTTGAAAATGTTAACATTAACAAAAACACAACTAACACAAATTATTATAGTTAATTATTATCTATATTTATTGAAAATGCTATAAAATAACAGTAAAACAATAATTAAAGTAAAAAGTAACTTTATTTACTAAAACACTTGAAAACTAAAACCAAACATGGTCACTTGGTACTGATTTGTTCGTCGTTCGCCAGCGTAAGAAATAGAAATAAATCTATTCAGAGTTCGCCGCGTATGACGAATTTCGTCCGACCCCGTTATTATGTGTATTTTCATATACACAAACATGTTTTATTTTTGGCGACGAATATTCGTGGACAAAAATTCGTCCTGTGAATCCAAATTGATTATTAGGCTAAGGTTCGTAACGTTATATTCAGAAAGAATTGGGCATGAATAATATTCCAAGGAACAAAGTAAAAATTAACATCAACTTAATTTTTCAACGTACACAGCAGAACAGAGTAGCGCCACTTTCGGAAGCCGCTACACTTCCATCGTCAGTGCTCATGTGTATTTGCTTATCACCACTTGTCAGGTAGCTCTGTTGAATTCAATTTTAATTCTTATATATACAACTTTTTCGTGAAAATTGAATACGAGAATTAAATCACTCTCAAGCTCATATTAAAGTGCACTTTCCCAGCGTTGCCATAGGTTTACTCTTCTACATTCCCATCTTTCTGATTTTTGTTCTACTCAAGATAAACTTTTTTGGTTTGATTTTATACTTAAGTATATATGAACATGTAAACATGTGAAAAGTTCAAGCCAGTAGCTTATTGTTTATTGATATGATGATTTCGAACGTATTTGCTTTGTGAATCCAAATTGATTATTATACTTAAGTATATATGAATATGTAAACATGTGAAAAGCTCAAGCCAATTGTTTATGAATATGATTATTTCGAACGTATTTGCTTTGTGAATCCAAATTGATTATTAGGCTAAGGATCGTAACGTTATATTCAGAAAGAATTGGGCATGATTAATATTCGTCCTTCGTCCCAGTTGTGTTCCTAGCATCAGTCACCATTTGAAAATTTTTAATTCCCAGCAATGTTTTGTGAACAGCTGTTTGTTTTTCATATTAAAACAACATATTAATATAAAACACGTACGTTTTGAAATGCTCTATAAGTGCACTAGCGTGCTAATATCAAGTGGCCTTATCATCAAAACAACACATATACAAAGTAGGTATAGGACTATTTTTATATGTGCTTTGACAGTTCGGGTTAAAGTTTTTCTCTTTTCTTATATATAGTTTGACTGATGGGGTGTAACAGCTGATGAACATCTGTGATGATAAGGCTACCTGGTACTGAATTCGCCTTGTACGGTACGGGTACAGCAATGCTCGGTTAACCTGGCCTTTAACATGCACTATTTTGCCACATTTAGTTGCTTAGTGTTAATTTTTCTTAAAAATTGTAATTAAAAAATCATCACCGAATCTGCCTAATTTGCGAAATCAACAAACTGGCAACGCAGTTATAAAAGTTTACAGAAGAAAACAGAAGTTAGTTCCTCGTGAGATTTTTGCTTCTACAGCTGCAGCCTTTTAAGAGCCTTTTTATAAAATACAACCAATGTACAAATTTACAATATCAAATAAAATAATAGTTATTTATTGCTTAATCATTACTTAATTCAGTGTTTTATTACAACAATAACTATATTGGTGACACCGATAAGAGACACGGATTCCTGAAGACAATCGTACTTCGAAGCAGGCAGTACATTTTTTTCTAGAAGGAGCGCAGCAGTATCGTTTTTTTTTTTTTAATTTCAACGTTTTTCTTCGAACTTGCGAAATTTCACAAGAAACAAGAACAGTTTTGCTCGTGAACAACGGACCTTACAATTTAAGACAACGAGGTACAACTCAAAACAAAGAGGAATCATCAGGTGAAGAATTTTTAGAAACAGACAATTTTAATATGGCGGAGATGGAAAGCATTTTAGCACAAATGCAAGCTTTACAGCTTGAACTAAATTCTCTTCGAGAGTCTCAAGGAAATCCAACAGGTGGGTCGAGACCGAATCTTTAAAAAGTTCACAAACCGAGATTTAACAAATTGAATCCTCACTTTCCGCAAATTGAAAGGTCTTTTGCGTTGTCTGATATCTCAACCGATGCGGAAAATTTGATCTTGTCGCAGTACATCTTGCGGACTACATACTTTTGTGCGTTAAAGATTTAATAACTAGTACGCCCTCTATTAACAAATTTCCTACGCTTAAAGAAAACTTATTTAAAAATTTTCTGAGTTTTCAGAATCAAAATTACGACGTTTATTACAGGGTGGCAAAACAGCAGGTATGCAACCATCAGAAATATTATTACATATGAAACGTTTAGCTCCAGGTTAGGGAAACGAAGCCATAATTCGAACCTTTTTTCTCGGTAAAATGCCAGATACTATTCGTCCCTTACAAACTGTGTGACAGGAAGAGAAGTTGGACTAACTAGCTCAAACGGCTGACAAGATGCTAGATGCCGAAGCTGTTACCCCTACAGTGTCAGTTGCTGATATGTGTCATGCCATCAAAAATTTAACAGAGAAGGTCGAGAAATACAGATAAATAAAGGAAATTTCAATAAACAACGCTCAAGATCAAGCAGCCGTTCACGAACGTCTCGAAAAGCAAGCGGAACTCGGCTATGCTGGTACCATAAAAAGTTTGGCGACGCAGCGCAACATTGTAATCCTACTTGTTCAAGTTTTACTTTTAACCCGGAAAACTAATGAGGCTGTCGTCAGTCAAAAATGTTGGCGGCAGCACCGACAATAATCTTATCAAAGAGAATCGTATACACATAATCCATAAGTCAACGAAATCTTGTCGATTCAGGATCAGTGGTATCAGTTGTACCCCCATCCTTCATCAGAGCGTCGTTAATACCTTCAACATTAAGACTACTAGCTGCAATCAGTAGTGAAATACACACTTATGGTAACTGTGTTTTCAGACTAGTAGACCTAGGTCTACGCCGTGGCTGATTATCATCGCATAATTTCAAACGCCCATAGTTGGGGCTGACTTTTTAAGTTATTACGATTTGCTCGTAGATTTTAAAAATAAACGTTTGATTGATAACACAACTAAATTAACAGCATTTGGTGAAGTTTGCAGAACTAATGAATTTAGCAATTCAACACTAGTTTCAACAACTTTAAACTTGTTTCCATCTTTGCTACAATAATTCATAGATATTACAACAACAACAGCTGCTACTCGTAGGCCGAATTCTGAGGCAATTGTAGTCCATCACATAGAAACTGAAGGCAATCCAGTAGCCGATCGTTAGCGAAGATTGTCTGGTGATAAGCTTACTTCAGCAAGCGCTGAAAAATAATTTTTATTGGACCATGGAATATGTCGTCCTTCAAAAAGCCCATGGGGCAGCAGTATGCATATGGTCGCTAAAAAACTGGTGGTTGGAGAGCGTTTGGAGACTACCGGAATCTCAATTCGATTACTGTTCCAGACCGGTACCCTATAGCCAACATTAATGATTTTGCCGAAAAGTTGCACGGTAAGTCTATTGCAGTTTCTAGGTTTCGTCATCAATAGCAGTGACAGTCGACCGCCAACAGATCGTGTCACTGTCATAATGAACTATACCAAACCTGAAACCATTTGCGAACTTCGTAGGTTTCTTGAAGTTATCAATTTTTATCGCCGATGTATTGCTCACGCTGCTTAACTGCAGGCGCCATTGAAAAATTTTATTACAAACTCGAAAATGAATGACAAGAGAAGGGTATCGTAGACACCCGAAGCAGAAAGTGCGTTCTTAAAATGCAAACAAAGTCTTAGCGAAACAACCTTGCTAGCTCATCCAGCACCAAGCTCAAATCTAGCTCTCACTACTGATGCTTCTGATACTGCCATAGGAGCTGTTTTGAAGTAAGAATATAACGCCATTTTGAGACCACTTGGTTTTTTCTCGCGTAAATTATGAGCGGCAGAAAAAAAGTATAGTACCTACGACCGGGAATTACTCACGATCTATGACGCCGTAATGTATTTTAGACATATATTAGATGCACGCCATTTCATGATCAAAAGCCACTTGTTTATGCTTTTTCGCAAAAACCGGAGAAGGCTTCACAACGACAACTGCGGGACCTCGATTTTATATTGCAGTTTTTCTCAAGGACATGTCGGCACAAACAGTAGCAGCCGCATTTTGGACTACTTGGATAGCACGATTTGGTTGCCCAAAAATCATCACTACAAATCAGGGTACTTAGTTTGAATCTGCCCTTTTTGGAAACTCTTCTCAATTTAACAGATTCGAAACGTTCAAGAACAACCATCCTCAGACTAATGGCATTGTTGAGAGATGGCATAGGATGTTCAAGGCTGCTCTTATGTGTCATCATGATATTTCGTGGGTGGAGATACTACGAACTGTCCTGTTTGGTTTAAGCTTTTAAGGAAGATTTTCAGGCATCGCCTTCAGCTCTACTTTACGGTGGTGCACTGCGTCTTCCAAACGCATATTTTGATAATTCCGAAACGTTGGTTGAGCCTTCAGAATTTCTGCAAAAACTTCGAAAATATTTTAATTTGTTCGCCCTTTACCTGTTGCACATCACATAAAAAGCAAAATGTTTGTTTTTAAAAATCTGAGCGATTGCATTCATATGTTTCTACGCACTGATGCTGTTCGACTGCCACTTAAAGCCCCTTATTCTGGCCCTTACGAAGTGATAAGGAGACTTTCAGATAGATTATTCACTATGCGTATAAAATAAAAGGTTGTTAATGCAGCCTAAAGAAGCCTCATGCTACACTAAACAAACAAGTACAACAACACCGATTACATCATCTCAAAGCTCATCAGCAACAAACGCCAGCACCAAATACTTCATCAAAAATTACCACACCAATGAGAGTATCGTTCCAGTCAGCACCTGACTTTGTCACTGGAGAGGGAGTGGTTGTGGCATCACTGAATCTGCCTAATTTGCGAAATCAACTAACTGGCAACGCAGCCTTTTAAGAGCCTTTTTATTAAAATACAACCCGTGTACAAATTTACAATATCAAATAAAATAATAGTTATTTATTGCTTAATCATTACTTAATTCAGTGTTTTATTACAACAATAACTATAAACCAATCAAAGAAATTTACAAAGAAAAAATCACGAAAATTTCATTAAAAACATTGATTTTTACATATTTCAATTAACACATCACACAAATTTATTTATATTAATATGTTTGACATTTCATATCATAAGATTATTGTGATAATATTTATTATAGCATAATAATTATTATAACAACTAATTTGAAGTCTACACGTAACATTATTCTCTCTGCGATTGAATTTGACGCTTGCTAGCAGAAAAATATTTGATATTATGTTTCGTGAAGGCGCTATGTAAAAATAGTTATGACGAGGTTTCAACAAATGAGCGATATGTATTTAATATTACTTTACAAACCTTTTTAGCCAGTTCGAATATTGAGACGACCCTTCATCTTGTATTAGTTTGTGATTTGAAGGAAGTGAGTTTGTATCACTGTTAGCATTAAAACTGTCAGCATGTGAGATATTTTTGGCTTTTCCAGCACGTTTTCCTATTGCTTCGGAAAAATTAAATGTGTATGGTATGGAACCCATAATTTCCTTCGATAAGTAATCAGATAATAAATACTCGTTCATCATATGCCTGAAAAAAAATAAATTATTCAGCAAACTTCGCATGGAAAAATTTAATTTATAAATATGTAATACATATTATATATGTATTACTACGTTTATACGCAGTTGCAAGTAAGAACGTAAAATGCTTCCAAATATTTTTTTATTGTCATTTAATAAATCAGTGAATATTTATCTATTTATTAATATATTTATCTATTTATTGTTTCTTATTAACAAACATGTGTAAAGGTGGCATCTCAAGCTTCTTATTTGCAAATAGTGCGTTAATCAGCAGTTGTTTTCGTCTAAGTAAGTTCAATAAAAATACATATTTGGCAGCACTACGTTTTTATTTGCAAATAAGAAATGCTTATAAATGAGGTACATATATGTTAACTAGAAGTGCGTGCCGATTCGTGTTCTTAAAGTTCATCTTATGGCTGCATGGAGAGTTGTCAGACCTTTTCTGACCTATCTCGCCAAATTGATTTTAAAAGTCGCCGAAAAAAGGTTGTATGCAGTTGTTCTTAATATGTATTTTTAAAAAAATTTGTTTTTATATCCTTTAACTTATGACGTGGTAATAAATTGTACACCCTTGTTTGTATTTCATATTTATATCATCAGTACCCTCATATTATATTACGATATTATCAGTGCTATTTGTTTTATCTTAGGTTACAGTAATGTGGAGATATTTGAGTGTGGGTGTAAAGTTTACTACACGTCGTCATTTGTGTCATTTTCTTATAGAACATATTTTACTACCACGTCGTAGTTTGTATGATTTTTCCATAGAAAATATAAGAAAATATTTTACCACCACGTCGTCTTTTGTGTGATTTCTTCATAGAATATATTTCATTATCACATTTACATAAGTGTAACTTTTTTTTTTGTAAAAAAAGTTTGGTTTTTTTTTGAGTTTTAAAACAATATGAAAAAAATCTGACTTGTAGTTTCCATACATTACAAGATTTTGACAAAATCCAGTAGGAAACTAGATTTTATTTTGTATGGCAAATCTAATAAAATAAACTAGATTTTTCCCAAAATCTCTTTAAACTAGATTTCATGCCGATGTAAATGCCCTATTAGTATACAGTTACATAGTGGAAAATGTGCACATTCCAAAAATATGAACATAGAGAGAAGCAGCAGGAAATAAATATATACTCTTACGGCCATATTCAAAAATATTTAAAACAGGGCAATAAACTACTTTCAAGCAAAATTTCATAAAATTGCATTCAAAAATGTATATGACATGAAAATTTTAAAATAGGTTTAAAGATGGTATGCACCTACTATAAACCTTCAATAAATTCATATCATCGATATATAAATTTCAACTTCAAATATCTTTGCAAATTTAGCACACATGAATACATGATGTGCTTTAAATTAAATCTTGAAGTCTTGGCTATACGCGTTTACGTATGTTTTTTTAAATTTGATAGAATATGTCACATAATTATTTAAGTTAAACAAAATTCGCAACAAAACTAGCAAAAAAATACCATCAAAACCATAAAAGCAAAAAAAAAATTTTTGTGATGTAATTAGAAATAATCAACACAAATGAAAATAGGCTCGTTATTCGAGTACCTCTTTCATACATGATTAAAAGATTCGTGTGAACTCTTTTGTAATCATTTCCCTTTTTTGCTTTTACTTCATAGAAAACTTGTGTTAAATAAGTTGAGAAATATATTATAAAGAGAGTTCAAAAAATCTTAACTTACACGAAAACAATAAAAACCTATTCGTTTATTTCAATATCCGGATGAAATCATATTCTTTTTATTGCAACACTAACTACAAAACATGGTGGTGTTGCCAGTATCGAAATCTAAATTTCCTTAAAACACACAATGTCTATTGTAGTGTTTATGAATGCAATTTTATATTAAACAGTTTTTAGCGTGAAACTGTTCAATAACAATTGTGAGTCTTAAACCTAAAATAAGAATTTTTCATGAATTTTGCTGTTAGGCTGTGGAAAAATGCCATTTAATTTTTTGTGGGGCTCATATTTTTTCAAATGTACAATTAAAGAAGAACTCTGTTTTTTTTGTTCATATCAAAGTGGGTTATAAAATAAAGAACTGGATTTTTTTAAAATTCCGGTATTTTTTTAATATTTCTTCCTAACCCTGTATTCAGAAGTAATTAAACTTGAGTAATTTAAGTATGAAACCATTATAATATATAAACGTCAATAATTAGTACGTTTATACGCACGAGTTATTTGCAAATAAAAACGTAGTGCTACCAAGTATGTTTTTTTTATTGTAAATTAATAACTCACGAAAACAATTACTGATTAACGCGCTATTTGCAAATAAGGAGTTTGGGTTGCCTCCTTTACATATGTTTGTTAATAAAAAATAATAAATATTCACAAATAGATGAATAATCAATGATTTAATAAGTTACAATAAAAAAGGATTTGACAGGATTTTACGTTTTTATTTGCAAATAAGCTCTGCGTATAAACTAGGTAAATAATATCCTAAAAATAAATCGGTGAAAAATTGACTACCACCTCTTCATATATGTTAAAAATTTGTACTTGGTAAGTTAAAGGATATAATTGCTTTGCTTTACGTAAATTTTTATAAAATAATTGCATAAAAAATAGCATAAAATCGCCAAAAGTAAAAACAAATATCGCCAAAAATTATTTATTGTAAGTCTTTTTCATTAAAACTTCTAATGCATTGCTCAGTACGTAATTTTTGACAACTCTCATGAAGATTTGGCAACATAGATGAGAAAAAATGTCTAATGCATGTACCTGTATTATTGGGCGCGTTCATAAGACGTAGCTGTTGAGCTCAACAGTTGTAAAACTGTTGGCAACTGTTCCGCC
The DNA here is from genome assembly GCA_956483635.1 of Panzeria rudis. NCBI lineage: Eukaryota > Metazoa > Arthropoda > Insecta > Diptera > Tachinidae > Panzeria > Panzeria rudis. The sequence goes on along the minus strand of OY101447.1, from coordinate 78,286,724 downwards.
CAACAGTTACGTCTTAGAAACGGCTTGATGGATACACTGCAATATGAACAGCTGATAAATAAAAACAATTAAAAACAGGCACGCAAGACATAGTTGAAATTTTCACCACAAAGCAAAAAAACATTGCAATAAAATAAGAAGGCTGCGCCGATAATTTTGTTAATTTAACGCTAAGCCGCCAAAATAAACATATATTTAGTTACCTTAGTTTTATTTTAATTATATTCATTTGTATGTTTACTTTATCAAATTTGTAATGCAAAATTTGTTAAACTAGTTTGCAGCGGCCACATAATAAAGCGACGTTGTACTAGAATATAAACGGCATAACTCTTTTTATCAGCTGGGCATGCTAAGCACAACACGTTGACAATAGGTAGCGAAAAAGTTTTATGATGGAAAAAATGTCAGCAAATACGCAACTGTTGTGTGTAGCGGAACTAATCAACTGTGCGTTTCTAAGCCAAACACACAACAGTTGCACAACTGTTACGTCTTATGAACACGACCATTGTATCATGGTTCTTAAGCTTAGTCTAGACGGCATGTTGAATCAGCAAATGTATGCTAAAACTCATATGCTTTAAAATAACAAATGCGTCTGTCAGCATATTCAATATGCTAAGCGTCTACACGGTATGCTGAAAGTATCAAATTTTTTGAAGTCAACATATAACAGCAAATGATATGTCAACATATTAGTTAGCATAAAATTTTTGCGTCTACATGATATGTTGAATTCCGTATGATGATATATATGCAGAGTCATGCAAACATTTGTTTATAAACTTCAAATAAGTTTTACAATACTCTTTCTTTTTTACTTATTTCTATCAATTATCGCTTTTATTGCAAAATTAATATTTTTAGTGCGCAATAAAATTTCCGTGCCGAATCAGGCAACATAGTTAACATATATTATGAGAGTTGAGCTGAAATATAAATTATATATGCTATCAAATTTGTTATATGCTGAAAAGCTTGCGTACACTTTTCAACAAACAACATATCTCTCAGCATTCGTGGTAAATTTGTTAAAACGTAAAAATATGGTGTCTACACGATATGCTAAGATCATGAACATACGTTTGTTGACAACGTTAAAAACTGGCCGCCATATGTGGTTAAACATACGTATATATCACTAGCATTGTTCTGAAGAACGCAACAAATTAGAAAATACGCGAAAAATTGCTAAAATGTGTTGAAGAAATGGCTTAAGTCAAGAATACCAACGCTGTTGAAAATTTAAATAATAATCATGAGGTAATAGCCCTTTTTAGACAAATAGTTTTTGTGAATTTTTCGGCGCTCTCTTTTGGTTTCGGAGTTGCGGGGTTCAAAACTTTTATTTTAAATTGGCCATAACTTCTACAATTCTTCATGGATAATCGATATGTATATCATTTTAAAGTGCTCTAAAATACTTTTCTAGTGGTAAATAAATTTTTGAAATCCATTAACCCATTGTGAGCCAAATGCAATTTAAAAAAAAAACTAACCCGACTTTTTACGTAAAAACGCCGTTATCTCAAAATTTTACCCATATAACGGTACTTAACCGTGTATATGAATTTATAGAGAAATTTCTTGAAAGCTATCACTAATGAAATACGGAAGATATGCAGTTTCAAAAATGAGTTTTCAAAAATACATATTTTTCGAAGCAATCTCCATGTGTGCATTGGTATGTATATGAAAAGTGCTGTTTAGTTTAGGAGATGTTAAAATGTATAACAGGTTTTTTGCTAGGCAAAACATTTTTCCTCAGCGAAGCCACTATTCGACATACATAAAGGAGAAAATCTCTAAGCCCGGCCAAAGGCCGGTTAGTCAGACAATCTTTACTCAGCGAAACCACCATTCGACATACATAATGAAAATAAGTATATCAAATGAAAACTTGGAAGGTTCTCTACAAAATTATATACATGCGTAAGTATCGATATATTGGTAATTTTTTCAGATAAAGGTGTGCTGCAAAAAGTCGTGTTAAAAATTTTTAAAACAGTACTTGGTTCAGAATGGGTTAACGGATATCAAATAGGGATATAAACCAGTAGAAAGGTATTTTATAGCGCCTTAAATGATGTACATATCGTTTATATCCGTTCAGAATTGTAGGAGTTACGGCCAGTTCAAAATGAAGTTTTGAGCCCCGTAGCTCCGGAACCAAAAGAGAGCGCCGAAAAAACTTCACAAATATTGTTTGTCTAAAAAGTGCTATTACCTCATGAGTTTTTTATTTCAATTTTCAACAGCGTTGGTATTTTTGACTTGGTCCGAAGAAATTACTAAGCTCCAAAGAATAAGAAAATCAAATAAATCGGGAAAATACGCAAGAAATTGATAACATCTCGGAAATTGGAATGTCCCGTGCCGAATCAGGCAACATAGTTAACATATATTATGACAGTTGAGCTGAAATATAAATTATATATGCTATCAAATTTGTTATATGCTGAAAAGCTTGCGTACACTTTTCAACAAACAACATATCTCTCAGCATTCGTGGTAAATTTGTTAAAACGTAAAAATATGGTGTCTACACGATATGCTAAAATCATGAACATACGTTTGTTGACAACGTTAAAAACTGGCCGCCATATGTGGTTAAACATACGTATGTTGAAAAAATTTTGTGTCTACACGATATGTTGGCACTGGTAACAAATTTTTTACCATAAATATGCTGATTCAACATATCGCCTAGACTAAGCTTTATGTTGTGTTGGTACACTGTTCTCAATTTGATAATGTGGCCAGCATTGTCAACTCAGTGCTTTTCGCACCGTTTTTAGTGCTTTTTCAACTGTTCGACGCGAAAAATTTTGGAGTTAGTGCTCGGTGCTTTTTTAATCTAATTTTTGCTGCTTTTATTTTGTGACGGTGGCACTAAACCCAAAAACCAAAACTGCATTTTTTTATCTAAAATTTTTTTCAACTGTAAAATTCTTTATTAATGCAACTATTTCTTGAACATGTTTTTGCAGTCATGCAGAAAAATGAAAAAAGTGAATTCGAGCAATTAGTGGTGCTTCATATTTTATCTTTTAAAAGCGTCAAAACCCATAAAAAACGAATTCTTGTACGTATTTCGTTTGATTGGCACTTCAGATTTCAAAAACTATCAGTTTTCAACGAAATTCGACATACAAATACATTAGGGTGATGACTTTTAGGATTTTTTTTTTAAATACGCAAGCTCCAGTTCCAAAATAGTGCAGGGAACGGAAAAATAATAAGAACTGCGATCTCACTTTTTCGCGATCATGAAAAAAGTTCACGCACCAAACCCATTGAAATTTTGTTTTATTAAAGAATACATATTTCAAAGTTTTTTTTACTCAAAATGGCGGGTAATGGTTTTGTAAGTACGATTATATAAAAAAAGACACAAAAATCGAGTTATTTCGATTAAAATATCACTTTTTGTGTATACAAAACTTCAATGCATTTGGTGCGTGAACTTTTTGCACAATCGCGAAAAAGTGAGATCGCTGTTTTTACTTATTTTCCATCCCCAACACGATTTTGAAACTGGAGGATGTCGCCAAAAAATAGTCATACCCTAATATAAATATGTATATTTTACTCTTACGTGGGCATCACGCGGCGTAAGAACTAATCCGATACTTTTTATGGTTTCTTTTTATAGCCGTCTAAGCTTGGGCATCTCTGCCATTTTTTGAGAAATGTTCATCACATTCAAGATTGAATAACTTTAGAGCGCGTCATCGGATATTAATAGATTTGGTGGCATTCGAAAGGTTTCAGTTTCCTCTTAATAATTAAAAGACAAAGCTTCCCGATACAAGATTCTCTAAAATGACAAAAATATCCTGGAAAAGGTATTTGTAATTATCTTTTTTTTACAGAGTACAACTAAAAGGTCTTTATTGTACAAAGTCTTTAATTAGGGATGAAAATAAGTTACAATTTTTTATTTATGATAACCCGATAATTTCTATGAAAAACATGTAGCAATAACTTTGATGATCATGTATAATCAATTAATGTCGGATATGATATATTAAGCTCTAAATAACATTAAATTAAAAATTTTAAAAACCCCCGAAGAAAATAGATGATAACTTCAAAACGGCTGGACCAATTTTCTTTAAACATAGGTTAGAGGATTTTGGATCAAGGCATCCTTCAAACAAAATTGACTAAATTAAAAATCGATCTACCCGTTTGGGAGCTACGGTGGACTGATGTTCTTCAAACATAGCTAAGAACACTCTCGATCAAGTCACCTTTCAAACATAAAAGCCAAAATCAAAATCGGTCAGCCGTTTGGTCTGTACGTGGAGTCGTACAGACACACAGATACACAGACCCACACTACAAACTTATAAAGCTCTTTTTTTTGGTCGGGGGAAAACTACAAAAATTCTAAAAAAATTTGTTTTAGTGGATTTAATTTTTTTAATTAATTCGTTTTAAATCTGCTCGATTTACAGAATAGGCAAGTATATAAAAATTTTTTTAAATAAAACTAAAAAATTAAAATTTAGTGCATTTTTCCAAGAACTTCGCGTTTTTTTACTTGTTTCAGTGCTTTTTGAAATCTAAAAGTTGACAACGCTGAATATAGCGTCCTTGCTTTGACAGCAACCGTTCTCATTTTGAGAATGCATCGTTCTTATTTCGACGACAATCATTCTCAATTTTAGAACAATTTGTTCTTACTTTGAGAACAACCTAGTTTAAAGTACTTTTAGACACTATGTATTTTACAGTGTGCTTGTCGAATTTCGCACTGCAAAATGCTTACATGGTGTGTAAAAGCAGTGTAAAAATTTTTAATTAGAGCGTGTTCTATTTTGACCTGACAAAGTACCTGACATCAGCTGTTTTGCAACTGAATATCTTGTGGCATCAAGAACAGTGTTCGTGATTCGGCCAATATATATTAAAATCTATTTATTTATAAATATTCTTTAAATAAATAAAATTTGTAATTAATTTAAATACAAATTGAATACAAGAACACAAAACTCGCGAAAAAAAATCATCACAAAACAAGCTGTTGTAAATTATTATAGGTTATGTCAGATGGCACTAAAAACAAGTGCGGAAGCAAACATTATAAACCGCCTGTAAATTGCCAATTTTTACAGACATGTACAATTAAGGTGGAGGTACATACCACGCGTTACGCGGCAACGCTTTTCTTACTTTTGGAACTTTTAACGCTTTAAGAATGGCAAGTTACACACCACGCTTTTGATGCTCTTCTGCTTATACAATTTCAAGCCTTTGCCGGCTATATTTTGTCTTGCCTTTAAGTTTTATTTTTCTTTATATATTTAATGCAGTTTTCATCCATTTTTTAATAAAAAAATAAATTTCTAATAAGTTATTTCCATTAAACAAACATTTTAGCATATGAATCTGGCAGCACTACCTGTCATTTTATATACGACGCGTGAAAATTGAAGAATGTTCAACTTTTTGCGAGTTACGCGCGTCGCAAACTTCGCTTTGTATCTTGTCTTATGGAAACACACTATTTCAACTTTTTTGACAGAAGTCTGTAACACATTAGCGTATTTAACGCATGCTATGTACCTTCACCTTTACAGATAAAATACATAGTGTGTAAAAGTAGCTTTAAATAGCTGAAAGATGTACTCCTGAAGAGAGAATAATTACGTCGGGAACATTCCAAGGCCATTATATATTTTTAAATAACTATGCGATACTATGGCAGGGCTGCCAGAAATCTGAACCCGTCGACCAGGGCATTTATAATACATATCACACACGAATGTACAACAAAGGCTTATATATTTCAAGAACTAATCATATACAAATGAACCGCAACAAATTTTTATTTCGATACATGTATCAACCATATATTTCAAATTGAAGTCCAATAATTAAACAATAGATACAAAACTCAACATTTAATTCATACATAAAAAACAATGAACAAAAATAAAAAAATCATTTAAAATTACGAGGTGCGGTAATAAACACATGGGCTGGCGACCTGTTTTTATTTCATCGAGTAGTTGAAAGACGTAAGCCCCAGGCTTTTTTTAAATTTTTATATAGAGTTGCTCACTTTCATACCAAAACTTTGATTTTGATGGTAACTGTAAATCACTAAGTTTAATAAATCCAAATATCGTAATGAAGAAAAAAATCTTTGATACTATTAGAAATTTCAGAATTTTATAGACTGAAAGTTCTTGCATTTGAACAAATATTCAAAAAGACTGAAATTAATTTATATAATTTTTGGCAAACAATTTCCAAAATAAAGCGAGGCGATTCCAATAAGCAGAATTTAAAAAAAAATTATTGTTCTCAAACTTTTGTCTGCAAATATCGGACAAATATTTAGCTCAGTCAATTTAAAAAACGCACATACTGATTAAGCTTTTTTGAGCTTTTCTGCAGAAACACCAGAGTCTTGGTAGGAATCAAACCTGCGACCTCCCAGTTAATAGCCTAGCACACTCTTCAGTACGCGGGTACCTAAAATAAATTTCGATGTTCCTTAGAAAATTACACTTTAGAAGGAATTCTTTATTCCACAGATTATTTGAAACTCATAAAACCAATTGTTTTAGTACTCATATTAAAAGCGATTTAGCAAAAATTAAAAATTCGGAAATGTATTCATTCTAAAAAATAATTAATATTCCTTGCTATATATTTAAGGTTGTAAAATCTTTTTTTTTTGTTATGCATTTATAAACCAAATTAAATTATTGGCTATTGTTATTTTTTGTTTTTATCATTAAAAATGAATTTATGCCGATAAGTGCAGATTTTTTATCAAAATCATTTGGCAGCTCTGGTCCCAGTCAACAAATCGTCAGCTTATTATTTGTTTGCTGCTTTCTAATGCTTTTTTCTATGTTTATGGGTCAAACCAGTAATATGGTGACGAAATGCTGGTAAAATTGCTTCGTATAAACAGCGTTATAACAGAAAGCTTAACCTCTTTTCATAAGCAAAATCAGCAGAAATTATATTTTTGTCTGCATTGACCTGTATCAAAAAACCAGGACAATTTGAGAGTGGACCGGGACACCAGGACAATTTGTCTAAAACCAGGACAATCCTGGAAAACCAGGACGTATGACAGCCCTATACTACGGTAAAGTGACCACACGTCCCGATTTTTGGTGGACTGTCCCGCGTCTCGTCGATTTTTTAAAATGTCCCGCTTTTTAGAAAATATCTGCATTTCTTATTTTAAATGTACTGTAAAAATATATTACCTATTATTTATTAAGTATTATGGTGAATATATTATTGGAGTAAGTTGTGCAGCGCACATTCTACATAATGCTTGTTGAGGAGTACAATGAAATAGTAGATGCTATAATTTTAACCATTAATGTATGCATAAATGAACTTAGTCCCAGTTTACACTATGCAAGTCTTATTGATCAGCTTCTTATTCAGCTGTGAGAAAAACAGAGAAATGTGTATTCATTTCTCTGTCTTTCTCACAGCTGAATAAGAAGCTGATCAATAAGACTTGCATCGTATAAACGTTGACTAAGACTATCATATTGTAAATTGGGACTTACTCTCATAGTATCTCATTCTGGAAGTATGTATGTAATGTCTCCAATCTAAACATATTAGTTATTAAGAATTGTCATGAATTGCTGTAGAATCAGTAGCAACTCGTACTTTATCAAGTAATGTAAAACAAAGCTCCCCAAAATAAACCATTTTCGTTATTAAAAAATCATAATTATATTTTGTGTTTGGATTTATTACTTTCCCCCATACCACGAGACGAATATTTATCCAAAAAACCGAATCACAACTGAACATTTAGTGGTTCAATCGAGCCGGATCTGGTAAATATTTCATGCATATTTTATTATACACATATGTATGTTTGCTCAGTTCTGATGCAAATTATGCAATCAATTGTCTAACCAACATTCATACATCGTTAGTTTATTCTCGCCGCTGAAAATTCCAACAGTTAAATTAAACGAAATCCATTTTGATCATCAAAACTAAGTTATCTGTTAATTAATAGTGCAACATTATACATACATCTATCAAACATCGTCAACATTCAGAGCTTGGTATAGGAACATACTTGAATTTCAACATAAAATGTATATCATCATACTTTTGTATATGAACAAAGTTTAAAATGTAACTTTAAAAATAATTCACTTATGAAATATATCGAGAAATGTTTACGAAAGGAGCATATTAACCCCGCTTGTCGCCAGCAATTAAAATACAAGCTCTTTACTATCATTACATTTACATATGTACATTAAAAATAAATAATTTTTTTTTTCGTTAAAAATTTTTATAATCACCATAATCATAAACCAATATCTAATTCATTACTCATACAGCTCGAAATTAAAGCTGTTAAAGAATCTAAAGAACCTAAATATCCTACAGAATCTAAAGAAAAAGAAGTACTTCGGGGCATATGATGCGTATCTGAAGTGCCTGTCAAGGGCGAATGAGTTGATAGACCAGCTATCTACACACTCCAACCCAGTTCGAGAAAACCTCGAAGCTCAGACTACCTCTACCCCAAATGTCTCCTTGCCACCATGTGATAGACATTTTTTATGGTCAACTTTTAGAGACATGTTGTCGGCTCTTTACAAAAACAACCGCCGTCTTACTCCAGTGGAAAAATTATACCACTTAATCAAAAATACACAAAATGAAGCCCACGACATTGTAAAATCCTGTGCTCTTACATATGCAGGGTATGAGATGGCATGGAAGAATTTGGTGGAGAGGTATGAGAACAAAGAGGTGCTCTTGAATGCACAGCTAAGAACTCTTTTTAGTTTGAAATCCATTCCTAAAAAATCTGGGCCAAGTATTAAGATACTTCAACGCACAATAAATGATTGTATTACCAACTTATCGTTATTAAATATAGAAACAGATAAGTGGGATGTTATTTTCGCATATCTCTGCTCAACTTGTCTCCCTGATGTTACCTTAGATTTATGGAAACAGCACCATAAATCTAGCCCTGATCTACCTACTTGGAGCTCAATGGACGAATTCCTGACCTGCAGATATCAGACTTTAGAGTCATTTGCAGACCTTAGGTCTTCAAAACCTTCGTTTGAATTTAGTAAGCATAACACCCCGAACAAACGAAAAACATCACGAGATCACAAGAAATTAAACAGCTATCATACCAACATCCGTTCCAGCAAACCCAACAAATGCTCCCTTTGCCCTGACTCTCACTCTATACGATTAAGCCCTTTTTTTTGAAAATGTCAGTCGATGAAAGGTTTATTTTGGTAAAGACTCAGAACCGCTGCACCAACTGCTTAGCGACTTCGCATGATTGCTCGAAGTGTAGAAGACAGAACGTTTGCTCCTTTTGTAAATTGAAACATCACTCCCTACTACACCGCGCTTTTCAGTCTACAATACCTACACAAATACAAAGCAGAAAATCCCCTCAACAGATAGTTTCATCTAATAAGAATGTCAACCCGAGTTTTCGTCGCCAAACCCCCGTCGACATTGATGATATTCCGTCGGCATCTGCGGCTGCTAACGTGGCTACCCACTCTTATACAGTCCACCCCATCAACAACAATTTTATTGGGAACTGCTTTGGTAGACTTATGCTTAGCTGAAGATAGATACAAAGTGCGTGCCCTCATAGATCCAGCCTCTGAGGAAGAAGCTTTCCTTAACCTGTAGATTTTCTGAAACACATATCATTGGTCTAAATGGTGCTTTAGCAGCCACCTCGAGTCGACTTTGTTCTATTACAATTAGTTTTCCTAAAGATAAATTATTTGTTGCCCAAGTTGAAGCCTTCGTAGTGAGAAACTGACTCATTTGATATAAAAGAAAAACAGTTAAAATATTACATTCACAACATAAAGGACGGCGACTGAACGTATTAGATAACATGGAAATATACAAGCAAAAAATATTTGACGGAAGAATAATAAATGAACAAATAAACACGGCTTCATACGTAATATTTGATCCGTTAAAATAATTTTACCAAAAAGAAAGCAATAGTCCAGGCAACGTAGTAGAAAATGAAGAAGACAAAAGGATTACCCAGAAACGTACAATTACGGATTATCACTTACGTAGAGATAAAACAACTGATAACTAATAGAGCAGACTATAAACAAAATATTAAACACAAACATAATAGTAAGACGAAAGTAAGAGAAACAGGTAGCAGGTAGGGACACCCAAAAGGATATAGAGACGAGCGAGAGAGAAATAGGGAGAAGAATACAAAGGAATCAAGGAAGGAAACTAGGTGTGCAAACGAATTATAAAAGAAACAACGGACAACAGAAAAACGATTTAGTATTCAATAGAACACTGAAGATGGCACATAGCCGAAACCGGTCTGGTTACAAACCAAACAGAAAAAGAAACGAAAAACACAATTTCCACACCAGATTTATAAGCCTAACGGAAGTTAAAATCAATAAAGAAGAAGCGCAATTACTAGATCAGGGGCTAAAGCACAACATCCTGGAAAGTAACAAGAATAAGGAAATAGAACAAACTATTGTGGACACAGAAGTTGCAATAGCGATGCTACCAAACGAGGAGCAGGATCAGGCCAGATACACATGCAAACGAATAATAGAGAAGGAAGTCAAATCCAAAAGGAGTCCAAACAAGGAATGAAAAACAGTTAGAAGTCTTAAACAAAAACTTAAATCTAATAATATCGTATCAACGAAAGCAAATAAAGGAAATACAACGGTATTAATCAACAAGGATGAGTACATCGAAAAAACGGAACAGTTAATAGTGGATACTAAATGCAGGAGAATTAGGAAGAATCCTACAGACGAACACCAGCCAAAGATCAAGGAAATAACAAAAAAGGCAACCAAAGTAATAAAACCAGGCATATCATATTCATTAACACTTATGAACCCGTCCGCTCCATTTATGATCGCTTTATCGAAGACTCACAAGCCAAACACCTTAATGAGACCCATAATTATTTACAAATCTGCTCCGAGCTACAGACTATCGAAATACTTAAAAACATATAATGAACATGGCATGTTCTACAAATTGAATTTTGAAAATAAATTTCTTTTGTCTCCCCATAACAAAAATTATGGTCTCAATTAAACGTTGCCTTCACTTTACAAAAGCTCCATTGGCATTAAATAGTATAATTTTTAAGTGTTTTTTTAAGTTTAATTAGTTATCGGATCTTTTCATAATGTACGATTAAAAGTTAACGTGGATTTGAACGCCAAGTTCGAAATACAAAACTTGTCGTTAAAGTCCACGTTAACTCATTGTATAAAGGGCCGTAAGAAAACTTTTTTTAGCAATGGAATGTTCTTTTTTTGATATTATATCTTCGGTTTATTTGTTACATTTTTTCAGCGTCACAATATTTTGAATTTTTAACATGAGCTTAAATAATATGTAATAAAATTCTTTGTATTTATTTTATATAACATCTTTCCTTACTTTTTTTAAGAGAATAAACATTTTGAAAATATAAGAATAAATATTGATTTACACACAGAAATTTATGTTTTTTAATTTTACAAAACCTCGTAAGCGACAAAATTTGCGAATTGCTGTTTGCGCCATACGTGTTTATGCCACAAATTTGGATACAGTTACTTGTTAGTAATAATTTAAAAAAAATGATGCTACACCCTTCAGAGAGTCGTAGAGCCATGTTTTGTAAAAAAAAATTTTATTATAAAACACATATTTAAAAAGTTATTAAGTTTTCTTGGTTTTCTGAAAAATGAGTTGTTGGCGCTTACGTGGCTTAAGAAGAAAGGCGACGATATGTACTCACACCAGTGGTGCCAGAAATTTTCGGAGAGAAATCTTCATTTTTAGAAAAAAATCTTTAAAAAAAACTTTACGTGTAATATATATATAATTCATGATTACTATTTATAATAAAGTTGCTATACATATATCTATATACATATATATGTATATAAAAACATAAAAATTAATATGTAAACATCGAAACCCAAAATTCAATTCAAACAGGTTACTTATAATGGGGGTATTCACAAGGTGTCTTATCATGTCATAATGTCATAAAGTGCTAATATTTTAAGATAGCTTAAAAACATTGTTGTTGTGCTTCAAACAAAAAAGTCCTAAAATTATAAGACTTTTTGTGCAGTGTTTATTATTTTGTCATAACTACACATTAAAAATCTGAGCCGAACGACTGAAACTCTTTCGCCGAGCCGGCGATAATATTTACAATCCGCCGCCATTGATATATGTAAAAGAATGTATGTAATATGCAGTAAAGTATGTCCTAAAACTCTTAACAGTTTTATAACTTCACATTTGATTCTATTTTTATAGCTGTGTACAAATAAAAAATCGGGATATATAAAAATATGCAAGTGAGAAAATGTTGTTTGTATACTTTAGCTGGCTGGCAGCCAGCTAACGTTTTTCCACTAGCAGCCGCGTGGAAAATTAGTTGGCTCAGAAACCAGCAACAGCTGGTTTCGTTTATGTATTTGAACAATTTAACTTTCTGTGTGCGTTGAAATTTGTTTTTACTTTAATTAAAAATGAAGAGCTTAAAAGATATTCAGCTGGGTTTTATTTACTTTATTAATAAGTTGAATAATTTAAAAACCAACTGGCTATTATTTAAATTTTTTCACTTGTTCTTGGCATTCTGATTTCAAGTATTTATAATTGCTTTTTTTTATCAGCTGATACAAATTTGAAATAGCACACTAACCTATAAGGGGTTGCTCACAGCATTCATATATTTTCGTGTTATTATTTTAAAACATATGACTTTATGTCTACCTTGTGAAACCCCCAAATATTAAAGTTATAATATATTAGATGAAATTTATTTGCTGGTGTTTAAGCATTGTCTATATGCATTTCATTGGTGCTTTAGCAAATCGTCAGTAGACTTCAACCAGGTGCAGTGCAATAACGCCATGTGCAATAAGGTCATATGGCCTTATTTCACAATCAATTGAGAAATAACGTCATATGGCGTTATTTCTTAATGCTTCAAATGCTATTGAGCTGTAGGAGAAATAAGACCATAATGGCTTTATTTCTCAATTCAGAAATAACGCCATATGGTATTATTTCATACATTTGAGAATATACAGATATTTAAATGATTTTCAAAAATAAGCACAGTAGGCTTTGAAACTTATAAAAAATTCTCAAATGGGTTTTGAAAGTCTGTACATACGATAAGAGGTTTGTAACTGTTCAAAAGTGTGTTTGAAGTGTACTGACGATTTTGTAAAGCACCAATGAAATGGATATAGACAACGCTTAATTACCAACAAATAAATTGCATTTAAAATAAAATTATGACAACACGTCAAATATTAAATATATGTAGAGTGCGCCCTCGGTTACTGCAACCCTCAATGAACGCAACCTCGACAATTGAAAAAACTCAAATACTTACATTGTAGACTCAGTGAATGCAACTTGGTAGCAATTTGTGACACATTAAACGCAACTTTTAAATTTTGTCGTCGGTTGTTTGGTTTTCTCTTTTTATTGACAACAAAGAAGCTTCTTCAAAATCGTCGTGCAACTGCAGCGCAGGAAAAAATTTCTAGTACCAAAGGTATACAAGTTCTTTCTATACAATTTTACAAAACTATGAGCCGAATGAACTGAATGTTATATTGTTTATTTTGTGAAATCACAAAAAATCAAAAAATTTTAATTTTGGGAAAAAGATCTTCAAATCTTATTTTGACTAAAAAATATTCAAAATTAAGGTAAAATCTTCATTCTGGCATCGCTGACTCACACGTATTAACTAAAAGTAAATCAATTCAGCCAGTATGGCTGAATAAAAGCAGGTTGTGTTGCTGCTAGTTTTTTACTATTGCTTGATGTACACTAAACTGGTTCGGCCTCCATAGAAAAAAAGTTGAGCCAGTCTTAGTTGAAAACAATTCCCAAAATTTTTTTTTTAATTTTATGCCACGCCTCGCTATTTGTACTCCGATCATAACATATTGCATATCATTATTCATGGCTTGCCTATGGCTTCATTTTTGCTTTTGGTGACTTTTTAATCCGACACCAAATTCTGGGCGCCAGTTATGCCATCTCGGATCCTTCCCCCCTAATGTCCAATTTTTTGCACATAGCAAGAAAGCTCTTCTAAAACTTAGTATGTGCAGCTTTTAATATACTCACTTTTATGCCACGCTCAACAAATAAGACCCATTATTCTTTTACAAATATACATTAAATTAAAATAAGTCGATCAACATACAAAAGAAAAAAGTGCATCAATCGCACCATAGAGTGAAACTTAAATCAATGAAGTTTCTGGAACTGTAAAAAATTGTTTTTGCCACGCCCCAAATACAGCACATTTTATCTTTCATATATATCTCCGCCATATAAAAGTCGGATCTTATCGTATCGCATATCGCTTTGTATGACTTGACTGTGGCTTAAATTTTTTCTCTGGTGACTTCTTAAACCGACATAATATTCTGGGCGCCACTTATGCGATCTGGGAATATTCCCCCTAATGACCAATTTTTTGAGCGTGGAAAGTTAGCCCTTCTAAAACTTTCTATGTCTAGCTTTTAATACACTTATTGTTATGTAATGCCTCATACTTAAGCCCATTTTTCATTTACATATACATATATAGCGCTATTTTCGATTTAATTGTAAGCGACATGTTGTAAACGAAATTTTTTTTGTTTTAACTAAAATTTCATAGTTCAGAATTGTCAAAAATCCAAAATTTTTGATAGGTTTTAAAATACAGGCTGTAAAATTTTATCGTAAGCGACAATTTATGTACATAGTAAAACACATTTGAATATAATAAAAACACTGATCCTGAAAACTAAAATTTTTGTCGCTTACGATTAGATCGAAAATAGGGATCGATATTACATCGCTTATCGTGGTTTATGGTTTGGGAATATTGTGATTTATGGTTTATCTTCTTTAATATTTATAAAAATGATTTTAACAAATTACCTTTCAGAGAAGCTTCGACAAAAGCACTTTTGTTGATATTTCAAATTGCAATTTTAACCCTCCGATGAGTGAGAAGGTTTCTAGGGACCTTTTTGCCTTTTCAAACTGAAATTACTCCTACTTCGGCCACTACAACCCCCCCCCCCCCCCCCTCTGTATTCCAAGAGTATTTTGTTGCGCATCTTTTGGAAAAAAAACAAGCCGATCGGATCATTACTTTAGGAGTTATTGAGGTTTTAGTGAGAATAGTACGCGGACGTGTGAATAGGTCCGTATGGACTTTGTACTGAATTTCACTAATAAATGCATGTTTTTGGGCATCATTATAATTTTTTTATTGTTTCAACACATAATTTACTTGTACCTAAACTCAAAGACATTAGGGATGATGATAAAAACAAAAAATTCGAAGACATGAACTTTATTGCTTTCAAGGAAAGGCACAATATTCTAATTTTATACTACTAGCAATAAACCAGTTCTTAGATTTTTTTGTTTTTATCATCATCCCTAATGTCTTTGAGTTCAGGTCTTTGTGTTCAGAACAAGTAAATTATGTGTTGAAACAATAAAAAAATTATAATGATGATGAAGTAATCCCTAAATGTCTTTGAGTTCAGGTAGACGTACGAAAGAGTATAAAATAAGTTGTAGTTTCGTAAACCAAATCAGTCAAAGTTTAGACAGCGAAGAGTAAAATCGTGTGTGATAGAAACAAAAATATAAATATGGCAGATGCAAGTAATTTGGACGTTGCTGAAATGGTTGTACGCCGTAGTACACGTTACCAACAAATGACTGCGGATGAAAGGCGTGCAGCTGATAGTAGATTTGCTGATTTTATGGATGAAGAAATTGATATTGCTGCAATTGATAATTATGAAGTTGAGGATGATGAAGATCGCACATACCAACCTGCTGAAGAGTCAGATGCCGAAACTGAAGGATACGTCGAGCTAAATGAAGATACTGATGATGAAGAGGAAGAAAATGATGGACAGGAAACGAATGAAAGTTACTATATTGGTAAAGATGGCACCCAATGGAGTAAAAAAGCACCACCAATATCACGCACTCGTAATCATAACGTGGTCGACTTCACAAGAAAGAAACCAGGACCAACAGGAAATATACACGACCCCTATACAATACTTCGTTCAATCATGACACAGGAAATAATACACTTAGTGCTACGTGAAACAAATCGTAAAGGCAGGGAGGTTACAGCTGCATGGAATTTGGCGAATCTCACGAAGAAAAAGGAGTGGAAGCCAGTGACAGTGAAATAGTTTGACGCCTTTGTAGCTATTCTTTTGTATGATGGACTCACAAGATCAAACCATGAACCAGCTATGGAATTATGGGGCGCGAAGCGTTGCCCAATATACAAAGCTGCGTTGTCGTACGATCGCTTCATGTGTATAAAGCAATTTATTCGATTCGACAATAGAAATACTCGACAACAGCGAAACTGCGGCTATTGACGATATTTGGCAAATGTTGCAACATAACTTGGCAGCAGCTTACACTCCTCATGAAGCACTAACAGTTGATGAGCAGTTGTTCCCTTACAGAGGCCGCATCCGCTTCACACAATATATTCCGCCAAAGCCAGCTAAGTATGGTTTGAAAGTATGGTGGTTATGCGACTCACAGAGTTATTATCCTGTGAAAGGAATGATATATTCTGGAAAACTGCCAAACCAACAACGGGAGATAAACCAAGGGCAGAACGTAGTGCAGGATCTTGTGGAAAAATATTTAGATGCTGGCCGTACTATATACGCGGATAATTTCTTTACCACTCTTGACTTGGCGCGTATTTTGATGAGGAGGAAGACCGCATATGTTGGTACAGTGCGCTACAACAAAACATTCATTCCACAGGAGTTCAAGAAGAACCCGAAGCGCACCATCAATAGTACATTATTTGGGTTCAACGAAGGGGATATAGCGTTATGCTCATACGTGCCGAAAAAAAATAAAGTGGTGAACGTGCTCTCTACAATGCACTACACCTGCCGCGTTGACGAGCAAACCGAGAAGCGGAAGCCCTATGCCATATTAGATTACAACGCCAACAAATGCGGCGTTGATACCATGGATCAAATGCTAGGCACTTACAGCTGCAAAAGAGCAACACAACGATGGCCGTTGGCCATGTTTTATAATATGCTGGACGTCGCTGCATTGGCTGTTTTTACGATTTACAACGAAATGAAGCCTATAAAAAGGAGTGACAGACGGCGGTCGTTCTTGTTACTGCTGACGAAACAATTGGCCACACCAAATATCGAAGAACGTGCCCTGAACAACCATATAACCTCATATCCAAGGATACGCAATGCGATTGAAGCATTCGATGTCAGGGTAAGAAAAACATCTTCAAATTCAAGAATAGAATATATATTTATTGGTTTTTTATTTTTCTTTTCATTTCAGGTATTACCAAGACCGATGGAAGGCAACGCACCGTCGTTTGCGGCTAGGTCAAGTAGACCGTCATGTCGCCTTTGCCGTTCTGAGTACGGGCGGCAGCGGAAAACGCGGGCATACTGCTTCGGCTGCGGCAACGCTGTTTGCGGAGAACATAGCACACTTTTACATCGCTGCAACACTTGCACACAGGGCGGGGGAAAAGAAGTACACGCTCAACAACAATAATTTTTAAACTTTTTTATAATAGTCTTAAGAAAATTCAAGCAAAAAAATAAAAAAATTGAAAAAATTATTTTTGTATGTAGAATTTAGTTATAAAAAAAAATTTTATATGAAAAAAACATGATTTACAAAAAAGGTCCGTAGGGACCTTTTCACACGGCCGTGAAGTTCAGAACTGTCACTCATCGGAGGGTTAACGATGATTATTTTCTTCTTACATTCGGTTTAGTTCTAAAAGCTATAAGTACGAAATTTTGGAATGGCTTACTTTCCATGTTAATAATATTGGCCATTATGGGGGAAGGAGCCAGATGGCATAAGTAACGAACAGAATTTGATGTCGGTTTAAAAAGTCAAAGGAGGTAAAAATTAAGCCACAGTCGTCATATAAATCGATATGCGAACGATAAAATCAAACTTTATATAACGGCACTACATATAAAAAACAAAAAAAAAACTGTATTTGGGGAGTTTCAAAAACTCATTTTTACTGTTCTAGAAATTTCATTGATATAAGTTTCATTCTAGGGAGCGATTGTTGCACTTTTTTGTTTTGTATGTTGATTGACCTCTTTTAATTTAATATGCATTTGTAAAAGAAAAATGGCCTTACTTTTTGCGAGTGGCATAAAAGTGAGTATGTTAAAAGCTGGACATACTAAGTTTTAGAGGGGCATTCTAGTCAGGTGCAAAAAATCGGACATTAGGGGGGAAGGATCCGAGATGGCATAACTGGCGCCCAGAATTTCGTGTCGGATTAACAAGTCACCCAAGGCAAAAATGAAGCCATAGGCAAGCCATGAATAACGATATGCAATATGTTATGATCGGACTAGAAATAGTGACGCAGTGTACAAAAACCTAAAAGGGCGGTATCCAGAGGCGTGGCAAAAAATTAAAAAAACAAATCTCCAATCCTATGGGGTGACTGGCTCAAGTTTTTTTTTCGAACCACCTTAATGTACACTAACAAAAATTTTTTAAGAGCGACGGTTGGTCAACGTTCAGACGATGCAAGTCTTATTGATAAGCTTCTTATTCCTGATTTAAAGTCGACGTTTAGACGATGCAAGTCTTAGTCCCAATTTACACTATGCAAGTCTTATTGATAAGATTATTATTCAGCTGTGAGAAAAACATAGAAATGTGTATTCATTTCTCTGTCTTTCTCACAGCTGAATAATAATCTTATCAATAAGACTTGCATAGTCGACGTTTAGACGTTGCAGGTCTTATTGATGAGCTTCTTATTTAGCTTTGAGAAAGACAGAGAAATGAATATATATTTCTCTGTTTTTCTCCCAGCTGAATAAGAAGCTGATCAATAAGACTTGCATAGTCCCAGTTTACACTATGCAAGTCTTATTGATTAGTTTCTTATTCAGCTGTGAGAAAAACAGAGAAATGTGTATTCATTTCTCTGTCTTTCTCACAGCTGAATAAGAAGCTGATCAATAAGACTTGCATCGTCTTAACGTTGACATAGTGTAATCTGCGACATAGTGTAAATTGGGACTTATTGATCAGCTCCTTATTCAGCTGTCAGAAAGACAACGACATGAATACACATTTCTCTGTTTTTCTCACATCTGAATAAGAAGCTGATCAATAAGACTTGCATAGTGTAAACTGGTACAAATATTCCTGACTAATTGTCATCAGCGCTACCGTTGGCAAGTTTCAAAAGGTCGCACAAAAAGTCGTTTTAGAAAAATTAAGTCGCTCAAAAAGTCGTTTCAAGAAAAAAAAGTTGCACGCATTTTTTAAGGTTTTTATTAAAGGAAAACATAAGGAAAAACAAAAATAAAGTAACAATAAGCATTATATAAAACGAAAAGCCATGTAACTAAAGCTCTTAAAATTTTACAGAAGTTGGAAAAGCTTTATAAAATAGTACAAGTGGTAGTAGCACCGTTGTTTTTTTCCTAATGATGTCACCGGGCTTTACAGCAGAAGCTTAAGTCGCAATTTTTATCGATTGAGTTCCCCCACTTAATTGTGAATAAAATTAAAAGTTGTGGATTGACTTTAATGAAATATGGCTCGTTTTGTTTGGAACATATTTCCCTATATGTTTATAAAAAATAATTAAATTTTTGTCGCCTTTTAATTTTTATGAATTTCTTAATTGATAAATTAAAAATTTTTTTTTTGCCATGATTTCCACAATATCTCTGAAACAACTGAGCTGGTTAAAAAACAACCTTGCACCACTTTCGCACTAGCAAAGTTTACTTTAAAAACTTTTAATTGAGCCGGTATAAATACAGGTAGTGGAATACTTCATGTCTCTTTCTTTTTACCGGGTGAATTAAAACTTTGCAAAATAAACTTTGCTAGTGCGAAAGCGGTGTTGGCACGGCTTAAAGATAATGTTGTTGCCGAGTATAGATTTTTATATTTAACTAAATAGGACAAACCGTTCTCCAGTTAATATTTGTCGTGCAACTGCTCCTTTTTTGACATAACAGTACATATCGAAAACTAGAACCAATTTGAAGAAACCGAGTGCATATTCGAATTTAGCGACCCAAATAACAAAAGAAAACTTTCCGTTGCTCCAGTCCAAAAGTTGACCTGAATTTGTAAGCTTTTGTAATCGGTTATTTTAAAAGTGGTCGATTTAAAAAAAAAAATTTTAGCAGATGTAGCGTAAGGCTAGGAAACCCTCGAACAGTTTTTAGTATGTACTTTTGTTTTCACCTGTTGGTCAAAGAAGTTTTAATTATTTTTTTAATTGAACTCAATATTTCCATAATATTTTATTTAGGAACTTCATTATATTACTTTTTGTATTAAATAAAATTTTCTCCAAGTTTTTTGCTTAAGCATTTGGGAATAAGTTCTTGATTCTATTAAGAATATCAGTAGTATAAGTTATTTTATCAGAATGTACATTAAAATTCTCGCAATAAATTCCCGGTATTGAAAAATATGCACAGTTTAAATACATATTTTGCTCCTTTTTTCTTAATTTATGAGTAATTTATTCAAGTAAATGTATTTTACCCCGTTGTTTACTCTTTGACAACTTTTCTCAACTGAGCTAATTTCATCATACACAATACCACAAACTGGTACCGTCAGCAAAATATCAAACTCAGTTTGACAACGCTACAGCAACGCGTACCATCACATCAAATGCCCATACAAAGACGAAACCACTGGCGAAAACACATGGTTGCGCGTGCATACTGGTGTAGCGTGGGGCCCTTAAGATTATGGCTTCTATATTTTCGTTGGGGAAGGGTATATAAGATTCGGCACAGCCGAATATAACACGTTTACTTGTTTGCATATGGTTTGTCAGGTCTGTGAGACATAATTGGGGTATTCACAAGGTAGTCATAAAGTCATCTGTTTTAAAATAATAACACGAAAAAATATGACTGATGTGAGCACCCCTCATAATTTAGTGTGCTATTTCAAATATGAGTGAGCTGATTAAAAAAAGCAACTATAAATGCTTGAAACAAAATGCCAAGAACAAGTGAAAAAACTAAAATAATAGCCAGTTAAATATTACAAACAAGATTTTCTCACTTGCAATTTTTAAATAACTCAATTTTTCATTTTTATTTATTTTAAAGTTATAAAAACGCAGTTAAATGTGAAGTTATAAAACTGTGAACAGTTGTAAGGTATACTTAAATGCATATAACATAGATAAACATATATCAATGGCGGCGGCCTATAAATATTGTGGTATGTGATGGAAATCGTTCAATTTGAAATCGGCACCGATTTCAAAAACAAATTCTACTGAAAGCATTTTCAAGCATTAGAATATTTTATTCAAATATTTTTTCGGTACAAAACAATAAAAAACGTAAACAAGTCATCTTTTAGTAGAACTTGTTTTTGAAATCGACGCCGATTTAAATCGATCGATTTCCATCACATACCAGATTATCACCGACTCAACTAAAGAGCTTCGGTCGTTCGGCTCAGATTTATGCTGTATAGTTATGAGAAACAATAAACACGGCACACAAAGTTCTTTTAGGACTTTTTTGTTTGAAGCACAACAATGTTTTTAAACTACATATTTGGGGGATTCACTAGGTAGTCATATGTTTTAAAATAATAACACGAAAAAATATGACAGCTGTGAGCAACCCCTCATAATATAGTGTGATATGTACACAGCCGACAATGTACATGTACACAACACAAACAAACAAAATAAACAACGCAAGAGCAGAACAATCAGTTGTACCTATCAACAATGCAATTAAACAAGTAAATTTTGAGTGAATCCATAATTAAACACCAACCCACTTACACAACAAATTTATTCTCATTTATTTAGTTTTGTAGTTATGTGTAGTTATGACAATTAATGAACACAGCACACAAAGTCTTATTATTTTAGGACTTTTTTTGTTTGAAACACAACAACAACGTTTTTAAAATATTGTAAAATATTAAGAAATTATGACAATATGACTTGATAAGACACCGCTTGAATCACCCAATTGTAAAATATTACCACATTATAGGTCTGT
Source organism: Panzeria rudis (assembly GCA_956483635.1). NCBI lineage: Eukaryota > Metazoa > Arthropoda > Insecta > Diptera > Tachinidae > Panzeria > Panzeria rudis. The sequence continues at coordinate 78,264,561 of OY101447.1, read as the reverse complement.
TCAATAACTGATAGTTGTTACTAATTGTTACTAGAAAGAGTTCACGTACTCGAAAAACTAGCAACGAGAGAGTGAAAAAAGATCATAAAAAGTTGAGAGAAAAAAATTGGTTGCAAGTTTTTGCTACCAGGTATTAGCCAAACAGTTGTTTACATCTTTTGTTTACAAAATAAATAATTGAAAAATTCTTGAAAAAGTTAACTTTTTCTAATTTTAATGAATTATTAAGAAATTTTTAATTTTTAAGAAGTCAAAAGTATTAAATTGGGTAAGATTCGATATTTTTCTTTAATTTGACTGCAGCAGTGGCCGTTAAAAGAGTTTAAAACGATTGAATTGGCTGGAAGAAAATTTTCTACCTCAAGGCTAAATCATAAAGGTTACACTCGAAATGTTTTGTGAGTAAAATGTAAAGAAAAAAACCTGGCAAGCTCCTGCAAAGAACAAATTCAATTAAATTAATAGAAAAAAATCCACAATACATTGAAATTAACTTTATTTATACTGTTTACAGATATTTTACCTAAAAAATCGTTATGTACAATAGAGTGGAGCGTTGGTGTATGAAGGAAAAAAAGGTCATCCAATAAATTTCGAATGCCTCCGGAATGTTGCTGGGAGAGCGACAGAGAAACTTTTATTCATTTCTCTGTCTTTCTCACAGTTGAATAAGAAGCTGATCAATAAGACTTGCATAGTGTAAACTGCGACTTTGACTAGTATGCATACCGTTTGCATACTAGTCAAAGTCCCAATATGTACATTTAGTATGTAACTTCGCATGTTTGTCAAAATTAGCAATTTAGAGACGATTTATAATTTTTGTTTTCACACGTACGTGTGCAATTACATCTGACATAACCTCTGAGTGTTCACAACAGCTGAGTTTGTGCACGATTTTCATAAATATGTATATAAAGTACTCTATGCCTTTTAATGTTTTTTCAACCAAACCACACTTGTTAATTAAAAACAGCTGATGTCATATGCTTTGTCAGATGAAAATAGAACACACTCTAATGCTGACTTTAGACGACATGTTTTTTACATATGGCTTGTTGGGTGTGTGAGACATATGTAACTTCGCATGTTTGTCAAAATTTTCAATTTACAGACGGTTTATAATATTTGCTTTCACACGTACATGTGCAATTACATCTGACATAACCTCTGAGTGTTCACAACAGCTGAGTTTTTGCACAATTAAATTTTTTTTAGCCAAACCACACTTGATAATTTAATACAGCTGATGTCATATGCCTTGTCAGATGAAAATAGAACACGCTCTAATTGAAAATTTTTCATCTGACCTTGCTTCTGTTAATGTCATCTGACAATGTTTCATATGTTTCACACGGCATGTATCACTTTTGCAGTGGGAAATTTGACAAGTCAGATGTAAAATACATGTCGTCTAAAGTCAGCATAATTGAAAATCTTGCATATGACTGCTTCTGTATACGTTATCTGAAATGTTTCATATGTTTCACACGGCGTACATAACTTTTGCAGTGGGAAATTTTGCAAGTCAGATGTAAAAAACATATCGTATAAAGCCACCATTAAAATAGAAAAAATCGAAAATACATAATTTTCCTATTATATGTACATTAGACCATCTCAGTTTTTACACTTTTTTCGAAATTCTTTCATGAACATCGATTTTCTTAATCTACTCTAAAAACCAAGAATTTTGGTGTATAACACTTAAATATTGATGAACGGGAAGTGGTCTCTCAAATCGTTTTTTTTAGGAAAAATGGATTTTTTCCAAAAAATGAAAAAATCTTGGTTTAGTCATTTACCTCTAACTCAAGCAGTTCTTAACGGATTTGAACCTTATTTCATGCATTAGAAAGCTTATTAAATTTTCTAAATGTTTCTTAAGGCAACATTGCCATTTTGTTCGATGGTTTTTTATTCATAGCATTAAAAATTCAAATTGTCAAGTACGAACTTATAATTTTTTTTCATTTATGCTTACCAGGAAGATGCACTTTGAATAAACTCATAATTGATTCCAAAAATATCGAAAAACATTTTTGTGTTCTCTGACACCAACTCAACGATTTTCAGGTAAGCTTCTTTGAAAAAACACTTGTAACGAAAAAAAGTTTGCTGGTCCCTTGGACTATTTAAAGCGGAAGCCATCTCGTCCAACGTATTTAGTGAATGTCTTGGATCAAAAAAAAATAAGCCAATCGCCATTTCACTTAAATATAATAAGTGGCGTGACATTATTTCCAAAGCAGCCTCCGCCACAGAAAAATTTATTTTGCTATATTGCTGAACATTGAAAATCGTTGAGCTGGTGTCAGAGAACACAAAAATGTTTTTCGATATTATTGGAATCAATTATGACTTTATTCAAAGTCCATCTTCCTGTTGCCCCGAAAATGAAAATTTCAAAAAAAATTTAACAGTTTGCAATAAACTTAACAGTAGTTAACGACCCTGCTGAGCGCGCAATTGGCCTTCTAAAAACCGTCAACAACACACTAGTGATGAAAAACAGCGAGCAAAATGATTTGATTCAAGTCGTCGAGCATTTTCACAAAACGCATCCAAACTCCAACAAAAGTACAATTTTAGCAAATTTGAAGAAATAAAAAACAAAGATCAATCTCTTCTTACTTTATATTAATGTATTTATGAAATTGAAGGAAATTTACAAATAAACAACTTTAGTCATTTCGGCATTTCGCCTAAAACTGCAATTTTTCTTAACAGAATGCTACTGTTCTTTACACCGAAATCTTTATCTTAAAATTTTCTACCATACTGCATTTACAGAATATAATAATTTTGAATCGTTAAATTTTTATATAAGAAAAGGTAAGCATAAATGAAAAAAATATATAAGTTCGTACTTGAAAATTTGAATTTGTAATGCTATGAATAAAAAACCATTGAACAAAATGGCAATGTTGCTTTAAGAAACATTTAGGAAATTTAATAAGCTTTCTAATGCATGTAATAAGTTTCAAATCCGTTAAGAATTGCTTGAGTTAGAGGTAAATGACTAAAGCAAGATTTTTTCATTTTTTTGAAAAAATCCATTTTTCCTACAAAAACAAAAAAACGATTTGAGAGACCACTTCCCGTTCACAATATTTAAGTGTTGTACACCAAAATTCTTGGTTTTTAGAGTATATTAAGAAAATCGATGTTCACGAAGGAATTTCGAAAAAAAAATTTAAAGTGAGACGGTCTAATGTACATATATGTTGCAGGAAATTTGAAGGATGTTTTTTATTTTGTATAACGCGAACTTTAAACAATATGTAAATAACTTTATATTACTATATTTTACAAACAGCTTATAGTCATAAAGGGGATTTTAAGCGCGCGAAGAGGCAGGCATATGTACTTATTAGTAATTATTAATATAATAGTGCTAAAGGTCCTTTGAGCTCACCTATGGTATATCATGGCTTTTACGGCTGTATTCAAATCAGTAGTATTGAAACAATTCCAATCAGACGTGAGCGTCGACATTTTTTCTTTGCCGGTATAATTGAAAAAGTGACCCAATTGATCTGTAATTATTTTTACAGGTATCAAATCGGTGTTCAAAATATCATCTACACTGAAATCGGCAACACTGACATCGGATGTATATGAGGATCTTGATTGATGACATTTGCACACTTGCATTTTAAACAAAACTAATAATGTTATTGAATGCGAAGCAAAATAAAAAATATTCATTGCGATCTGCATTCTTCATGCGTGTTGTATCAGCGACAAAATAAAACTGAATGAAGTCTTGAAACAAACATGAAATTAAATACATAATTATTACCGTCACAGTTTTTGATTAATGTTTCACGCCACATATTTTTATTTGTGCTCTAAATATACAACGGCATACATATAGTATGTACATATGTACATTAGAGTGGTAGTAAAAAATTCAAATTTTGATTTCTTCAAGTCCCATACCCCAAATCGATGGGCATTTCTAAAAGACTAACCTAAAGCAAGCCATACACATTACAGCCGTTGGTACATCTTAAGTAGGTTGTACACCGAATTGCAACGTTTGTGGGATCGTTGTATTCAAGCCCTTATGACACTACATTTTTTCTTCATTTTTTAAGTTTTGGAGAACAGTGCAAATATAATATGATAGGAAATTTTACCAGGTGCAAAGAGTTCAGTTATATTAAGATAAAACCAAATTGTCAAAGCTTCTACTAATGTTATCGATAAAAAATGAGGGGCTGTCAAAAAATTTTAAATGTGCAACTTTAAATTGACGTTTCAAGCTTGAAACATTAAAGTGTTGCCAAGTTAGCGGTTTATTCACGAATTCAACGATTCAGCGCCTCATTTGTTTTCAACTTTTTTCTATTGGCGTTTTATTATAAATAAAAAGTCGACAGCACTTAAAGAAAACACTACGTTTTGTCGACGTTTAGACGGTGCAAGTCTTAGTCCCAATTCACACTATGCAAGTCTTATTGAGAAGATTCTTATTTAGCTGTGAGAAAGACAGAGAAATAAGTACACATTTCTCTGTTTTTCTCACAGCTGAATAAGAAGCTGATCAATAAGACTTGCATAGTGTGAATTGGGACTTATTGATCAGCTTCTTATTCAGCTGTGAGAAAGACAGAAATGAGTACACATTTCTCTGTTTTTCTCACAGATGAAGAAGAAGCTCATCATTAAGACTTGCCTAATGTAAACTGAGACTTTGTTAATGTTCAGACGATGCAAGTCTTATTGATCAGCTTCTTATTCAGCTGTGAGAAAAACAGAGAAACTTTTATTTATTTCTCTGTCTTTCTCACAGCTGAATAAGAAGCTGATCAATAACATTTGCATCGTCTGAAAGTTTACTTTGTTTAGTCGACGTTTAGGCGATGCTAGTCTTATTGATCAGCTTTTTATTCAGCTGGGAGACCGACAGAGAAGTTTGTATTCGATTCTCTGTCTTTCTCGCCGCTGAATAAAAAGCTGATCAAAAAGACTTGCATCGTCTAAGTTGATGTTCAGCCGATGCAAGTCTTATTGATCAGCTTCTTATTCCGCTGAGAGAGCGACAGAGAAATTTGTATTAATTTCTCTGTCTTTCTCACAGCTGACTAAGAAGCTGATCAATAAGACTTGCATGGTCTGAACGTTGACTAAACGTCGACTTACATTTTGTACAGTTGTTTCTTTCATTTGCTGTTTCTTTCTTTCAATCCTGTATTAAAACAATGCAAGAAAAATGTAGTGTCACAAGGGCTTGGTTGTACGAAAGATCAAAAAGTTTTGATTTTTTGCCATGTTGTACAACTCTGTCGCAACGTGTGTATGTCTGCCGTATACTATTTTATGTATTAAGGTGGATCCACATCTAAAAACATTTGCGCCGAAAATATTTGCGGCACAAATGTTAGCTTGCAGATGTGGACGAGCTTTTAAATATTTATCACACAAATATTTATTGACGAACATTTTTACGTCCACCCGCTCAAGCAAATGATAAAGCAATAAAATTAGCGCTATTTCTACAAATTCGTTCACACCAGCAAAGCATGCGGTGCAAATTTTTGCGTTGTTCGTCATAAACCAACAAGCCATGGCTCGTGTGCGTTGAATGTGACGAAAATTCTTGCGTCGTTTCTGTGCGCCGCACACGTCCACACTAACTAAAATGTGCCACAAATATTTGCGGCGAAGACGTTCGGCGCAAATATTTACAGATGCAGACATACTCATGGTAGAATAATATAGCAGGTAGCGGCATAACTAATACAAATGTACATTTGGGTTACGAAATGTCAAACATTAATAGAGAGGGTATGTGTGTGTTTGTAGAACATAAGCAGCAAACATGCGTGTGGTATTATGTGTGCAACGTAGTTATTTCACATAAACACAAGATTTGATAGTTCGTACAATGAAAAAAGCAAATAAAAAACTAATCAGCTGGCGTTCCAGGGCTACCTTGTATATTATTCTACCATGGATATACCCAGGGTGACCGTTTTGCGACTAAAGTGGCAATTTGCCACTTTTTCAACTGTCTTGCCACTTTTAGTGCCCCTTTTTTAAAATGACCTAAATCTGCCACCTTTTGTAATATTATGCCCCTTTTTGCCCCTTTTGTTATGAAGTGATACTTTTTGATTTAATATGAGTTTTTTACGGTACTAAACTGTTTTTATAAAAAATCTTAATACAAAAATGTGTTTTTAAGTCCATTATTTATATTCTTATGAAAAAAACTATTTTAAATAGAAAATTAAGTTACGAGTTTTAGTCGACTGTATCCAAAGAAATTTAATTATTTTAAATTAAAATCGAACTCAAGCCAAAATAGTTTAAAATAGTTGAACATGCGAAATAAAAGACAGATAGTGAAGTTTCGAACATTTAGAAAAAGTTCATTAATAATAGGCACGACTCGCCACGACAAAATCTGTTAATTGAGCTTACTAAAATAAGTAGGATTTTCGCTAGGATGTTGCTGCTGCCGTCGCTGGTAGTGTAGTTAAAGGGCTCTGATGAGAAGACTGTAGTGGTCTCGAAACATCTGATGTCAGTTCAACCTTCCGTACATCCAAATTTTACTTTGAATGTTCAATATTTACATGCTTTAGAATTTCTTTCTTAAAAAAAAAATAATTTGATCGAAAGATTATATTGAAAACGAACTTAACCCAAACTAATTAAATACCTTTGGATAAAAACAAAAAATTCATAGCTCAATTATCAAATTTCTTGGATTTTGGAATAGTTTAAGAGTTCGGATCTATAGATATTCATTATTGTATTAAAATTATTAGAAACTGACACCCTGAAAAGCACGCGGTTTTAAATATTTTAAAAGTGATTTTCATGCAAATTTTTGAGTGAACGTTAGATTTAGTTTTACTAAATCAACCCCTAAGACAAAAGAAATATTAACGTTTTGAAATGAAATATCTACGCAATTTGAAAAATTGGTTCGGCGAATATTTATAATGAAACTAATAATCCGCTTCTCTTACATATATTTTTGGTTTTCGTAAATAATCACGCATTTTACAAAATACATTGTTTGTAGGATAGTCAAGAAAGATTTTATTTAAAACCGTGGTAATTTTTTTACATTCACATGAATATTAGTGCTATAACTTAAAAAACACTAAAGTGTGTGAAATGGCAACATTTCATATAAGAGCAAAGCTTATTTTTTACCGATATCAACAAAGGGAGAAGACTGAATTCCTAAGTATTTTTTTAAGTTTGCTCCCTCAGAACTCTGCCATTTATAGGCCATATTGGTCCACTATTTAATATTTTTACGTTGAACTTGTTATCTGGCTGACAGACAGTCTCTTTGTTTTAGAGTCAGGTATAACCACGCATGTATGCATGTGTTGCTTAAATAACTCGCTAGAAAGTGGAGTACTTTGTTGGTGCAGAAAACTTTCTTTTGTAGATAGAAAGACATCAAAATATACTCATTTTATTTCAAAAGCATGCAATAGAAATTCATGCAATAGAAATTCAATAAATACTAGAATTTGGTTCAATTATTCCCTTTTTAAAAAAGTTGCCCTTTTTTTCGAAAAATCCCCTTTTTGGTGCCACTTTTTTATTCAAAATCCCCTTTTTGTGCCACTTTTTAAAAATTTCCAACGGTCACCCTGGATATACCTTTATACGTGCTTAGTCCCAATTTACACTATGTCTTTATTTACACTATGCAAGTCTTATTGATCAGCTTCTTATTCAGCTGTGAGAAAAACAGAGAAATGTGTATTCATATCTCTGTCTTTCTCACAGCTGAATAAGGATCTTATCAATAAAACTTGCATAGTGTAAATTTGGACTATGCAAGTTTTAGTCGGCGTTCAGACAATGCAAGTCTTATTGATCAACTTCTTATTCAGCTGTGAGAAAGATAGAGAAATGAATACACCTTTCTCTTTCGCTCTCCCAGCTGAATACGAAGCTGATCAATATGACTTGCATCGTGTAAACGTCGACTTATTGATCAGCTTCTTATTCAGCTGTGAGATAAATAGAGAGATGTGTATTCATTTTGTCTTCTGTCTTTCTCACAGGTGAATAAGTAGCTGATCAATAAGACTTGCATAGTGTAAACTGGGACTTAGTTCCAATTTACACTACGAAACTCTTAGTCGACATTTAGAGGACGCAAGTCTTATTGATCAGGTTCTTATTTAGTTGTGAGAAAGACAGAAACGAATACAAATAAGTCGACGTTTAGACGATGCAAGTCTTATTGATCAGCTTCTTATTCAGCTGGGAGAGCGACAGAGAAACTTGTATTTATTTCTCTGTCTTTCTCACAGCTGAATAAGAATCTTATCAATAAAACTTGCATAGTGTAAATTCGGACTATGCAAGTCTTATTGATAAGGTTCTTATTCAGCTGTGAGAAAAACAGAGAAATATATATTCAATTCTCTGTCTTTCTCACAGCTGAATAAGAATCTTATCAATAAGATTTGCATAGTGTTATCTTAAATATTCAAGAAGAAGGAAAATTGTTCCGAATTATGCAAAACAAATAAAGTGTGTTTGAAATGTATGTTAAAACCGGTTTTTCTATGGAAATTTTGTTTTAAGATACATTTCAAAGACACTTTATTTTTTTGCATATGGGGGTAAGTCTTTAAAAAACGGCAACATACTCGTACATACATACATATTTAACCAATTCAAAAAGTCTACTAAAGTGATAAGTCCCAGTTTACACTATGCAAGTCTTATTGATCAGCTTCTTATTCAGCTGTGAGAAAAACATTGAAATGTGTATTCATTTCTCTGTCTTCCTCACAACTGAATAAGAAGCTGATCAATAAGACTTGCATCGTCTAAACGTCGACTAAATAATAAAGCGCTATTTAAAGCCAAATAGCACTACTGTGAACGTCAAAAGTAAAATAAAATAATAGGTGCGTTTGTTTACTGTTACACTAAAATGCGGTAAATGAGTAATTACTGACTAAAGCTACTTTTACACACTGTGTATTTTACAGTGTGCTTGTCAAATTTCCCACTGCAAAATGCATACATGGTGTGTAAAAGCAAAGAAAATTTGCTTCTGTAAATGTCAGCCTGCTTCTACAGTGTAAAAATTTTCAATCAGAGCGTGTCCTATTTTGAACTGACAAAGCACCTCACATCAGATGTTTTGCAAGTCAATTTTTGTGGCACCAAGAACATAGTGTTTGTGATTCGGCAAATATATGTATATTAAAATCTATTTATTTATACATATTCTTTAAAAAAATTAAATTTGTAATTAATTTAAATACAAATTGAATACAAGAACACAAAACTCTCGCGACAAATAAAAAGAAATTTATCACAAAACAAGCTGTTGTAAACTATTATAGGTTATGTCAGATGGAACTAAAAACATAAGTGTGAAAGCAAAAATTATAAACCGCCTGTAAGTTGTCAATTTTGACAGACATAAACAATTACAGATGGATCGTCAAGCTGACAAAGCCACTGTAAAATACATAGTGTGTAAAAGTAGCTTAAACTGAAAAATTTACTCAAAAAAAGCTGTTGCCCATAAAAGTACGCGAACGGAAAAATTTTTCAAACTACTACGATTAAGGAAACAACTAATGGCAAATAAATGTAGGATTGAAAAACATTAACACTTTTGACCATTCAACTCTTTTTTTATGCATTTCGATACAATAATTTTTGTAACATGAACTTTTTAGCAAAATATAAGTAATTTCTTTGCGTAATCTTTCCCATTTGTTTTTTAAATTTATTCAAGTGTATATGATCGATCATTGGTTTTTTTATTGATTACCTTAAAAACAAGTGCGGTATCAAATAGTCAAGTACTTAGCATTTTCACAACACAAAATAATTATAATAATACAAAGAAAACAAAGCAATTGGTTTTTGTTCCAGTTTTATTTAAATTTTTAATTTTTCGATAACTTTTTCGAACGGAGCTAACATTGAAAATAAAACTTTGCGTTGAATTTCTAAACAAAAACAGCTGACTAAATAGCACACTGAAAAAACATAGGTAAAAATTAGTATTTTAATATGAAAAATATCAACAACATTTTTATGGCAGTCATAAAATTTTACGCAATATTACAAACAGGACGCAATAGAACGCTTTGTGGATTGGGTAATTATGTATCTTTTGGTCGAAGGTATAAATGAAAAATTAACTAATTAAACTGATATTTCAAGAATTTTTAGAGGAGTATTATCCACATTCATCTATGTAAATATGAAAAGGATATCAAAATATAATGAAAGCAAAAGAGTTACACTGTTTTTTTTTAAAGAATCATATTCTAAATAATCCTTTTATTTTCAGATTTCAACAACTTATAGTCCTTTGTGTGCCTTTTGAAATTAAACATTAATATTAACTGTTAAGTTTATGTACAAAATTTTCAGTAGAGCCAAATAGCTTTTTGTGTAAATTTTTACGATTTTGAGATTATGGTTGGTATCACTGTTAGGCATGTTTTCCCCACTTTATAACTGGAATTGTCCCTAAATTGACCGCCGAAATGACTTAAAAGAAGATTTTTCACAACCTCTATATTTAGAGAGAAAGGAACCTTAACTTCCCTCATATGAAATTCATTGGGGAAGTTAGATTCTCATTTCCAGAATGCTATTTTTATACAAAATAGTTTATACTTTTCCTAATTTTTTCATTCGTAAGAAACGAAAAACAGCATTCCTTTAAAAATTGTATCTAGTTTTAGGAGATTTAGTTAATTCAATGTCGGCCTCCGGAAGATAGGTCTCTTTTCTACACACATGTAATTGAGTACAAAATATTCTAAAATAATATAACAAGAATTTTGTACAATCCGACTGAAAAAATACAATATTTCTTGAAAATTAGTACACTTATAAAATTTCCTTTTGCATCCCTGGCTTGGTATGAACATCGCATTTGGCTAATGTAGACTGTTCATCTACAATGTATGTACATGTATAGTACAAACTGAATTTTATATCAAATTAGCGATAGTAAAAAACTTATTTTTTAAACATTGCAATCAAGTTTCTTCAAAATATCAAAATCTGCCAAATCTTCATCGCTAACTTTATATGTACATGTTATCAGAATTAAAAAGTTTAGGCATAAAATTGAAAATCAACATACTACATATTTTCAAGACTTCCTACATATCGTCATATAAAATGCAAAAGGCCTATAATCATTTTTAAAAATTTTGCAGGAGAGATAAATAATAACAAGCAAAGTATTGTGATTTCAAAAACTGGTTTTTCAGGATAGTATCTTTTATTTAGATTTCAATAATGACACTACCCAGAAAAAATTATTTTTTTAATCATAAAAAATGGGGGCCTGTCAAAAAAAAATGTTAAAATGTTCAACTTAAAATTTACATTTCAAGCTTGAAACATTAAAGTGTTGCCAAGTTAGCGGTTTATTCACGAATTTAGCGACTAAGCTCCTCTTTTTTCAACTTTTTTTTTCTTTTGTCGTTTTATTATAAATAAAAAGTAGGCAGCACTTAAAGAAGCCATTACAATTTGTTTACATTGTATAGTTGTTTCTTTTTATCATTTGCAATTTCTTTCTTTCAATTCTATAGCAAAACAATGCAAGAAAAATGTAATGTCATAAGGGCTTTAACAGATTTAAAAAACGGGTGGTATTACCAGCGCAGATTTCTCTTGAAATAAATGTCAAACACCACACAGAATTATATATATATATATAGGCAGCACTTAAAGAAGCCATTACAATTTGTTTACATTTTGTATAGTTGTTTCTTTTTATCATTTGCAATTTCTTTCTTTCAATTCTATAGCAAAACAATGCAAGAAAAATGTAATGTCATAAGGGCTTTAACAGATTTAAAAAACGGGTGGTATTACCAGCGCAGATTTCTCTTGAAATAAATGTCAAACACCACACAGAATTATATGGTATATGTGTTTGATTTTTGAAGGTATTAGTGATATCATAAGCATTTCATCAGCACTACTAAGTTTGACGTTTAATCAGGCGAGTCAGCTGACCTAGTGATCCCACCTTTTAGATACACCTTGTTCCCCACATCCAAGGCGAATGCATACCAGGTGGCAGCGGTGTGTTCTTCTTACTTTGTATGAGTGTTTTTCTTACTTTGTGTGTGTGTTCTTGCTTTTCTTCTTTATGTTTTTGCTTTTCTTCTTGGTGTTTTTTGACATTTCTTGGCGATTTACACAAACAAAAATGCACGTTTTTGTTGTATTGTTTCCCTAGTGCTGCCACCTGGTATGGATTCGCCTTGCCCCACAACAAAGAAGTTGATGACTTTTTGCAGTTGCTCTGCCGGCGTCATGATCAAGTCGATGGCTTGTGAAGACCAAGGCATATTGAACAGGTGCGGGCATTACTAAAACAAAAGAAAATTTGTTGTAAAACCACCTTAAAAGATATAAAACAGGTGGTATTACCACTACAGATGTCTCTTAAAATAAGTGTAAACACCACACAGAAGGAAGTCTGTATGAAAATTTCAAGAGTTTACCGCTTACGGTTTCGAAGATACAGCATATTGTCTAAATTAAATAGTAAAATTACCTTAACTCATAGAACACCCTTTAATTTTTATTGTTTTAAATATCAGTGTTAATTATTGTAGTCTATTATACAGACTACACCAATTAACACTAACTTTGAAAATTTAAATTGTCTATATATAAGTGTATGTGTATTACATTAGTATTTCAACATTTTTCGTTGCTCACTTTAGAACACCCTTTAATTTTTAACTGTAATATAATTGTTATTGTAGCGGCAATGGTTTTTTATATTCTGTAAAAATTTCAGGTGCGTAGTTCATACGGTTCTCGAGAAAACAGTCTGTGACAGACAGACGGATAGGCAGGCAGACGGACAGCGTAGCGAAAACAAAAGGGTACCTTTACACTTTTGGTGTACGGAACCCTAAAAATGCTAAAAAGAAACGTCGTCGTATTTGGTGCAAAGATCCTCATTTTCCTGTGAAAAACTATTGAATAATTTACGAATCTTCACAAATCGATTTTCAAAATTTTCATTGCATGGATGTTGAAACTTTTGATGAATTGCTAAAGTTGGTGCAAACGTTAATTCAAAAACAAAATACAATTTTAAGGGAAGCCATATGGTGTTCCTAAAATACACAAAGATAATTTTCCTTTAAGGCCAATATGTTCATGTGTTAATTCTCCATCACATGAACTTCGTAAATTTCTAACAAGAATCCTTAAAAAGTTAACAGATAATTCAATTTATAATGTTAAGGACTCACTTCAATTTAAGACAAAAAAAAATAAAACATCTAAAAATAAATAATGATGAGATGTGGTATCTCTTTTTCCTGGCATTCCTATAGATTTAGCAATTAATATTATTGAAGAAAATTTGAATAAAATAGAAGCACATATTAGTATTGAAAAAGATATATTTCTACGTATTCTAAAATTATGTATTATTGATAATAGGTATTTCAAATATAATAATAAGACATCTTCACAACACAAGTGGCGGCCAATGGGCTCTCAGCATCTCCAATAGTGGCCGATATTGTTATGGAGAAATTGTTGAATATTCGTATAGAAAAATTATCTGTTAGACCTAAGATCATGACTAAATATGTTGATGATTTATTTTGCATAATTTCAGAATCTGAAATAGAAAATGTATTAACAGCGTTTAATTATTTTCACTCAGACATTAAGTTTGCGATAGAGAGGGAAAAAGATTTAAAACTCTCATATTTATATACTTTAGTAATAAGAAAAGGGAATATTTTATCAATTGACTGGTATCAGAAACCTACATCTTCAGGAAGGTTAATTAATTATTACTCAAAGCATCCAAAACGAGTTATTATAAACACTGGTAAGAATCTTATAAGGAGAGCATTAGATATAAGTGACAAAGATTTCCACAAGAATAATGAGAATAGAATTATAAATTTATTGAATGCTAATAATTTTCCAACACAACTTACATACAACTTAATAGACCAGTATAGACGAAATAAAAATAGTGCAGTAATTAATATTTCGGAACCAAAAATATACAAATCATTAACTTATATACCTTTCACATCAGAAATATTGGAAAAATCCAATATATTTGATAGAAATACATATAGAATGGCGCATAAAACATATAATACATTAGGTAAATTATTTAGTAAAATGAAGGATGGAATAGAAAAGTTAGATAAATCGAATATAGTTTATAAAACTCCTTGTAAAGGTAAGGATAATGAAATATGGAATAAAGAATATAGAGGTACATCAAAGAATAAATTGAAGACTAGAATTGCGGGGCATAGATCGAATCAAAGATATAGAGATATAATATCTTCACAAAAAACAGCATTAGCATCATATTGTTCTAGATTAAGACATCCAGATTTTGAGAATGTCTCGGTATTAAATACAGAAAATAATCACAAAAGAAGATGTATGTTAGAGATGCTACAAATTATTAATACACCCATAGACCGTAGAATAAACTTTAAAGCAGTTACTGATAGCGTTGTTCAGAATTACAGACATTTAATATCAAAATATACTAACAATAATAGATGAAAGGTGTTTTTTTTTAATATTCATAGTATTAAGTTTTTTGTTGTGTTTGAAAATTATTTCAATTTAAACTTCAAATTATTTTTCAAATATTTCTTTTTGTGACAATTTGTATTGTTAATATTTTGTATTCGAAAAATTGTTATAATAATTTATCGCTGAAGAAATTACACAAAGTGTAACACAGAAGTGTTGATTTTACATTGGAGATGAACATGTTTACTTTAATGCGGCGTGATATCTATAATGGATGATTTCCATACCTTAGTAAGGTACCCAAAAGATTGTGCGGCTTTTTTTATCCTGCTAGCGATATCCGCGCTAGAGCCACCGGTTCCATTGATAACTGCCCCGAGATAGCAGAATGTTTCAACTTCCTCTAACAATTCGTTTTTTATATATAAAGGATTTGTATTTTCGGAATTAATTCGCATAACCTTGGTTTTCTGTATGTTTATTTTTAGCCCAGCTTTCGCTGATAAGTTGGTAAGTTTTTGTAGTTTTGCGGACCTCTAATCTTTCCTGCAGCCCCCATGTTTATCCATTTCATATTAATTTCTTTTATTTGAATTTTCTGCGAGTATTTAACGCTCCGTAGCTATTGTGAATTACATTAAACTCACTTTATTTATTTATTATTATTATTTATTAATAGATATAAAATGTAACATTAAATTTTATAAATTAATTAAACATTTTGATTTTTAATATCTATAAGTGGTTTTAAACTAATGTTGTACATAAACCAGATTGGCAACCATGAGGTATATTTTAATATTAGTAATGAAATTAAATTTTATACATATTTAGTTTTGAATATTTAAATCTTAAAAATTGAATTCATTGATAATTATAATTGTTGATAACTGTGTAGTGAGTTAAAAATTTTTGCCGTTTAATAGTGAATTGACTTCGGAGGAATTTAGTTGTGTTTTGCCAAAATATTTTAGTCTGTACTGTTTATACATCGGACAGGCACCAATGAGATTAAATGTATTTTCTGTTGCATCGAAATTGCATAAGGAGCAGATTCCCACGGAATTTTGACGGAAGCATCTTGCATTAATGTCTAGTAAAGCGCCTCTTGCTTTTATTAATAGTCTTGCAGCATGCGACGGGAAGGCAGTGTACAAGTGCGAAACGTTGTGGTTGAGGTCGGAATATAGGTCATGAAATTGTGAGTTTTTGGCATTTGATATGTATTCTTCATTTTCTTTAATCATTAGCAGGTTTAATATTTGTTTCCATTGCAGAGATAGTGGTCCAGCGGAGGTAGGATTAAATTGTAATTGTTGATAGAGTTCAGACCACTCATTTGACCAGTATATCAGGTATGTGATGGAAATCGGTATGTGAAAGGTACTTTTTAATAATATTTCTTTATTAAAAACAATTTTATCACATATGTATATTATAAAAATATTTCTTTATTACAAAAGAGTTGTATCACAAAAATTATAAAAATTTGATGAAAAGTGCTTTAAAAAGGACTTTCAAAAGTGCTTCGTTTTCAAAATCGATTTCCATCACACACCTGTATATTTAAGTTTATGATTTCTTGCCAGCATATTTGGTAACCTATTAAGTTTCATGTTTAATACTTTATTTATATGTATACGAAAAGTGTAGTTTTAGAGTGGTACTGAAAAGGGAGTGGATACCGGTTTCTAAGGAATCATGTAGTTAGGTGTTGTTTCAGGTAAGTGCAGCATTTTTTTTGATGAAAAATCTGCCTAGTCTTTCCAATTCATAAAATTTTTTAAAACCCCAGACTTGTGCAGCATAGCACATAATTGATCTAGACGCAGCGTAGAAAATACGAAGCTTATTTTGGCTAGATATTTGTGGGTTTTTGTACGTATTTAGTCCATGTAAAATTAATTGCTAGTTTGTTTTTTAAAGGATATGTTATAAGAAATATCAACCCCAAGGTACTTATAATTATTAACAATCTCTATGTTTTCATCACCAAAGTGCCACCTTAAGCCTGACGAAATTCTCGTCCCAGAACGAAATACCATGATTTTTGAAATATTTAGATTTACGTTCATGGTAGAATAATATACAAGGTAGCCGCATAACTAATACAAATGTACATTTGAGGTCCGAAATGTCAAACATTAATAGAGACTGTATGTGTGTGTTTGTATAACATAAGCACCAAACATACGTGTTGTATTGTGTGTGCAACGTAGTTATTTCACATATACACAACATTTGATAGTTCGTACCACGAAAAAAAAATAATCAGCTGGCGTTCCAGGGCTACCTTGTATATTATTCTACCATGTTTACGTTCAAGCAGCAAGTAAGACAGTATTTATGAAGAGCATTGATCATGTTTTGTAAAGCAGATGGAGATTCAGCAAGTAAGACTATATCATCAGCGTAAAGTAGCACTTTTGATTTTGTATTCGCCACGTTAACACCACCTGGCAACACGTCTGGTAAGTAATTTACATAAAGTGAGAACATTATTGGACTGAGAATACAACCTTGTTTTACGCCTACTTCAACATCAAATGGATCTGAGATGGAATTTCCATTCCATATGCAGCTTTCATTATTTTCATATGCGCATTTTAAAATTCTTATTAACTATAAAAATTGTTGATTCGGCTTGAGGTCATTAAAAACACAATATTTTCATGTATGTATGTATGTTTTAATAAATTTTATTTTTCATTCCCAATATTTCGATCAACGTCGTTGATCATCTTCAGGGGTCTAAAATATAACAAATTACATAATTAACATCAATATTGAAGTAACAAATTTAACAATAAATGTATGTATGTATACTCAACGGAACGAAGTTAAAAATAATAGAAGTGCTAGATGAAGAAGATATGCAAAATCTAATGAGAAGTGAAGATATTATTGTGGCAAGTTATTTATATAAAAAGAAAAATGGTCAAATAAGTAAGTTTGAAAAACTGAAAAATTCTCAGAGCAAAATTATTAATATGAAATTTAACCAAGATTGGTTTATCAATAAAACAAACACACGAATACCTACAAACATACAGTGGCTTCTTTCGCTTGGACCAAAATTTGCTCTACCAAATACAACAAAAACCTTTCCTTTATTTAAATGTATTATTGATGGAGAAGAGTGCATAAAAACAATTGAAAATAAAGAACAACAAGAAATAGCGCGAAATAGACTTGTATCACTTATTGATGACCACCTACACACAAACAAACACAGCCAAAGAGACAAACTTGTACTAGACACAGTGGGACAAGCAGAACGTTTTCTGAGACAAAATAAAGACATAGTAATACTTAACTCGGACAAAGGAAATATTACAGTTGCTATGATGAAGAGCGAATATGAAAATAAAATGAACAATATAATTGGAGATTTATGTACGTACAAGCGACTTTCTAAAGACCCTACAAATGTTCTTCTAACTAAAAACAATGCTTTAGTAGAAAAACTTCTTCACATGCATCTCATCAGCTTAAATGAGAAAAATAGACTGACTACCAAAACTGCTACATCGCCGAGAATATATGGTCTACCCAAAATACATAAGCCTGACACTCCGCTAAGACCAATTTGCTCATCTGTAAATTCTCCGTCGTACGCCTTAAGTAAATATTTGGTTGAAATTTTAAGACATTTGACAAAGGGTTCTGTGTATAACGTGAAAGATGCCAGCGATCTTAAGAGTAAAATCTCTAATGTCACAATACAAGACAACGAAATGTTAGTATCCTTCGACGTAGTGTCATTATTTCCAAGCATTCCGGTAAATCTGGCCATAAAGACTATTGAGAAAAAATGGAGTGTTTTAGAACAATATACATCAATTCCTAAAAACACATTTATAGAATTATTGTCGTTTTGCATCAAAGAAGGAAGATATTTTAAATATGGAGAAAAGTTTTATGAACAAAGGAAAGGAATGCCAATGGGCTCACCCGCGTCGCCAATAATAGCAGATATTATAATGGAGGAATTATTGAACGAGTCGCTTGAGAAAATGGAGAAAAAACCGAGATTAGTAACTAAATACGTAGACGACCTTTTTGCAATTGTTGAAAGGGAGGAGTTAGATAAAACCTTAAATATATTAAACACTTTTAATAAACAAATTCAATTTACTATGGAAATGGAAAAGGACAATAAGTTACCATATTTGGACTCGTTGATAATTAGACACGGTAATTTGCTAAAATTAGATTGGTATCAAAAACCAATGTGTTCCGGAAGATTAATTAACTTCTATTCTAAGCATCCAAGGAAAATAATTTTCAACACGGCTACTAACTTTATTGAAAGAGTTTTGAAAATCAGCGATGAATCCTTTCACTTAAAGAACCTTGATAAAATCAAAAATATATTAAGTAAAAATGATTTTCCAAAGAAAACAATTGCAGACATCTTAAAACGCGTTAAACGTAAAAGTACAAATGAAAGTAATGGAAATGAGAAACCATCAAAATTTTACAAAGCTACAAATTACATTCCTGGGTTTTCTGAAAGACTAAAACACTCAAACATATATGACAAAAATAAAAACGAACTAGCTTTTAAAACTACTAACACTAATATGAAACTTTTTAGCAAAACCAAATCAAAGGTTGAGAATGAAGAAAAATCTAATTTAGTGTATCAAATTAACTGTGATGGTGACGGGTCCAACATATGCAATAAAGTATATGTTGGTACTACAAAAACAAAACTTAAAACAAGGATAGCATCGCATAAATGTGACATAAAATCATCGCATAAACCTATCTCACAAAAAACAGCACTCGCGGCCCACTGTGCTGAAACCGGTCATAAACCAAATTTTGAGAATGTAAAAATACTAAATAAAGAGGATAATTGTAGAAAGAGATACACCCTAGAAATGTTACACATTATCGATGTCCCAATTGACAAGAGATTGAATTATAAGAGCGATACAGAGCGATGTGCACAAATATACAGACACACAATAAATAAATACCGACCAAAACAAATAAATAAATAAACAAATAGGGAAATAACCATTTAGTTACTCCACAACAATCAAAGTGACAATGCCAGAAGTTGTAACACAATTTTTAATTTAATTTGATTTTTGCAACTGAAAAGTGTAAATATTATTTGTTTTATTGCTATTTAATGAAAACATACATTTATTGTTAAATTTGTTACTTCAATATTGATGTTAATTATGTAATTTGTTATATTTTAGACCCCTGAAGATGATCAACGACGTTGATCGAAATATTGGGAATGAAAAATAAAATTTATTAAAACATACATACATACATGAAAATATTGTGTTTTTAATGACCTCAAGCCGAATCAACAATTTTTATAATTACCAAAATATAGGTCAACTATAAACTTACAAATTATTAATTCTTATTAACTTTAATGATACCCCAAGCGAGTTTATAAAAAAAACTGTTTCTAGGTATTGAATCAAAGGCACAGGAGAAGTCAACGAAGAAAGCATATGTCTTTTTGCTAATAAATTCATTTATTTTAACTATGTTTATCAAATTGAATATATTGTCTACTGTTGAGTAATTGTTTCTGAATCCTGCTTGGTATTCATTTAGTATATTGTTATTTTCTACCCAGGCTGTTATGCGATTAAGTAAGATGGAGTTGAAAATTTTACATAAGGTATCGATCAGCGATAGTCCACGATAATCAGTTGCATCAGATGGATCACCTTTCTTGAAAAGTGGTAGTAAGATTGATTTTTGAAAACTTTTAGGAATTGTCTCTTGTAGGAAGATTCGATTGAACGCTTGTAATAACACGTTAATAAAACTGATTGGTGCAAATTTGTAGTATTCTAAGCTGATGCCATCTCCCCTTGGTGTCTTATTTTGTTTCAAAGTCTTAACAACTTTTAAATTTCACACATTTCAATTGGTGAATCAAGAAACGGGTCTACATAATATGGCATTGTCCAACTTATCGTAAAGTTTAATTTTTCATCCTTAAACATTTTGCTGAAATGATCATAAAAATCAGCATCATTTATATTACATTTTATTGCAGGAGTTTTCGACCTCACATTGTTATATATTTTCCAACAATCGCAACTGGTTTTCACATTATTTAGCATTTCAATGGTTTTTTTATATATACATTTTTTAGCAGTGCATAAGTTTCTATGTTTTCTTCTGATATTGTAATAGCGGTGCTTATTTAGTAACGTGTGATTATTCCTCAGTTTGTTTAAGCATTTTGAAAGGTGTTTTTTAGAACGTGCACATTGCCAGTCAAACCATTTTTGTTTAGTGTGAAACGTTATTATTCCGCTTTTATGCTGACTTTAGACGACATGTATTTTACATCTGACTTGTCAAATTTCCCACTGCAAAAGTGATACATGTCGTGTGAAACATATGAAACATTGTCAGATGACATTTACAGAAGCAAAGTCAGATGAAAAATTTTCAATTAGAGCGTGTTCTATTTTCATCTGACAAGGCATCTGACATCAGCTGTATTAAATTATCAAAAGTTCGGTTTGGCTGAGAAAACATTAAAAAGCAAAGAGCGCTTTATATATTTACGAAAATTGTGCAAAAACTCAGCTGTTGTGAACACTCAGAGGTTATGTCAGATGTAATTGCACATGTACGTGTGAAAGCAAATATTATAAACCGTCTGTAAATTGACAATTTTGACAAACATGCGAAGTTACATATGTCTCACACACATAACAAGCCATATGTAAAAAACATGTCGTCTAAAGTCAGCATTAGCTGGATATGCTTGCATTATTTTTTCTTTTATTATTGCAGTTATTTCATCCACCGTTGTGTGGTTTCGTAGGTCAATTAGACCAGAAATTAAGTTTAGATTTTCAAAATATTTCTAAGCATTTTTTATATTCCAGTTCATATTGAATATTTTAAGATTATCATTTCTGTTGTTGTTAGAGCAGATACTTCTAATTTTTAAGCACATAGGCATATGGTCAGAGTAAGGTTTGGCTGCAATTCTAAAATCATCTGCATTTGAAAGCTGTGTGAGCATATAGCATAATCAATGACCGAACTTCCTCTTGCACCATAAAAACTAAACTCTTCTAAAGCGTCATTTACCGTCCTGCCCTTTAGGACTATTCCACCAATATTCTCAATTAGATTAATCAGTTTTTTAGCCTGTGTGTTATATTCTTTAAAGTTACCAAAGTTTATTGATTTTTCAAGATTTGCTACATTATGTGAGATTAAATGGCATAAATTTATGTGTTATTGATTATCATTATTATTAACAACTTCAGTGCTATTTTCTCCACGTACTTAGATAGACATCGACTGTTAGGTTACGATCTGCAAGTAGGTTTCTTATATATTCAGCATCTCTTTTAGAGTTTGCAACAACTTTATCACTTCCCCATGTATATTTTTTGTTGTCAATGAAAATACATGTCCCGCCAAGTTTCACTTTTGTTTTTATATTTTATTAGACTTTTACTTATCTGTCTCAAGTTGTGCCGAGCGTTTTGTTCTTCTACTTCGTAATCCTTCTGGATATACACGTTTTGACCTTTCAACTTGTATTTTGCAGCCAAGATATTGTAGGCCTGTACATGCGATTCCAGGTTGAATAATAACGATTTACCAGATGAAATCATTCGCGTTGATAACACATTTATGTTGACTTTTAATATGTTTGAACATAGTTTTGAAAATTCTATTTTAGCAGCATTTACCTATGTACAGTTTAGACCACAACGTTTGAAGATATACTTTTACGGTCAATATATTCAATACATGTTGTTAGTTTTCTTATATCTTTTTTTAATTTTAAATTTTCTTCTTTCAATTCTACGATGTCAGACTTGATTACTGTTAAATCAAATTTTCTCGTTACATCTTTGAGTTTATCATCAAGTTTTTCATGAAGAATTCTACGAAGTATATCATAAGAAAATACGTCTTCGGTTGTGTTTTGATTAGCTGTTGCCATATTTTGTGTAGACAGATGTATGTTATTATTGTTAGCTACTTGTTCAGATGATGTCAGATCAATTGTACGCTTGTTGTTGTTCATTAGTTATATTTGTAGTTTTTAAAGCATACTTTGGGTCAGAATATATTTATTTATAACGGCTTGGTTACAATTATATGTGTTAAGGCAGATTTAGCCGAGCGTAAATGTTGAAAACGTTGATGTAGTTGCATGTGCTGATCGTTTCTGTCACATTGAAAAGCTATGAGACAGAAACGATCAGCACATGCAACTACATCAACGTTTTGCTCGGCTAAATCAGCCTTTAGCTACTTGTTCAGGTGACGTCAGATCAATTGCACGCTTGTTGTTCATTAGTTTCATTTGTAGTTTTTAAAGCATACTTTGGGGCAGAAAATATTTTTTTATAATGTCTTGGTTACAATTATATGTGTGTATGTATGTATTTATGTAAAAATATGCGCCAAAAATTTATATGTTCACTTTTATTTATGGTTGAAAATGATAATACATATATTTTAAAGTGTATATACATATGCACGAACCCCGCAGGAATTGTCTCAAGTAGATGCTTTCTGCTATCAATTATAGAGCTGCATGAATGTCAATAAAACAGAAAAATGTGCATTCATTCTCTAAAGCCCTGTACAGACGGTTATAAGATCTTACAATATTGTCAGATCTGCCAATGTGCTGACGATGTACTGACAATAAAAAATTGTCAGCACAAGGTATATTGTTAGTTCACACGGCTGTATCAAAATTGTTAGAAAAGCTTACAATTTATTGGCAGACAGTTGTCTGACAATAAATTTATCTGACAATGTTGTCAGTAAAGAAATTGGCAGTTCACACGATTGTCAGATGCAAAAATTGTCAGATCTGTTGCTTGGCGCTGCCAGACGCATATCATTTAACAGAAATCATCAATTATTTATCATCTGTGCTTCTCTTAACTTTAAAAAGTAAAAATATAAATTATTATTAAACATAAAGAAACAATTTTAACTATTTTAGCTGCATAATTTTTCTTATTTTAATTTTTCCCTAAAAAAATATGTGTGCAGTGCTGTCAATATAAAAGTCTCTGAAAATGACGCCATTGACAGATGCAGAAACTTCGCACATCTGACAATTAAAAAATGTCTAACAATTGTCTGCCAATAAGCCGTCAATGGTAACGTGATGTGTTCACATGATTGTGAGATGTCTGACAATTTGGTGTCAGCAGGTAGTATTAAAATCGACTGATAATGCTTTTTCTGCCAACGTTGTCAGACAAAAATTTTCAGTTCAGACGATTGTAAGAATTTTTGAGCACATTTTACTTACAATATTTTACTGACAATCGTCTGTATATAGCTTAAAGCTGTGTTCTCACTATGTGTATTTGTCTTATGGAATGTCACTTTTTTATACACATGTGATTTCATGTGTATGTCAAAATTTGCGGTTTACATACGGTTTATAATTTTTGTGTTCACCTGTTGGTATGTTACGTACATTTAACATAACCTGTAAAGCAAAATAATCATAAAACAGCCGAGTGGTTATACATATTTTATTGTTATATATACTTCTTTTATTTAATTTTACACTTATTTTATTTAATTTAATACTTTATTAATTTAATAATTATTTTATTTCATTTTCCCGTCCGCAAACAATTGCTTTATTAAAAACCAGCTGATGTCAGATGCTTTGTCACTTTAAAATAGGACTCGTTCTAAATCATGTGTACTGTACACAGAGAAATAACACAGGCTATTGTTTGAAGCGGTTCAGACTATATGTACAAATTTACCATGTGAAAATGTGACATTCCATATGGCAAATACACATAGTGAGAACACAGCTTAAGTGACTATTGATTGCTAACTCCCTCTGTTTGTGAATACGTTAACATGTATGGTACGACTCCGTGTATTCGCCTATTCACCATTTATCCATTCATTAAAATGTTGGTTGTTAAATATGAACTCACAACAATAGATCAAAATATCAGTGAATGATGATACACACTCCACAGTATGCATTCACTGTTAATTTTTGTTAGCTCATGGTTGGTCGATGACCATTTGTTTTTCTTTTATGTAGGTATTAGCGTTACCGCTTTGGTTTTATTTTCCTGTAACATGTGAATGTAATTTGAGTTATTTTTTGTAGGCAATAAAAACGAAAATTATTCTTAAATTTTTTATATTAAATATATTAAAATCATAAAAAATTCTTGTTAAAAATAAGAAAAAATAAATAAATTAATATACAAATTATTCAAAAGTGCATAGCACTGAAAATTCAATCTCTGATGGTTGTAGTATATTCTCATTGATCAAAAGTAAGTCCGTAACTGTTACATTTAATTTTGGAAATTTCAGACTTTATTTCTTTAATACGAAATTCATAAAGACTGTTTATATTTCGCGAGATTGTCGTTGGATTCGGGAATAATGTTTCAATCTTCACATTACTTCCAAAAGTGGCTCCAACAGACACGAAAAAGTTAGCCAATTTTTTCAGCCCAGCATCAGCTGTTATGTTAAATGGCCAGAAATTAAAAACGCTCCATTCAGTCATTATCTTTGTACACTTTTTCTTTGTCTCCAAATCGGCATCTAGCTCCTCATTGGCCTGACGTTTAGCGTTAGCAACCAAATAACATTTATGACGAACTAAATTTGACGTACTTTTCCCAAATTTGTATATGTTAAAGTATTTTTTTCATGCAACATTATTTGATATTTCCTGCCCATTAGAATTTACAATAGAACAAAAGATTTCCCAAACTTTGCTTTTCTTTTGGGTTAAATTTTTATTCACCAGTTAGCAATTTTGATTTTATTATTGCAATATCAACGTCATGCGTTAAGTCTGCTATTAAGATCTGCTACATAATTACAAAATAATCAAGTTAATAAAACATTTAAATTAAATGAAATCTGTTAACCAAATTTTACTTAACACAATACATTTTAAATTTATAGCCATCGAAATTTACACAGATTTTATAAATTTTATGACGACGATGCAGTAAAAAATCGACCCTTTGCTGCAACAACGTGACGTCATAACGCAAAAAACTAGTTTAACAGAAAATGTGTTTGAAGTCTTAGGTAATTTTTTTCATTTCAATATAAAAGAACCCTTAAGAATTTTATTATTTGACATATTGTCATAATTTTATTTTAAATGAAATTTATTTGCTGGTGTTTAAATGGATTTCTAATTATATAAAGGTGTAGAAAACTAAAATAGATTCATATCAAATACAAATTTTTGAAAATCATTTACTGGATGGTGTTTAAGCATCGTCTATAAACATTTCATTAATGAAATGCATATAGACAATGCTTAAACACCAGCCAATAAATTTTGTCTAAAATAAAATTATGACAATATTTCAATAATTAAATTTCTTAAAATCATTTACATTTTTGTAAATTCTTAAATGGTTTTTTAAAGTATGTACATAAGACAAAGGGTTTGTAAATCTTCAAAATATGTTTGAAGTCTACTGACGATTTGGTAAAGCCCCAATGAAATGTATATAGACAATGCTTAAACACCAGCAAATAAATTTCATTTAAAATATAAAAAGAACTCTATGGCAATTGATTTTGCATTATTAGGCCAAAAATAAAACTTTTTGCGTTATGCTGACATTACAGCAAACGTGCGATATATACATATAGATGAGCATACGTTGACAACAAATAATTGATTTTTACAACTCTTCAGTTGAAGAAAATACGCTATCAATATAAATAAATAAAAAATGGCTAAATTGACATCACTGGTATGTATCTACATTCTACATACTATTTCACAATTATGGGTTTTTAACAGATTCTTCAGCAATTTTGGATTTAACTACATTGTATGGTCTCTTACAGTCTAGTAACGTGTGGGTTTCTTACAGGTATCATAACGGACGAAAAGCCATAATAAACAAGAAATTGTTTAAACAATTTTCCACGAAAATAAATTTTTCACATAATTTTAACATGCACATGGTGTATTTTTCAGTTATTTTGTATGCAGTTTTTGGAATGGGTCATAAAAAACTATTTCATTCATAATGACCATTATTGCGAAAAATAATGTATATATGTATGTATGTACATACATAACTATGTTTTTCGTTTTTTAATGGGTTAGAAGAAAAACCATTTCGTAATGAACAGTACACAGCGTCTTCACGAGACATTAACTTTGATATAACATGAGAGAAAACGTCGGCAGAATAATAAAAACAAAATGTCGATTTTTCTCTTAATCTTATACTAGGGGAAGACGTAATTTTCATTTCCTATAAGATTTCAGATCACTTTTAAGATTACCGCTTCAGAAGCTTACAAATTCAGGTCAACTTTTGGACTGAAGCAACGGAAAGTGTTGTTTTGTTATTTGGGCGCTGAATTCGAATCTGCACTCGGTTTCTTCAAATTGGTTCTAGTTTTCAAGATGTACTGTTATGTCAAAAAGGGGCAGTTTGTCCTATTATATTTAAGCTATGCCAAAACCACTTTCGCACTAGCAAAGTTTACTTTGCAAAGTTTTAATTCACCTGGTAAAAAGAAAGAGACATGAAGTATTCCGCTCTCTGTATTTCTACCGGCTGAATTAAAACATTGTAAAGAAAACTTTGCTAGTGCGAAAGCGGTGCGAGGTTGTTTTTTAATCAGCTCAGTTGTTTCAGAGATATTGTGGAAATCTTGACAAAAAAATTTAAACATTTTTGTTTTTAAGAAATTCATAAAAATTAAAAGACGGCAGAAATTGTATTCTTTTTGTATAAACATATAGAGAAATATGTTCCAAACAAAACGAGCCATATTTCATTAAACTCAATCCACATCTTTTGATTTTATTCACAATTAAGTGAGGGAACTCAATCGATAAAAATCGTGATTTTAACTTCTGCTGTAAAGCCCGGTGACATAATAAAAAACGTTGCTACTACCTATCACTTGTACTATTTTACAAAGTTTTTTCCGACTTCTGTAAAATTTTAAGAACTTTAGTTACATGGCTTTTCGTTTTATATAATGCTAAGCTTAACGCTATGTATAATTATTTTTTTTAATTTATGTTTGGTTTGAATTGTTACTTTATTTTTGTTTTTCTTTATGTTTTCCTTAAATAAAACCCTAAAAAAATGCGTGCGACTTTTTTTTTTCTTGAAACGACTTTTTGGACGAATTTATTTTTCTAAGATGACTTTTTGTGCGACCTTTTGAAAATTTCCAACGGTAACCCTGGTGTCTACAGTGCCAATTGTAGTAGTATTTTAGCTGGAGCCACCCATGGTAGAATAATACAGGTAGTGGTGAAGCGTTAACGAACTTTTTTTTTTGGGTTCGACTCTGTCAAAAGTTGTTTATGTTATAGCAACACACACCCACACTACTGAAAAAAACATGGCTAAGTAAACACACACATGTGAACATATAAATTTTTTTCAAATTTTCTTTTATGCTTTTTGACAACCTCGAACATAAACAACAATAAAAAGCCGTGTTGTTTTTGCTGTTGTTGGGTTGTTGTAGCTTCGCTACTACCTGTAGTATAATTCTACCATGGAGCCACCTTAGTATTTTTTTAATCTTTTTTAACCGTGTTATTTATGAAATTTTATAAAAATTTTTACGGAGCCGCAAATTCTTATGTTTTGACACTTCAACGACAGGGTCGCCAATTAAACTTACTTAAGATCACTGTAAAAGCTTATATTTTATTAGATTTACCAAACATTATTTTAATGAAAAGTCCAAAGTCATTATAATGCGCATGAAGCGCTTGGGAAATTTTAATACACAACTTAAAATACAGCTATTGTAAACCATTTTGAAGAATAAATAACTCACTACTGTAAAGTCAACCGAACCAACTAGTTTAATTTTATATATTCGCGATTTTTTAAAGCATTTGGTGCCCATTTTTTCCTTTTCTGAATTCAATTTTGAATCTAGAAATCTTAAAAAAGCTTAAGATTATTCAATGGCGCCCGAAGCAGGCACAACTAATTGACATAAAGATCGTTTACTTTTCGAAGAAAAGAAAAGACCTTTCACTTTCCAGAGCGGGGACACTTCAACATTATCTGAATTTCTAGATTTTTGTGCACGATTACGATGTGGGTAGATTTGTAATCGTTTTTGGCTGATTGGCATTGATGTCCTCCACGACGAATTTGACATTGTGTCTGGTGCAAGCTCAGATTAGTGCATTTCTTGTTTATCGGGGATTCTAGCGGAATCTTGCAGTAATCCCAATCTGGCCTCGAAAAGAATTTCATCAATAGCTTTCTTCGCCAATATTTTTTGGTTATCCGTTGACAGCCTATACTCGTAAGCCCATGCATTAGCTATAATTTGTGAGTAATCGTCCGGCTGTCTAAGACGTTTGGTAGCTAATTCTAGTAATTCGTCCAAATCCGTTTTTTGCCTTTTCTTTTTTCTTGTAGGCGACACCTAAAATAAAAGGAAAACAATAGATAAATGTTTTTATAACATTAAAAATATTTTTTTAGGTACCAAGAACTCAACAAGGATGGAGGGAAATAGCCATACAGTTCGAAATGCAGTGGCATTTCCTGCACTGCATAGGCGCAATAGATGGCAATCATAGTGCAATAAAAAACCCAAAACTCTGGCTCCTACTACTTCAACTACAAAAAAACATTCAGCATAGTTATTATGGCAATTGTAAACGCCAATTACGAATTTGTTATGGTTGACGTAGGAGCCAATGTCCGTGTATCGGATGGTGGCTTATATGAGAATACTAGATTCTCTGAGGACCTCAAAGAGGGACGGCTAAACATTCCAGAAGCTGAATGTATTGCAAACGCAAGCACAAGGCTGCCATACGTGCTGGTTGGGGACGATGCATTTCCTATGTCAGAAAATTTTATGAAACCGGTGAAGTTTGGTTGACAAAAGAGAAAAATATTTTTAATTACCGGTTGTCAAGAGCTAGACGTGTTGTGGAGAACGCTTTCGGCATAAAGTCATCAAGGTTCAGAATAATAATGATTTGTAAATTTTTTATGCTCAGTTGCAAACTGTAAAATAAGACCCATGGTATTGTGTGTGGAACGTTACCAATATATAAATAAATAAAAATAAATACTTTTAAAGGCGATTGAGTTATGCCCGGAGAAAGTAACAAAAATTGTAAGGGCATGTTGTCACCTGCACAATTTCCTGCGCTCCAAAAGCACCAACATTTACGTAAGTGGCGGCTTGGATACTGAAAATTTTGCAATGACACGGCGATTGGAGAGGGCAGAATGCACAATTAATGAATCTGGAAAAAACACGCACAAAAAATGCATCTAATGTGGCGAAGGAAACTCGGAACAGTTTTTTTAATTTTTTAATTCTGAAGTTGGATATGTTCCATAGCAAGCGGAAATTAGAAGCTCAACAAAATAAGTCCTTTTATTTTTGGGAAACCTTTTTCGTTCATATGTATTAGAGTATCAACTCGAATAATCTTTGTTCGATTAATCGAGTAATTTTTTTCAATTATTTGATCGAATGATGAAAATAGCTAATTTTGATTAAAATAAAATAAATTTCTTAGTAAATTCGTCTTTTTTTAATAGAAAAATATTTTTATTTCGATTTCTAACTGATTCGATTACAAACTTTTCAAGCCATAATGGACCGAAATCGGATGAAAACTAAAAATGCTATAATGAAAAAAAAACCAAAACACTAGCATTTAAGTTTTCTAGCAAATCTTGTATGTACTATTTTTTATTTTTTCGTTATTTAGTGCATTTCTTAGTAAATGTAAATTTTTTGGTATTCATCCGATTTCGGTCCATTATGGCTTAAAATGTTCGTAATCGAATGAACTGTTTCACAAAATTATCAAACTTAGGTTTTTTATATTATTTGTGATACAAAGCTGCTTCCGAAAGTAAAATTGGTGAAAATTTTTAAAAATTTCATAGAATGTTAGCTTCGATCCGCTATACTCAGGCATTTTTTATTCGATGAAAGCCAATTAACTATCAGTCGACGCGTAATTTAGTATGCTTTCAAACAAAGTATTAGCGAACCACCCTTGGATTCTGAATGGCGCTTGAAAGGGAAGTATACATCGAAAAATGCAAATGTACCGTTATATGCTAAATGTGACGTGGTACATTTAAACGACCAACATCTACATGTTTTATATGTAATGATGTAAAAAAAATTATGTAGACCTGTGTAATCAGTTGTTTAACATTGAATCTGATCAAAATGTATCAGACGATGATATTTTGGAAGAAGAAAATGTGGATCTAAATGAAAACAATATCTTGTGTGGACTTAACAAAACTATCTATACAAAGTACATATTACAAATTTTAAAGAATATACCATAAAGTGTATTAGTATAATAGATGCTTTCATGTATTTAGATAAGATAAAGAAAATATCACAAAAACTAGAGAATCTTTTTAATGCAATCTACATCTACTTTAAGTGAAAGGGTGTTTACAACGTTGTTTTATTAAAACAAAATAAAAAAAAACAGTTTAAGAAGCATACATCTAAACTATATACATACATGCTATTTTTTTCGACATGTCCTATAAATGTCGGAAAAATGTCTGACAAAACATCAGAAAATTTTCCGATTTATCTGATACGTTTTACGTCCTGGCGTGTTACTATCAGAGAAAAGTCGGAGCTACAATTAGAAATTTATCAGAAATGTCGTTTAAAATTCTCCATGCATTGTTGTGATGCTTATGGCAGTTCATCAGAAAACATTTACCCATATTTTATAAGTTTAAAAACTCAAATATTTGTGCGTATAAACTCAAGAGATAAATGAGAATTGTAACGAAAACTAAAATCAGACAATGTGCAGAAGTGACTGCTAAAAGTCGTAAGACGTAGATCAGAAAATGTGGAGACTACTCTATTAAATGTCTTAAAGGACATTAAATTGCATTCGGATAATGTGCAGTGTATTCAGATATTAATCGGATAATATTTCAGACAATGTGCAGAAACGTCGTACCAGAAAACTGTCCACTGTTCCGCCAAATTGTCTGGTAAAGTCTCAGATTTTTGCTGATGTTAGACATGTCGGCCTAAATTGTTTCCTGGGATGTTATTAACCCATTTTGAGCCGCTGTTCGAATAGTCGAACAGCAAAATTATCTTTTTCTACCTCCATTTTTTTATGTGATGAAGTATTCCTGACACAAAAAAAATGATACCATATTAAAGAAAATGTAATTGTCTTTCAGAAAAAGTTTATAACAATTATCCCCCACCCCCCCTGCTTTGCTCCAGGGGGGCTCGAAAAATACCTTGCATATAGACACTTTTTGTTTGGATAAAATGAAAAATATATATAAATTATAATTTTCTAAAAGTGGTTTATTATTGTTCGCAAAAGTCTAAAATAGTCGACCAGCAAATTTTTTTTCGAGTTTTAGAATCCCCAGGTATATTTAGATATGCGCCAAGTTCGCTGTTCGACTAGTCGAACATTGGCCGTACGCCACAACATTATTACTGTGTTTTGTCGTTGTTCATTGTATGCAGAAAAAATAAATTATTTGAATTTTTGAACATGCATTTCATAGTATGCCATGGAATTTTTTTGTTGCCAGCTTGATCGACTTAAATTTCGCGTGTAGTTGTTTTGGAAAAAAAAAACATTTGTCAGTATTGATTTTATCGTATTGTGATTGTTTCATTGCAGAAAGCGGTAATATTTGTAATTGTTTTTTAACAATTTATCAGTTTGTAATGGATAAGCATTTGGATTCAAATTGTATGGGTGCTTCGACAATTCGCCGGCGTAAAGCTCTTTGTGTGCAGGAAATTCTTGATGAGTTGGCGATGAGTGATACTGATGATGAGATAGAAACTATTGCAGCAATTCCACCTGAGATGTTTGATGGAAGTACTGATGAGGAAGATATTGACGACCATTTGTTAACGGGCGAGGAACCCCTGGCAAAGGATATAGCCGGAACATTCGAGATTGAAACTATTAAAGACCGCAAAGGTTTGTCTGCCTTTGCAGATGAAGCGCCCGCAATCAGAGATAATGTTCGGAAGTCGAGTCGCAATGCTTTTGCTGTTTACAATGATGAGCAACCATCAACATCGGCTGAAAGTGGTCAATTACAAAAAAGAAAGATACCATCAAAAACACTTGGTGCAAAAAGACGAGCTTTAGTTGGGAAAAACAGTGATCGAGATAGATACTGTGAATTAGACGTTGTTGAACCGTTACCAAAGTACAAACTGCCTTCGGCGTTCTCACCAGCGCAATGGAAGAAAGTGACTGATGGGGAGGAATTACCTTTTGAAATTGTTAATGTTCCAGAGCCATTAGAAGAAATGCAACTCGCAATTCAACATAAGCTCACAGATAAATCGGCTTCCGATATATTCTTTGATTTTTTTGATGATGAGGTTTGCGATTTAATTGTTACCGAATCTAAACGATACGCTATGCAAAAAAATGACGAACACTTTGCTCAAACTTTTAATACAGTCCTTTTAAAAAGATTCATTGGAATTTTAATATTGTCGGGCTACAATAAGCTGCCACAAATAGGATGTTATTGGTCAACCAATCCAACAATGGGTTCTTCAATCGTGCAGCAGACAATGCCACGCTCGATGTTTAGAAAAATTAAACAGTATCTGCACTTTCACGACAATAATAACCTCGATCGAAATGACAAATATACTAAAATTCGTTCACTTTATGATATTATAAACAAAAAATTTATGCAGTTCGGTGTCTTTGAAGAGCATTTGTCAATCGACGAGCAAATGTTACCATATTTTGGACGTCACAGCTGTAAAATGTACTTGAAAAACAAGCCTATAAAGTTTGGCTACAAGACTTGGTGCATGGCTGCTTCTACTGGATATGTCTTCAACATGATGCCGTACGGTGGAGCTAGCGACAAATACGACAAGAATATAGGCCTGGGCGCTTCTGTGGTCATGGATATGGCTTGTAAATTGGAACATCCTTCCTGTTATCAACTTTATTTCGATAACTTCTTTACTTCTCATTATTTGATTTGTTTATTGGCCGATAAACGTATATGCGCTACCGGGACTGTACGGAGTAATCGCTTAGGACAGCCTGCACCAGATTTGAAGACGGGCAAAGCATTGCCTAAAGGTAACTATATTTATACATAATGGCTATGTAATTATTTTAAATATATTCTTTAGGTGAAATCGATTCAAAGTTTGATAAGATTAATAAGATTGTATGTTGCCGTTGGCAAGATAAGCGTGAGGTAACATTATTATCAAATTTCACTGGAGTTTACCCACTCACATCAACCACAAGAAGACAACGACAACGTGAAGGCCAGCCAGGTGAAATCATTGTGCAGCAGCCCAATATAATTCGAAACTATAACAGTTTCATGGGCGGTGTCGATCTTCATGATAATGCTGTTTCCAATTACCGTGTTTCGATTCGTTCAAAGAAGTGGTGGTGGCCACTTTGGTTGGCCGTTCTAGAGTCATCCGTTGTGAATGCTTGGAAGTTAAATTGTTTAGTAAATAAGAAGCTTGTTCGTAAATATAATTCACAGCTGACATTTCAGGTCGACCTGGCCACAAACTTGTTACTAACGCCTGACGAGAACAACGACGAAGATATTGCGGATGATGACATTGATAAAGATACATCATTTAAGATTCGCCCGCTCCCTCGTGTGTCAGGTCATCACCAAATCATAACACAATCTGAAAAACATGCCAGGCGTTACAATGTTTGTCATAAACCTACACAGAGAATGTGCTCTAAGTGCCAAGTCCATTTGCACGAAAAGAAGTGTTTTGCTGCTCACCATAAATGGGAGCAAGAGTAATGAAAATCACAAAAAATTAATTTAATTACAATATATATATAATAAATATTAATAAAAAAAACTTTACAATCTTGTTTTTGTTCCACATATGATTTTTTTTGTCGATACCTAGAAATTATTTTTGTATGGTAGTACACATTTTCTTTTGTCGCCTACGGCCGTTGTTCGACTAGTCGAACAGCTGTTTCTGGGGAAACTGTTAGAGATACAAAATTTCTGACAAAAGATTTGTATGGTAATACAGGCCTAATTAGCCTAAACATATACTTTTTAGTTTACGATTCGAACATTTTTGCATTCCGGCCCAAAATGGGTTAAAATCTCGTCAATATTACAATTTTTCGCTTAACATAATTTTTGATATACTATTATTTTTTTAAAGTTTTAGAAATGTATACGTAGTGCAAATAAATGAATTGTTATTTTATAGTTTATTTTTAACTACATGTTTGTTTTATTGCATTTTTCTGTTTATTAATATAATAAAAGTTTCACATCAAACACACATGTATGTTTTTTTCATTGGATACAATTATTTGAAAGCTTTTTTAATTATTTTAATTATTCGAGTTATTGGAATAATTTAAAATTAATTGAGTAATCGAGCAATTTTAAAATCCCGAATCGATTAATTCCTTTCTGGTACAAAACCAAAAGTCAAATAAATGGATACTCTAAAGGTGGGTGGCGAACGCGTTCGCTGCAAATATTCGCGACGCATTTTAGTTAGTGTGCGGCGCACAGAAACGACACAAGAAATTTCGTCACATTCAACGCACGCGAACCATGGTTAGTTGTTTTTTGACGAACAACGCAAAAATTTGCGCCGCATGCTGTTCTGGTGCGGACGCATTTGTAGAAATAGTGCTAATTTTATTGCTTTATCATTTGCTTGAGCGGATGGACGTAAAAATGTTCGTGAATAAATACTTGTGTGATAAATATATAAAAGCTCGTCCGCATCTACAAGCTAAAATTTGTGCCACAAATATTTTCGACGAACACGTACGACGCAAATATTTTTAGATGTAGGCCCACCTTAATATTTATAAAAAAATAAAATCTGTAAAGTTTTTTTAAGTAACCATACTTTGTGTTAAATAAATATGTTTTTAATGCCATAACGTTTTTAATCATCAATATTTTTCGAAACTTATTTCTAAAGCCAAGTACGCATTTCTGCCTAAATTTCAGGCTGCCATAAGAAGACGTGTAAAAAAACTGAAATTCAGGTTTTTCAGGCGACTTTCCGTTTGGTAGTAGGTACGCAGCTGAAAAGAAAAATCAACACAATTTTTGTTTAACCCGCCAATGGTGACCTATTGGTCTGTGAGACCGGTTGTGTTAAAAAATTCGTATAACTTTATTTTTCGTTATTGTTTTTGTTGCGATTTCGAATAGCTGCCGCATTGTACGTTCCCCACCATCAGTTCACGACGAAACTGCTTAGTGAGCACAATTTCTGTATTTTTTTACTAACCTGATGTGTGAGACCGTGAGTCACCGTGTATGTAAGTAAAATAATCAAGGGTTAATTTTGGATACCAATTTTTGTTCATTTTATAAAAGTTCCAAATGTCGAAAGACTAATTAACGTTATTTTGCTTAATGAATATGTAATTTTTTTCTTATTTTTTCACACTTAAAGTTATAACCTGGTTTTAACATTAAACCATTAACAGCTAAGAGAAAATTTATGAAAGTAAATTTTTTCTACTACCTTCATAGTACCGTTACAAAGTTAAAATATGTGAATTATATCTATGAATAATTTTATTAATATAATTATATTAATATGTTTTCATTTTATATTTAAGAATATGAATAGCACTAATTTTTACTAATTTTTATATGATTTTATTTTATTTTGAATAAATGGTCTAATATAGGGTGCCATATTCTTCTTCCAAATTGATTTAATTTGTTTTATTTTTGAATTTGTTCTTGTATTCTAAAGCTTCTTCTTCTTAAATGGCTATTACAGAACGTTTGTTCCTGTAGCCGAACGAAGAATATTCTTACAAGCGCCTCGATCTTCCGCGCTCCTTCTCCAATTTATTACGCCAAGCTTTGAAATGTCTTCCTCCACCTGCGTGAACCATCCCAGGCGCTTATTCGAATGCCTTTTTAGCTAGAGCATTTTCTTCTATTCGCACAACATGATCTAGCCAACGCAATCGTTGTAGTTTTATACGTTTCACAATGACAATGTCGGCATACAGCTCATACAGCTCTTGGTTCATACGACACCGATATTCTCCGTCAACGCAGATGGGTCCATAAATTTTACGAAGAGTTTTTCTCTCGAATACCCCAAGTACTGCCTCGTCTGCTTTCGCAAGTACCCATGCTACAGAGCCATACAACAGCACGGGTAGTATCAGTGACTTGTAGAATGTGATTTTTGTCTGTCGAGAGATGGCTTTGCTCTTAAACTGCTTACTTAGTCCAAAGTAGCATCTATTAGCCAGTATAGTTCTTCTTTTAATTTCAAAACTGATGTTGTTTGTTTTGTTAATGGCGTTGCCGAGGTAGATAAAATCGTTGACTATTTCAAAGTTGTAGTTTTCAACTTCCACTGTTGGCCCGAGTCTACTCTACATCCTGTGCGTTGATACCATCAGCTTTGTTTTATCTGCGTTTACCACCAGACCCACTTTAGCAGATTCTTTTTCGACTTTTTCAAAGGTGGCAGTCAGTGCTCGCAATGTTCGACCCATGATGTAATAACGTCGGCATATGCGAGTAGCATGTGTTGTTTTGTGTATAGTGTGCCGGTTCTATTCACATCTGCGTCTCGTATAACTGTAGTGGCGGCTCGTATAACTGTAGTGGCGTTGACGGCACCTTTAAATTATATTACCCGAAAGAAAGTACAGTTCAAGTGGGATGATAAGTGCGAAGAAGCTTTCGAGAAGTTAAAACAATGTTTAAAGTCACCTGAAGTACTACGATACCCAGATTTTGGGAAGGAATTTACAATTACAGTTGACGCTTCTAAAGTAGGTTGTGGGGCGGTTTTAAGTCAACATTTTGACGGAAATGACTTGCCAATTTACTATGCATCGAAATCATTTAACAGCGCCGAACAAAAGAAACCAACAATCGAACAGGAACTTTTGGCAATCCATTTTGCAATTAAACAGTTCAGACCATACGTTTACGGTACAAAATTTACAGTCAGGTCAGATCACAGACCTCTAGTTTACCTTTTCGGTATAAAAGATCCGTCTTCGAAGTTGACGAGAATTAGACTGGAACTCTCGGAATACAATTTTACAATTGAGCATATTAAAGGCAAAGATAATGTGGCAGCCGATGCTCTTTCGCGCATTTCAATAGATGAGCTAAAGAATTCAAATAAAGAAGTTTTCGTAATAACAACTCGTGGTATGTCCAAACGATAACATGATGTATTAACTAGAGCAGACACTACTACGGTAAAAATGCCAATTTTCGATAAATTTTCTCATGACTTTTCAACAAAGGTTCCAAAAATTCGATCAAAGATTTTCTCCACAGATAACAAATTATCAAAACTGCAGTTAAATATTTACAAAAAATTTAAAATCTTATTTTCATTAGACATTAGAATCGACAACAAAACATTAAACTTAGGTGAAATGCTTTTGAGGCTCGAAGAAGTAGCCATCAATTCAAATGTTCTAATATTGGAATGGCCAAAAGATGATATATTCTTTACAATTTGCTCAATACAGAATCTAAAGAACCAAGGTTTAAAGTCATTAAATGAGATACAAATTATGTTAACAAGCCCAATGCAACGAATATTTGAGAAAGAAGAAAAGGAAAAATTAATGACAATACATCACTATGATCCACTCTTAGGAGGGCATTGTGGGCGTCACAAATTGTACGCAAAATTAAGAACAAAATATTTTTGGAGAAATATGACGAAGAATACAGCGAACTTCATACGAAACTGTGACAAATGCAACCATAACAAAGTAAGACCCGGTAATAAAGAACTACTCGTTTTAACACCAACACCAGCTCAAGCATTCGACATAGTTGTTCTGGACACCATAGATCCATTTCCAGAATCTAATTACGGTAATAGATATGCTTTAACCCTTATATGTGATTTAACCAAATATTTGGTAACAATCCCTATACCCAATAAAGAGGCAAAAACGGTAGCTCGTGCAATTTTTGAGAAATTTGTTTTAATTTACGGTTCCATGATTTAGGTACAGAATTCAAAAACCAAGTCCTGACTATGCGATCTTTTCAAAATCAAAATTAACCACTCAACAGCTTACCACCATGAGACTTTGGGAACGGTTGAGCGTAATAATTATATTTTTATTTTATATTTATTTATTATTTATTTCAATTTTATTTGAAATATCCTTTATTAAAAGGAAACACATTTAATTTATTATTTTATTTTATATTTTTATTATTTATCTTTTATTTTCGAAATTCAAACTTAAACTGAAAAACAATAATGAAAATTTCTATAATATTTTAAAAGTATTTTCAAAGGTGATATGATATAAAAATTAATCAACAAAGTATTTTATAAACAAGTTGTACAATACAATAGATACATATACATGAATACATATACATGTATACATAATGTACATATAACTCCCCCATCGTTAGATTGACGCTCTGAGGAAATATTTTTATACGTATATGTATATATTATGTATATATGTATGTATGTACAAAAAAGGTAATACAAAAGCAAAATAAAAAAAAAATTAATAACATACAGGAATTACATATTAAAAATGATACACATATTAAATTAAAAAAAAATATTTTTATTTTGTAAATAACCTATTTCCTCTTTCTAATAATGTAGGAAAAATTAAGACAAATTAAAAAAAAATTTTTTAAATTTGTTATTTTTTTCTATAAGTTCCTTCTTCTTTTAATATGTGACTTATAATACTTGTGCCCTGTTCGAGTTCTTACATGATCATTGTCCAATTGATCTACATTCACTTTCCTAAACTTCGCATGATTTTTTCCACCCCTTTCAGTTTTTAAATATACGTCTCCTGTCTGTATCTCACAGTCTTCGCGATCATTATTTCGAATTGACATTGTCTTTTCTTTTGATTTTAAAATTCTTTCTTTAATTTTTGGAAAATCCTCAACTTTTATTAGACCGTTTTGGAAATCTATAGGTTTACATCCTATAGTAGAGTGTATAGTATTATTATAATACATAATTACTTTATAAATTTTTTCTTCTACAGTGTCACTGTCTCTATCAGGATCATGTCTGAGTAGTCGAATATGTTCATTCATCGTGTTATGAAGACGTTCTACGTCAGCATTTGAAGTATGATTATTGTTCGAAGTAAAGTGTATGTTAATTTGTCTTTGCCTTAGAAATTCCGTCAATGGTAATGCCTTAAAACCTAACTCATTGTCAGTTATGATTTGATCAACATTACCAACGATACTTAGGTATTGAATAAGTGCTCTTTTAAATTCTACCCATGATCTGTTCTGAATTCGAATTGCTTGGGCAAATTTAGAAAATTTATCAATTATTGTTAGAAAAAGTGTTCTCTCTAGAGTATAAAAAACATCGATATGTACTATCTGACAAGGTCTGTCAGGGGTTTCAGTTATTTAAAATTTTTGTTTTATTGGGTTGCGGTCATATTTTTCTATGTTGCAAATGTGGCAGCTATTTATAAATTGTTGTATTCTTAACTTAAGCTTTGGGTGATAGATTTTCGTTCTAAGTTGTTCGAAATTTTCAGTAATACCACGATGGTTATTTCTCTGATGCTCGTCTTTAATTAGTTCCTGAAGGTTGTTTTCATTGAAAACATCGTCAACACATTTTATGCATTTTGCAATTTTTAAGTGAGAATTATTTGAAAAAAATTTTGTAACGGTTTCTCTAAATATGTTGTAAATACAATCATCTTCAACATAAATAGCATTAACTCTTTTTGGATGGAAATGCTCTTTTATGATAGTTATCATGTCAGTTTCATTGAAACTTCTAGCAGTTATGATTTTTCTAATATTTTTAAAAACTGCTTTATTAACTATTTTTATTAAAGCAGAGTCTGATTTGCCTATAATTATCTGGTTTCTATAAATATTTAATGGAGCATTACTCTGAATAATAATATTAGGATTAGCATGTTCAGTCAAATTTACTTCTGGTTCTATTCGAGATAGTGCGTCTGCATTTCCATTATTAATTCCACGCTTATAAAAAATTTCGAAGTCATATTCTTCTAACTGTAGTCGCCAACGAATTAATTTTGAATTTGGCTCTTTGATAGAAAATAGCCATTGTAATGGTTGATGATCAGTTTTTATAATGAATTTTCTTCCGAAAAGATACGGTCGAAAATATTTAACTGCCCAAACTACCGCTAGCAATTCTTTTTCCACTGTGGTATAATTTATCTCATGTTCATTAAGAGTTCTGCTAGCATAGCAAACAGGGTGATTGTCCTGCGATAGAACGGCGCCCAACGCATAATTACTTGCGTCCGTGTTTAAAATAAATTGTATATTGAAATTTGGATAAACTAATATTGGGTCATTTACGAGTATCGTTTTCAGTGTTCTGAAACTCTCAATATATTGTGGGTCATTAATATTTAATTTAGCATTCTTCTTTAAATATTTCGTCATTGGCTTTGCAATTCTAGAATAGTCTTTGATAAATTTACGGTAATAGCCGCTGAGGCCTAAAAACTGTTTTATTTGCTTGGGTGTCTTTGGCAAGGGATAATTTGAAACGCATTCGACCTTTTTAGGATTTGGCTTTATTCCCTGATGTGTAACAACATGTCCTAAGAATTCTGTTTCACGTTTTAAAAATTCACACTTATCTATTTGTATTTTAAGATTTGCATCCATAAGCCGATTTAGAACAAGGCGTAAAGAATTCATATGTTCTTGAAGAGAAGTGGAGTAAATGATGATGTCATCCAAATATACTAAACATATTTTATTAACTAAATCACCCAAAATATTATTCATCAATCTTTGGAATGTGGCGGGAGCAGTTTTTAATCCAAAAGGCATTCTTAAAAATTCATAGTGTCCACCCTCGACTGAAAAGGCTGTCTTATGAGTGTCTCTTTCATCAATCTCAACTTGATGAAACCCTTTCGCTAAATCTAATGTGGTGAAATACATGCACCTGCCAAGTTTGTCTAAGATTTCTTCAATATTTGGAATTGGAAATCTGTCATCCACTGTCTTTTCATTAAGTTTTCTATAGTCTACTACAATACGCCACTTTTTCAATCCGCTGGCATCATTTTTCTTAGGAACTATCCATATTGGAGCAGAATAGGGTGAATGTGATGGTTTAATTATATTGCTATCTAGCATTTCATGTATTTGTCTCCTTACTTCTTCTTTATGAACATAAGGATACCTATAAGTCTTTGCAAATACAGGTATATCATCTTTGGTAATTATTCGGTGTTTAATTGCATTTGTAAACGATAAGTTTGAACTTGGTTCATAAAATAATTGTTTATAAATATCCAAAATTTTAATCAATTTATGCTTTTCTTCGGCATTTAAATGATCTATTCTAACTTGTTCTAGGTAAGGTTCGCGATAATTGCCTGTGAGATATTATCATCCACTAAGTAATAATTTTCGGAGGAAACTGGCCAAGAACTACTCTCAGAGAGATATATTATGTTTGAGCACTTAGCAGTGGTTTCTACCTCTACTTTAAAGTTATGTGCATTGTAAACTCCTTCATCAATAATAA
Organism: Panzeria rudis; assembly: GCA_956483635.1. Lineage (NCBI taxonomy): Eukaryota > Metazoa > Arthropoda > Insecta > Diptera > Tachinidae > Panzeria > Panzeria rudis. The sequence continues at coordinate 78,222,426 of OY101447.1, read as the reverse complement.
TTTCACCTACAGAATCTTTGTGTTCTTTGATATGAATAAGGCCACATTCAATATCTGAAATAAATTTAACTGTATGGCGTTTTCGAAAACCAAATAAAGGGACGTTTCTATTATTAATTTTTAATTGATTATTGCTGTAATCTATAACAGCTTTGTATTTCTGTAAAATATCATTTCCTATAATACCATCATAGTAATCGTGAAATCTACATTCTATAAATGAAATCTTCTCCCTGATGTCTCCTAGTTCTATAAACATTGGGACTTGATAAATGATGTCAGTCTTTACATTGCCTTGTAAAGTTTTTAATGTCAAAGTATGAGATTTAATTTTCCATTTTGGGTTACATATACCTGGATTAATAATTGAATGCGTGGCTCCAGTATCCACAATAAATTTGAGACAATCTTTTATTACTATATATGGTAATTCTCTGCAGAGGCTTGAAAACGAAAATTTTGCACTTCATCACTTTGATTTGGCAAACTATAATCAGAATTGTTCATGTCCTTCGAGTTGTTTATTCGAAAAGTATTTGGAGCTACGGGTAATTCCACTACCTTTTTAGAATTTTGAATAATATTAATATCCATAGGTTCTGGAATACTATGCGAATTTTGATAATTTGAAAAATTTCTATTACTATTATAATTAAATTGACCACTATTGTTTGGGTATCTAGTATTATATGGCCTATTTGCATTGCCATGATACTGTATTGTATTCTGTCTATGGTTGTACTGATTGTTTCCATTTGAATTAAAACGTTGATGTGTAACGTTATTTTCATTAGTCCTATAATGGGTACTACCGACATCTGAATTTGGTCTATGATTATTTCTTTCATTGTAATTATCAAATTTCCTGAAATTTAAATGTTTATTTTCACTGCTATAGTTAGCATACCCAGAAGTAAAAAGAATATCCATTGCGTTTTCAATTGTATCAGGATTTCGACAAGCCAGAATCGTTTTCATAGGTTCAGGTATTTTCTCTTTAAATATGTTAAGAGCTGTTCTCATATTATTCTTAGCTATTTGTTCACTATTGGGATTGATTCCTAAGTCTGAAGAAGTTTTATTGTTTAAACTTCGAAGTTTATCTTTTATGTCATTGTAAAAATCAATAACATTCGTTCTAAAAACTACTGATCTAAGTCTATCATATAATTCTTCGATACTGTGTTTTTCTATAAAATTATTTATCAAAATTGTTTTTATCTATCCCCATGACTGGATATGAAAATTTATTTCTACTGTCTCTCTTGCTTTGCCTTTTAATTTGCTTCTAATAAGGTCTAAAAATAATACTTGAGAGAGTTCATTATATTCAATAAGAAGTGGGTTAATTTTGTCAACCAGCGAAATAAATGAATAAAGTTCCTTTCTATTACCAGAAAATTCGGGTAACCTTTCAAGGAATTTGAATGGATCTATGGTATAAGAACGTGGGGCATTATTTTCTTCAGCCATTTTTATAAGAAAAAGGAAAACAAAGAAAAACTTCCTATTCTTCAAAATTCACAACAAATAAGTTAGATTAATATTTATAATTCCAATCTTTAAATGACTAAATTATTAATTTTTATTTATTTAAATATATATGTATATACATACATATATATGATATTTCAAAATCACTATAAAAAAAATCAATTTCTTATTTTTGAAATTAAGTACATAAGAGGAAATAGTTTACATTAATAAAAATGAATTTTCCAAATTTTATTATTACCTGAAAAAGTAAGTATACTTTGTATAAGTTTATTTACGATTTTATGCAAAAATGAAAAAAAGAAATTAATTTAAGGCCTTACAAAAGAAATAAGGAAAACAAAAAAATATTTTTTTTCAACGTAATCTTCTTACGTAATGTTAGGGATAAGAAAAAATTTTATTTATGTAGAAATTACTTATACTTAAGTAAGTTGCATCAATGATGACCTTAAAATTCAGCACGATCTTCTTAAATTGCTTGATTAGGAAACTGCTCCAATGATGGGACTAAGATATTGCTCTTCGTCCTTTTTATTTGTATTTTTAAATATCAGCACAAAATGATTTTCTATTTCAGTTTTTTTTTTATTTATTGGATTTTGAATTTTATTTATTTTTTTTTTTTGTAGTCTTCTTTTTTTATAATTTTGCCTTATTTCACAAAATTTTTAAATCTCAGCTCTTCATTTTTATAGAGTAGTCAGGAGGGTCCACCCGAAAGTTGGAATCGCTGTGCTACTTAATTATTTATTTGATAGTTCAATATTTCGTATAAATGCTTTCAGATTTTCGTTAAAATTTTTATTTGTCTTTCAGAAAATTTCAGACTTTCAGCATTTATATTTAATTTATATACACATTGGGTATTTCTTCTTTGTTTAATTAACAATTTGGAGTTTTTATATGTTTTTAATGTTTTAATGTTTTTATGAAAAACACACACATTCATACACAAAGGCTTCAATATTGTAATTTTCCTTTTTTTTTAAATATTATCACAAATTAGATGGAATATTCCGTGTTTTTCTGTTGTATATTCAATCAACAAAAGTCTTCAATAATATGTTCATTGATCCCCGCCAGGACATTAAAATATCCAGTATCTATCTTATTAAAAAAAAGATACCCGGGAATCCTACCGACTGCGCCAATTATATTTTTATTTTATATTTATTTATTATTTATTTCAATTTTATTTGAAATATCCTTTATTAAAAGGAAACACATTTAATTTATTATTTTATTTTATATTTTTATTATTTATCTTTTATTTTCGAAATTCAAACTTAAACTGAAAAACAATAATGAAAATTTCTATAATATTTTAAAAGTATTTTCAAAGGTGATATGATATAAAAATTAATCAACAAAGTATTTTATAAACAAGTTGTACAATACAATAGATACATATACATGAATACATATACATGTATACATAATGTACATATAACTCGTAATCACAGAGTTTTTAATGAGTATTTAAGGGCGTATGTAGATGAAAATATTTCGGATTGGGATACGTATCTTAACTATTTCACATTTTTTCACAATACGAATTCAAATTCCGCTTTCGACTCAAAATTTTCACCTTATGAATTAGTTTTCGGGAAAATACCAGTGATTCCAGGCGAAGTACTAAATACTAAAACTGACCCCTTATACAACGTTGAAAATTATAGTAAAGAGGTAAAGTACAGACTGCAAAAAACTCATCAGTTAGCAAAAGAACTGATTGAAAAGCATAAACTACGTAATAAAAGTTTTTTGACAGGCACTCAAATCCGCTGCACCTGACAGTCAATGAAAAGGCATTATTACAGAAACAACCTTATGACAAGTTCAAAAGCATCTACGAAGGTCCATTCATTGTAAAAAGCATTAATGATTGTAACGTATATGATGTTAAAACAAAGAAAACTAAAACAGTTCATAAAAACCGATTAAGAAAGTTGTAATCTAAAAAAAAACAAAACAAACAATAATTGAATAATATTTCCAAATAAAAGGGTTTGTTGAATCAAACAAGACTGATCATCTTGGTTGATTCAACAACTGAAAAAAAGAAGGTATGCAAGTAGCGGCCGATATGTGCATTACCAAATTTTTTTACAATTCATATTTGAAATTATATCTATCTACACGAAAAAAAAATATAAATACATAATAAAAAATATCATTTAGAAAAAAAAAAACAAAAAAAATACCTATATATAAATATCTATATTTAGATATAAAATACATAATTATAACCATAGTCTTTTAAAACTTAAGATACGCACATTTGAATATTAAAATACGCATTATACTTTAAAGATTTTATAAAAAAGGGAGGTGTAGTGGCATCCCTGCTAATAATTATGTAAGAACGCCTTATGTTAGTTTTAAGTAAGGATAGATGTAAGAGAAAACAATAAAGATATAGGATTCTTGATACACAACTGAAAGCGTGCAGACGTGTTTGATTGCCAGGCCCACTATATAACCTTTTCCAGCAGGATATTAAAGAGATCACACGAGAGACTATCTCCTTGTCTGAAACCTCGCTTGGTACTGAATGGCTCGGAGAGGTTTTGTTCCTATTTTGACTGAAGATCGCGTATCAGTAAGGCTCATTCTGCAAAGTCGTATACGTTTTGCCGGGATACCAAACTCAGACATGGCCTGAAACACCTTTGATCGTATGGGGCTGTCGAAGGCGGCTTTGTAGTCGACAAAAAGGTGGAAGGTGTCGATTTGTTTCTCTTGGGTCTTTTCCAGGATTTGGCGTAGTGTGAATATCTGGTCGATGGTGGATTTGCCAGGTCTAAAGCCGCATTGATATGGCCCAATTATCTCTCCAACTTTAGATTTAAGTCTGTCACACAATACGCTTGAAATTATTTTATATGCAATGGGCAGGAGACTTATTCCTCTGTAATTGACACATATTGTCTTGTCTCCTTTTTGTGCACGGGACACAGTATGCTGAGGTTCCAATCATCGGGTATGCGTTGTTATTGCCAAATAGAACAAACAAGCTGATGCATGCGCCTTATCAGCATGTCACCTCCGGTTTTAAACAGCTCAGCTGGTAATCCATCAGCTCCTGCTGCCGTATTGTTCTTTAGCCGAGATACTGCTGCTTTCACCTCATTTTGGCAAGGCGGTATACACTCAATACCGTCATCATTGATTGGTTCTGAAGTATCTTCGTCGCCGCTACAACCAGATACCAGCAGTTCGGAAAAGTGATCTTTCCACATCCTCAGCACACTTTCTGTTTCAGTCACCAGATTACCTTCTTTATCTCTGCAGGAGAATGTGCCTGTACCAAAGCCTTCGGTTTGATGTTTAACTCTTTGGTAACATTTTCGAACTTCATTTTGACTCCTGTACATCTCGATTTGCTCACACTCTCGCCTTTCCATTTCTCTCTTCTTCTTTCGGAAAAGGCGTTTCTCCTCTCTCCTTTTCTCCCGATACCTCTCCTTCGCATTACGTGTTGCTACCGACTGCAACGTTGCCATATATGCGACATTTTTTGCTTCAGTAGCATTACGGCACTCCTGGTCATACCATGGGTTCCTTTGGGAAGGCTTTTGGTACCCAAGTACGGATTTTGCTGCATTTTCCATGGAGTGGGCAATGATTTGCCATTGTGCTGTTACATTATCGGGACGAGGAGTGCTTTCTTCTAGCAGTTGGGTCAGTCGAGTGGAGTATGCTGTAGCTGTCTGTTGTGTCTGCAGCTTTCCGACGTCCAGCTTCCTTGCTGCGTTAGATCGTACGTTTCTCGCTACACTTAGACGGGTGCGAACCTTTGCTGCTACAAGGTAGTGATCCGAATCTATGTTGGCACCTCGGATCGTTCGTACGTCCAACACACTGGATGAATGCCTTCCATCAATCACAATATGATCAATTTAGTTTCTCGTTGCTTGATCACGTGGCCTTATGTATGTCGAGATGTTTAAATCTGGTGCTGAAACTACCATATTTTTTGCCGCTGCGAAGTCTATTAACCTCATTCCGTTATCGGAAGTTTCTTCGTGAAGGCTAAATTTTCCGACTGTTGGACCAAAGATATTCTCCCTTCCTATTTTAGCATTAAAATCCCCTAGTACTATTTTAATGTCATGGTCGGGGCAGCGGTCATATTCTCTCTCTAGGCGCTCATAGAATGTATCTTTGATCAGTTCGTCCTTTTCTTCGGTCGGGGCATGGGCACAAATTAGACTGATGTTAAAGAATTTGGCTTTTATTCGGATTGTGGGCAGTCTCTCATCCACCGGAGTGAATCTAGATACTTGGTGTTTTAATCTCCGACTTACGACAAGTCCACAGCCAAACTCATGTCTAGTTTTATGGCAGCTATAGTACAGTGCGTCGCCTTTGGGTGTTGTTGTTACGCCTGTCCCATTCCATCGCAATTCCTGTAAGGCGGTAATATCGGCTTTGTACTTTTCAAGTACGTCCGCCAGTGCGTACACTGCACCGTCTCTATAGAGAGTTCTTACATTCCAGGTGCATATACGCAGATCGTGGTCCTTTAAACGTTTGCGGGGGTCGTCATCATTAGAGGAGTTCATTAATTTTCTTCTTCGTTTTTTCATAGTAATAATGTTTTTTTACAAGGGTGGGCTACTAACCCGACGCCTCAACCTACTTTTTGTCGTTCTTTAGGATGAACGCGCGGCACATTATCGGATGGTAAAGGTAGCTACCCCAGGAGGCACCACGAGGAGGTTTGTGTCCACAATTGGGATGAAGGAGTACCGAGATAGGCCTGGATTTTGCCATGTTAAAACCATTCAGAGCCGTTACTCGGTGTCCGACTTCGCCTATGCCTCCCATTCTAAAGCTTATTTTATTTAATTAATATTGCGATCTGGTACGTAAGTCATATAGATAGTTGTCATAGATTTTTGTTATTGTTTACTTTGTCTGTATGTAAGTTGTATGACGTAGTATAAAATTCGTTAATTAGTTTGTGTTCTAAATGTCATCTATTATTCTTGTCAGAGCATTGTATAGTAATGGTTTTAGTTGAGGGCTTTTGTTATCAATATTTGTTCTTTTGCATATTTTTCTATTAATTCTTCTTATGTATAAATCTTATATATTTCATCCTTATTTGTTAGCGCTCATTTTTTTAAATTTTCTTTATTAATTTTATTGTTAGATATCAGTTTCCTCAGTATCGAATCTAGTTTCGCTGATTTACCTTGCATGCTTATTATATTTATTTCCGTTTTCATATATATTTTTGGAGCGTGATTTCTTCATAGTCGAAACTGGTTTCGCAGAGTTATCATCACGTCCTATTATTTTTATTTATTTTACGTAATTTCTTCATGAATCTAGTTTCGATGAATTGTCATTACATCCCATGTGCACAATATTATTCTCAATATATACTTATGTCTTCTTTATTTTCAACTTTGTTAAATCATATTTCTTCATATTTTTTATGTCATTAATGGATGTGCATTCCCATATTTGAAGTTTATCAGACTCCTGAGAACTGCAGTTTTTCATACTTTTTCCTTCTACGCGCGTTTTATTCTTATTTTTATTATTATTTTTATCTTTATTTGCCTCATTATTTTATGTGCCTCATTATTAGTTTATTCTTTTATTTTATATCCCTTTTTTTGCAATTAAAATTATTAGGTCAGTTTTTGCAAATTCGTCATAATTTACTTGACAATTATTTCTTACTTACTTAAAATGTTCGTCGTTGTTTGCATTGGTTTGCATTGTCATTTGATATTTCATAGTTTTTAAGTTGGTCAGTGTTCAGGTTAATGTTCTTTAAAAAAAAAATTTTTAAGTGTGTCATGTCGATTTCAAATTAATAAAACGTATTACATATTGCTAGCTCATTGGTCAGGTTTAATTGTACTTGGCGCTAGTATTTTTGTATCTCTATAGTAATTGCTTTAGTGATTCGATACTTTCTATCTTTGTGTAGTTTTCTTTTAATTGGTAAAGTATCATGTTAAACGTACTGAAGAAAATGTTCTTTTGTTAAAATGGAAGAGCTTTTGAAAAAGTTTATAAATTGAATGGCTGCCATATTACTTGATTTCCTCTTGAGTTTTCCACCAAATATTCTTTATTTGTTTTATAAATGTTATTGTGTTATTCTACAATATTCTAACCTATTTGGTATAACTATTTAATATTACTATATTTTATATATCTAGCAGTGAAATATTAATATTGTTCTTACTTAAATTCTACATACAAAGAGTAGTTTCTATATAAATTAATAAATTTTTTTTTGTACATTAGAAATAAATTAATTTTGCTTAATTGTATGTCTTTCATATTTTAATGACAAATATTTTAAATAACATGATTATTTCGAACGTATTTGCTTTGTGAATCCAAATTGATTATTAGGCTAAGGTTCGTAACGTTATATTCAGAAAGAATTGGGCCTGATTAATATTCCAAGGAACAAGGGAAAAATTAACATCAACTTAATTTTTCAACGCACACAGCAGAACAGAGTAACGCCACTTTCGGAAGTCGCTACACTTCCATCGTCAGTACTCACGTGTATTTGCTATCACCACTTGTCAGGTGGCTCTGTTGAATGTGATTTTAATTCTTATATATACAACTTTTTCGTGAAAATTGAATACGAGAATTAAATCACTCTCAAGTTGATATTAAAGTGGACTTTCCCAGCGTTGACATCGGTTTATTTTTTTCATTGCCATTTTTCTGATTTTTGTTCTACTCAAGACAAACTTTTTTGGTTTGATTTTATACTTAAGTATATATGAACATGTAAACATGTGAAAAGCTCAAGCCAGCAGCTAATTGTTTATTAATATGATTATTTGGAACGTGTTTGCTTTGTGAATCCAAATTGATTATTAGGATAAGGTTCGTAACGTTATATTTAGAAAGAATTGGGCATGATTAATATTCCAAGGAACAAGGGAAAAATTAACATCAACTTAATTTTTCAACGTACACAGCAGAACAGAGTAGCGCCACTTTCGGAAGCCGCTACACTTCCATCATCAGTGCTCACGTGTATTTGATATCATCACTTGTCAGGTGGCTCTGTTGAATGTGATTTTAATTATTATATATACAACTTTTTCGTGAAAATTAAATAACGTTATTTATTTATTTTTTTAAATTAAATAAAATCGTATTCTTGTGTTTTAATTGAGAAATACTTTCATATTTCGAAAAAAAACAAAGTTCATTTATCTAAATTTTGCAATTAAACATTATTGCATATTTGCAAGTGGCGAATGACTTGCATTGTCATACATTTCTTTATATTTTGTAATTTAATAGATTTTTAAGTGGGTTAATGGGAAGTTGAATAGCTTTTAAATTATTGAACTTCTGTTAGCTACCTTTTTTTTACAATTAATTACACGTATATTTTCGTAAGAGAATATCGTAAATCAAATTTTGTTTCTATATACATATGTAAACCTTTTTGTTTTGCATATTAATTTTGAGCAAATGGAAGATGTATAAAAAATTTTTGCTTATAAAGAGTTATAAACTTTGTTCTTAATATTACGTGAAGATATAGTTAGAGTTTTATAGTAATGATTTTTTTTATCCTTTTTTTCATCATTTTTGTCATCTTTGTCATCATCGTTATGGGATATAATTGTGATATTGACATCTGAATATTCGTCATCATTAAAATTGTCCGAAAAATTTCCATCATCGTTGTCATTGCTTGGTAATAATTAACGACCCATGTATTATTATGAGTTCTTATCGATCCGCAGTTGCAGGATCATAATTTTGAAAAATATTTTGTAATGATCCGTGTTGGGCCATGTAAAAAAAGGTTCGTGTCGTCGTAAAAAAATATGTTGGACAGAATCTCAACTTAAATTAGGGGATTCATTCGGTCCGTTGTTGCAGGATTGCTATGTGGGGTAAAGGAAGTGTAAGTATTCGAATGGTGTATTGCCCTATAGCCCTTATATTTATTTTAAACAGCTGAAAGGGTTTCAGCTAAAACGTAGGCGTTCAAAAGAACTGCCGGAACGTTTGAAACTTTAAAAATAAAACAGGCAGATGTTGCCGATATTGTTTTGTCAAATTAAAGGCTGATTTATTTAAAATTTTCTTCGGCTTATATACTATTTTTGCGAATTAAACTTAGCCTTTCTACTTATTGTAGTTATTCTATACATTATATTTGTTCCATTCAGTACTATGAAAATTGTAACGGAATCCTATTACTTTCTTTCATTGACCAATCATAATGTGTTGCATTGGAATGCACTCAATTTAATATGACACTCAAATATGTGTCACTCAAATATTATGATTGATCAACATGTGTTATTGATAATTATTATGGTGCATGCTTAGTACACATGTATGTTATACTACGTTATGCATTGTACACATGTGAGGTACACTACAAGCTGATTATGCGTTCACACTACAAATTTAATTAAATCAGGTTTTAACTCACAATTCGATAAAAACATTTTCGTTATGTTCATTCAAAAAGCTTATTTTCCTTTGTCATTTCTTTTATCGTTGTTGCTGTTGCATGCACTATTTTTAAATTTACATTATTTCACTCGTTATTAAACTATTTCTTTTTTGTTTTTATTGAGCGCCATCATGGCACGACATACAGGTATATCCATCTCTAGAACAAAATTTATTGTAGAATCTACTCTAGTAGTTTTCAAAAAAAACCTTGAAAGACGGGTGGAATTATCGACACAGTTAGCTTTTTTAAGGGAATGCCAATTACCGCAATTAAGGGAATCTCTATATAGAGTTTTACAGTTTGAAGGCGATAATGATATTATCAATCGAACAAGTTTGACGTTTAATAGAGTACTGTTAGCTGTTCTCAGCGTTGCCATAACTTTTAAAAAAACTGCAAATTTAGAATTAAAAAAACTGATTTTCACGTGAAAGAACTGAACACAAAAAATCGAAAATATAGTATATACATACATTATTTATTTTAAAATGTTTCTTATTAAAACATACCACTCTTTCTTAAAATGCGTCCAGATCAGAACAGCCTGCGGCGCAAATTTTTGTATTGTTCGTTAAAAAACCATAAGAAAAACACAACTTTCTTAGACCTAAATGAGTGTGAATTCTCTCTTGCATTACATTGTCGCATTAAAAAAGTAAAATTATGACTTTAAAAATTGGAATTAATACAAACAATTTTAGAGCAAAAAATAAAAATGTGAAAACTGCAAAATCTGCATAATTTGTAGAAAAACTGGTTTTTAAGCAAAAAACTGCAAAATTGCTCAATGTTTAGTCTATGCCCAGACGAGTCAACTTTTGCTTCTGCAACTTTCTTAAATTTTCTTTTGAAGCTGCATTCGTGTCCATATAATGAAATTCTTGTTGCGCAGCTTTTGTTTTTTACATAGCTTTTGTTTTTGCTTAATATTACGAAGAAGAAAACAAAAGAGAGTTGCATGTACATGAAGCAGAGTACCCCTTCTCTATCTTCTCACCACTCTGTCCTATATACTCAAAAGTTGACTCGTATGGACATAGACTTAGAAAAACTGCAAAATACAGACAAATCTGCACATTTGGCAACGCTGGCTGTTCTAGTGATTTCCCCTCTTAGATACAATATGAGCGTCATTGAACATTATCAGATCCTTTCAATCTTTTTGACTTGCTAGCACTGAATTTAGTATAGCGAAACCAAGGTTGTATTTCATAAAATGTACTTAAAACCAGAGTAAAAAGGGTTTTAAGATGGTTTTAACAAAGTTATTTTGTATGATAAAACCCGGTTTTAATGATTGGTTTTAACGTTAAAACCAAATTTTGCATTAAAACCTTGTATGTGAAAACACTATTAATTTTAAAAAAATGTAATGCTAAAACGTTGTTATTTTTAATGCTTTAAATAAAAACATTTGTGTATTTTAATATTGAAATAAAAGAGCTTAAATTGATTAAATATCTTTGTTTTATTGTCAAAGTGCATAAAGAAAAAATATGAACTATTAAGGGCTCTATACATTGATGAAATGCTTATGTACGTGTGCATGACGTTAGGACGTACATTTGCTTGAACACCTGTCAATCATTCATTTTGCGGTTTACTTTGAAGTGTCAACAGCGGGAGCAAAAAAAATACAAAAAAGATCAAGCGTTAATTTTAAAGTGATTTTTAAATTTATTTTCTTTTAATAAACAAAAATATATAAAAATTGATTATATTGGCTAAATTTCCTACCGTTTTGTAAAAAATACAGAATAAATTAAAAAGTGTTAAGTATGTCGGTTGCGGACGAAACCCTAGTGGCAATTTTGGCGGTTTGCAGAAAAAGAAAGGAAATTGAAAATATTGAATTTGGATGAACGAGTGGCTCAAAAAAAGAAATCAATTCACTCATGAAAATGTATTGGCTGAGCTCAGCAATCGACTTCAAAAACTTTTTGAGGATGAATAGTTCCACATACGAGGAGCTATCAACAACACAGATACTTTGTGAGTGGATGTAGTTTTGAGGACATTAAATTTTCAAGTGCGATATCCTCATGTTCTGTGTCCAAAATTGTAATGGCAACATGCGATGATATTATCCAGAGTTTGGAAGAATATATAAAGGTAAGTATATGTCTATAAATAAATATTATTTCATATGCGAAAACTATTCAATTGCATTTCCTTTTTTGTTTCTTTTACATTAGGGGCATTCCATGATAGAGGAAAATTATACAAAAATGCATTTAGCTAAATATATCACAAAAATGTATTGGCCAATTCCAAGCAGTGTCAGTCCTATTTTATATAACATTTTATGTAGCCTAAATTTTCTTGAAAATTTTCAAGCAAACAAATAAGATGTTACGCATATTTTGTGTGTTAAACAAAAAATATATTTCATATTTTATAATTTGTTTTTACAATATGAAGTTGAAAATAAATCAAATAATTCAAATAAAAAAAGAAAATAGCCCAGGTTCTACAGAAAATGTAATGAAAGTGAAATTTTCACTAAGTTTTTGTTCTCAATTTCGTCAAATGGGGTTTGAAAAGGAAAATTTAATTTTCAGATTATTAATTTATTTATTTTTCCAATTATTTTTTTTTGAAACAAAATGAGAACGAAATCGTCATAATTTCACTACTTTTTCAGAACACTATGAAATTGTAAATGTGGAATTGAAATCGTTTTCACTTTCATTTTACTGTGGAATGTAGAACCTAGCCGAATATGTGTATATATTTCAAACTTTTTGAAATAAATAACTTTGGAGACTATCTCAGATAGATTTACATACATAAATAGTTTATAAAGTATTTTCGTCAAAACTAGAATAAAAAGAGCTTAGGGTAATTAATGATCGGGATTCTTCCACGGGATACTGAGTTTCGTCAAAGGGATAATCCATTAGTGTATAATCATTTTCGTTGCTTACTATTTGCGCATTTATTGGAACTTGACGAATTGGGCGATAATATGTTGCGAATTTTTGAGAATTGTTTTTCTGTGAGGCACTATGAGTGTCTTCAAATATGTGATTTGCTGGTACCGATTGCTCTGAAGTTTTATCGACGTATACTATCGGTGAACTTCTGCTTATAGGTGTTGAAGATAAGGTACTTATGTTGGTTAAACTAGTATTAAAGTTTAGAAGCCCCAGTTGGCCATGAAGAAGAACATCATGAATTGTTTTTTCTCCAAAAATTGTTTGGGTTTCTTCCATTCTTGAGAGCTTTTCTGTCCATACTTTTGCAAGATGATGATTATTGTCTTCAGGTTGCTTCAACCGTTCATCGGTTGGAGTCATTTTCTGCTTTTTCCGTTGTGGTTCTTCGTCACACTAAAAGAAATATTGAAAGAAAAATAGTAAAATATGTACCTACGCAGAGATGTGAATTATTTGAAATACTTTTATTTAAAATACAAATAGAAAATACAAAATACCATTTTTATTTTCTGTTTTAAATACTTTGCCTCAAGAGTATTTTATATTTTATTTGAAACATTTCAAAATACATATTTTACATTTGTAAAAATATAAAATTCTTTTCATGTGGTGCGAAGAAAAATAACAAATTAAAAAGTGGTAGTAAAGTATTATTAAACAATAGCGCAACCAATTTTAAATCTCAGCTTTGTCTTCTTGCACAGTTTTTGATTATTTTGCAAAAATTACTAAAATTCCGCAAATATAGCATAAATCGATGTCAAGTATTGAAATTGATTAAAAGTCGCTCGAGCTACATAATAGTGGAAAGCCAATGAACGCGGCATGCGGCAGCGGGCGGCGATCACCTGTTCCGTTTCCCGCTTGAAATTTTTTTGGTAGGCAAATGAACGCGGCAAGAAAACGCCAAAATGCCAAAAATTATTACACAACCACTTTAAAATTAATTACATTAGTATTAAATTTTTTTTTTTTAAATAAGAACTAAATTACTTATTAATAACTAAATTAATAAGAACTAAATTATTGTTAAAAAAAATTTTTTTATTCTGAATAAAAATATGTGTCGGTATGTTTTTATAAATACCTTTTAGGAGAAATAATATGTGAGGATGTTGTTGCAAAGAGACCAATTGCACAACCAAGAAACGGTAAACATATGTACTTATGTCAGTAAGTATGTACATATGTTTGTTGTAGATTTACTGATCGAATGCTTAAGATGCATCAGTTAGTGAGTCGATGCCAATGATGAAGATACAAACCAAAAGGAAGTTTGGAGATGATGAATGTACAAACCAAGGGTAAGTTTTTAGGTGAGGAATATCCAAATCAAAGGGAAGTTTGCGGTGGTAGGGATTTCCTACTGATCCAAATGATGAAAATGAAACCAGAGGCACGGTTAATTTTAAGTTAGATCCAATGTTTATTGGTTAGCCAGCAATGCTAGCTGCTTGAAAGTTCAAAGTGAAATGTAGTTACGAATAATTCATTATATGCCACAAAGGCTTACAAAATTGCAGTTGTGGTACTTGGCTTGTTGCTTGATGACTTTGTCACTTTTGGTGATGTATCGGTTGCTTTTGACGTTGCTGGTTTGTCTTTCGACGTTGTAATTTTAGGTTTCACAACCCTGTTAGTTGGGCCAATCCGCTCATGCACTGAACGTTTTGGTGCAGTTACCCGTGGATGGCGGCTTGAGTGAAGCATGGTGTGGTGCAGCAGTCCGCATTTCAAACAGTTGTCCAGGCTGGTGCAGTTTCGGACACGGTGCGTACGTGCCAAACAATTGAGATAGTAGCCATATTTTCTTGCGACGTCGTTACGTTTATAGGGGCTCATCACACGGAATCGTGGGCAAAACCGCAGTGGGTGATACTTGTAGCACACCTGGCACTGGTGTATGGCTGGGTCTCGAACTTGCTGACTGCTGGATCTAAAAGTGTGATTACCAAAAATTAGTGAACGAATATGGACAAGAGATAACTATTAAATATGATTTAGACGATTTGACGGAAATGAACATGAACTATTGAGTATGATTCTGTAATTTGAAAAAATTATTAACTTTCGTTATTTAAACCTGGGGTGATTTTGTATGGTAAATAACACAACTTTGTAATAGGTCGGGTGAGAATTCCTAGGGCAGTTCGTACATCTACGATCCGGACGAGTTGATCAGGTCCTTGGTGGACCTTTTCAATTCTCCCTAATCTCCATTCGTGTGGGGGTAGTAAATCATCAATTACGATTACAAAGTCACCTATTTCTAAATTGGGAGTGACAAACTTCCACTTATATCGTTTGTAAAGATATTTTAAATAATCTTCTTTCTATTGTAGGGCGAATTTGTGATGGATTGCTTTGAGTTTCTCCCAGCGATTAATCAAAGAGAGATTTTCTGCGGGGGGCTCAGAGAGAGCCACTATAGGACTACCTCGTAAGAAATGTCCTGGTGTTAAGGCTGTGAGGTCTGGCGGATTCTCAGATAATGCAGAAATTGGCCGAGAGTTTAAGGCTCCTTCGATACGGGCTAGTATAGTTGCAAATTCCTCGAACGTAAAGCGATGAGCACCTGCGACTCGTTTTAAATGGAATTTAAAACTTTTCACCGCAGATTCCCACAGACCGCCCATGTGAGGAGCGTGCGGAGGTATGAAAGTCCACTCAAAGCCATGAGTGACGTATTTCTGCGCGATATCATGAGCAGCGGTTTTGAGAAAGGCTGCAAATTCTTTGCGAAAAGCACGGCTCGCCCCAACGAAATTACGCCCATTGTCGGAGTAAATCTTGTGCGGTAGTCCGCGCCGACCCACAAACTTGGCGAAAGTTGCTTGAAAAGCGGCTGTAGATAAATTAGAACAGGGCTCTAAATGTATTGATTTGGTCCAGAAACATACAAATACGCATACATATCCTTTTATTGTGGAGGCGTTTCTTAGTGCATAACTTTTAAGGTCGAATGGCCCAGCGAAATCTATTCCTGTAGTGTGGAACGGTGTAGATAGCGTGCAGCGATCTGATGGTAGAGCTGCCATGATTTGGGTACCAGATTTCTTTTTGTAAATTATGCATGTTTTACAACAGCGTATGACTTTTCGCACGCATTGTTTGAGTCGAGCTATGTAAAACTCGGTTTGGACCATACGACACATTAATTGACACTCCCCATATGCTAAGAATTGGTGTAGATGTAACAAATATAACTCGCAAAGGCGGGAGCTACGTGGTATGATAACAGGGAAACGCTCGTTATACGGCAAAGGAGCATTTGCCAATCTGCCATTGACTCGGAGAATGCCATTGGTGTCGAGAAAAGGGTTCAGAGTAAAAAGGGGACTATCTTTAGGCAACGGTTTGTTATTTGATAAAGCAATGTACTCTGTTTTATAGTACTGGGCCTGTGCTAGCCAGATGAGTCGGTTTTTTTACTAAGTTGACCTCCTCCTGGCGAAGCTGGTAACTATCCGTAGCGTACAGAAAAGGTTGGGCTAGCAAATCCCTGGTTGAAATAGCGTATATAACGAAAAACATATGATAGGACCCGCAATGCGCGTGTATATGATGAGAAATTTTGCAGAATGTCGATAATGTCATCGGAACATGGAGCATAAGAAGTATTAACGAGGAAGGATTGAGCTATGATTGGTTCATTATTTTTTGTGTTTAAGGGTGGGTTTAGCGGATTGCTTTGCGGCCAAGTATAGGACGGGTTAGTGAGCCAGGGAGGCCCGTACCACATAAGGTGCTAGTGGATCAAATCTTGAGGCCTGCAGCCTCTTGATCCCAGATCTGCGGGATTAAAGTGTGTAGGCACATGGCGCCATTTGGCATTTGGAACTAATTTGTGGATTTGTGACACACGATTTGCGACATAAATTTCTTTCCATGTAGCTGGAGGCTTTGCTAGCCATCTTAGTACGATGGAAGAGTCACACCAAAGTACTATTTCATTACTGTTGAGATCGAGAGCTGATATTGTGTGCGAGATAAGCTTAGCCAATATTAAGGCACCTGACAGTTCTAACCTGGGTAAGGTTATTGATGCCAACGGAGCAACTTTGCTTTTTGAGACGAGCAAGTTAGAAAAAGCGGTGGCTGAGGTCTGTATTCGAATATAGACTGCAGCACAGTAAGCCATTTTCGAGGCATCACAAAATCCGTAAATTTGAATGGAATCGTCGGGAGTAAATTGAATCCAACGAGGGATTTGGATCTTTTCTACATGGGGTAAATCGGATATGATTTCGTTCCAGATTCGGAGAGAATCTGCGCTAACTAAATCATCCCAAACGATTTTTTCCAACCCGAGTTGTTGGATGAGAATTTTTCCTTTGACTACCACTGGCGATATCCAACCGGCTGGATTGAATAGTTTCGCCACGGAAGACAAGATTTAACGCTTAGTAATACTGGTTACATTGGGGGTGGATTCGAATGCGTATGTAAAGGAGTCGGTCAGTGCGTTCCAACGAATACCAAGGGTTTTTGTGGAACTGGAATCGTGAAATTTAAGGAAATCAGAATCATAAAGATCCGCTTCCGGAATTTTTTCTAACAATCGAGAGTCGTTAGAGGTGATTTTCTTTAATAAAAACCCAGCGGAATCGCGAGATTGATTAAGTTCTTGTAGACATTGCATAGTATTTTCTATAGAGTGACCTCCTGTAAGAATGTCATCTACATAGGTTTCTTTTCGTAGAATTTGAGATGCTTTTGGGAAAAGCTTTTCATTGTCAGAAGCTAATTGCAATAGAGTGCGGATAGCGAGAAAAGCTGCGCAATTGACACCAAGTGTCACCGTTTTGAGCTCGTAATCTTTTACGGCCTCCTGAGGGGACTTTTGAAACAAAATTCTTTGAAAAGGCCTGTCTAATGAGTTTACTAAGATCTGACGGTACATTTTTTGGATGTCTCCGCTAAAGACATACAAACAACCGCCAATTTAGGATGACTGTCATTAAGTCCGCTTGTAGAGTAGGAACTGTATATAATACATCATTCAAGGAAAATCCAGAGTTTGTTTTTCTAGATGCATTAAAGACTACGCGAACCTTGGTAGTTTTACTTTCTGGACGAACAACCGCGTGATGCGGTAGGTAGAAAGAGTTTGCTTTGTTGTCGGTGAAGTATTCGCGGGACGTGGTTTCTTGCATGTGATCGAGAGTAATGTACTCGCTAAGTACTTCGTTATATTGCAAATTGAGTTCGGGATTTTTAACTAGTGTTTGGCCCATGCGTATATATTAGCTGAGAGCCATAAATCTTGAGGGGCCGAGAAATTTATATTCGGGAAATTCTTTTCTGAAGGGCAGGCGTACCATGTAACGACCGTCCGGAAGACGTTCTGTCGTTTGAGAATAAAGTTCCTCTACGTATTCATCGTCTGAGGATTTGGGCAGAGCTATTGGAATCTCTTCTTGCTCCCAGAATTTTCTTAGCAAATCATTCATATTGACATTTTCTGAAGCAGTGGTTTGAGAAGTAAACGAAAATATAGGCTGAGTTTGTACGAGTCCGCTCAGCACCCAGCCGAAAACGGTTTTGTAAGCTGATGCAGAGCCGCAAACATCTCTTTTGATGCCTTCAAGATTAATATGTCTTTCGCTATCATTTCCCAGGATTAGATCAACAGACGAAGAGACATTAAAGTTGGGACCAGCTAACTCAATATTCGAGAGATCGGATGAATGGGTGATTTTAAAAGAAGTACATGGAATTTTATTCGTTACTTTCGGTAAAACAATCGCTTTGATGTTAAGTCGGAAATTGGATTGCTTTGAAACTAGAACGAGATCGCATTCCTTGTCAGCGGTTTGGCTCTGACCGCCAACCCCTAAAATTTCGAAATGGGATTTTTGGAACAGGGTCGATAAGTGCTCGTATCGTAAAGAGTTCACTTCGACTTTCTATTTGAACCAGGGCTGTTCTTAAAAGAATATTCGTATTGTTGGTGGCGTAGTTTGAATTAATTTGTGCGGCATGTGTGGACTTTGAGGTTCCGGGTTGCACTTGCATTTCGTGTGCCTGTAGATTTCGGCTTTGAAAGTTGGAAGGTTTGCTCGGAAAAGCATAGTTATTATTCTGTGACTGAGGGTTAACTTTCTTTGGCTGGTTGTTCGTTCGCATGTGAAGCAATGTGTGGTGAGTTTTCCTACAATTTAAGCAAGTGTTTTTGCTTTTGCAGTTTGTTTTAGTGTGAGCAATTGATAGACAGTTGTTGCAGAATTGATTTTTACAAAATCAACTCTCTCTTGCACAGTGAGCTTACGAAAGCGGGGACAACTTCTTAAACTATGTTCATCATTACACATTTTGCACGATAAATTAAGTTTTTCTTGAGAAGCATAGCTTTGAATTTGAGATTGAGATTCAAGAAGCCTTGCTACTGATGGTTTTGTAAATTTAATGTTAGAAATCCTCTCAACTACTTCACATCTTGTGATTAGGAAATCGCTCAATTGGGACCAGGTGGGCAATTCTCTGCTTGCGTTCAGAGACTATTCCCACTGAGAAAGGGTTTCGTGCGGCAGTTTTGAATAAACTAGGTTAACTAATAACGGATCCCATCCTTCTGAGGATACTCCTAACGTATCTAACATTGATAAGCAATCTGTGACTGAGCTGTGGATTCTGTGTAGGGATATACTATCTTCGACTATTGCTACTGGGATATTAAAGAGTATTTGGATTTGGTTATCAACCAAAACTCTAACATTTTCATATCTGGATTTCAGAGCTTGCCATGCCAGTTTGAAACTGTCGTCCGTAAAAGGAAATCTATTTACAATTCCTCCCGCTGCTTCAGTTGTCTTATTACGAAGGTGATACAGTTTTTCAGCTGGGGTTAACCTCGGGTGATTAATGTAGACTGCCGTGAACATGTCACGAAAGGGTGGCCAGTCTTCATATCCTCCTGAAGATATTTGGGTATCACAGGGGGGAGTTTGAGACCGGAATTAAAGAGTCCATCAGGGGAATTTTGAGATAAAGCGGCACCAGTATCTGGAGGGTTTGTACTTATGTTAAGCGTTTTTATCTTGTCTATCAGTTTACCAACTGTCTGATAGTACAAGTCGATACAAGAGTCAAACAGTTCTTCATTTTTCTTCGCTCAGCTCAGTTAGCATGATTTCTTCGTAGGACTTTTCGGTTTTAGCCCATTTGGCTTCAAGATCTTTCTTTTTCTTGTCCAATAAACTTTCGGAATAGTTTACGGACTCTACTATTTCGCATTTCTTACAAAATACGGCTAAGCTTTTTCCGTGGAAGGAAAATCGATTTTTAGAGTTTGCCATTGTGAGTTACTGGGAATTATTGCTTGGAAATTAGGGTAGTACAATTTTGTGATCAAATTGTTTTGAATTGGTAGAGTTCTTTGTAATTTGAACTGAAATAATAGCTTTGAAGCGAGATGAATTGAACTTCTTATTTACTTTTTTGTAATATGTAAGATTGAAGCTCTTTGTAATGCGAACTGGAAGAATAACTTGGAGGACGATGAATTAAAAATTTTCTTTTTTGCAATTAAGCTTGTTGCTCTGTGTAATTCGAGCTGTGATATTAAGGTTTTAAGCACTACAAAATCCTTTGTAATTTGGACTTATTTTAAGAGTGTAATTACGAGGTGCGGTTATGTATAAATACCCGAGCCAGCGTTGTGATAACTAAACGGGTTTTAGTTATGAAATCTTTAAATTCAAAATCAGTTTTTAGAGTATATGTAAATATTTAAATTTTTAAGAAATATTCTGACAGAAACTCCTTTATAATTCGGATTTATTTCAGAACACATAAATGAAATATAAACTACACTGTTTATCTCGGTTTTTTCAGAATCGTTTATTTGTTTACCTTTAGATTTTGTGGACTGTATTTTAGATATGTTTGTAGATATAGCAGCAGTTAATGCATACAGGAATATTAACATGCAGTATACAATTTAATTTTTAAATTGTCTTATTATTTTATGAAGAATTTGAAAATTTTTAAACTATAGTTCAAATGAGTGTTTGTTTTCTATTTGCAAATTTAAAATTCTTTATAGATGTTTGTTCACGCAATAAAACAAGTTTTCACAAATTTTCAAAGTTGAACTACCATAAGAGATTTGTGCAACCAAAAACTTTTTAAATTTTAAGATTTTGGTTTAAAAAAGGAAACAATCGAAAAAAATTGTTAAATTGGAAAAATTTATTTTGTTGTTTGACTCCACTGTTCATGCCTAAACAACTACAAATCAATTTTAATTTTGTTTAAATGAACTTTTTCTTCTTTTTGTTACGAGTGTAAAATTGAAATTATTTCACTTGAATTCCTCATAAAATACTTTTGGAATTTTTGTAATAATTTATTATTGCTGATTTCACAATAAAAAATTTTTTACTCGTGTTTGAATATTTTTTTTCTTAAAGCCCACTGTGCTTTATGAGCTGTTATGTATTAGCTTTTAATATGTATGTATATAATGTGTATAGAGTTTATAGACAAATAAAATGTATGTTAATGAACTCACTTGAACTGTAGGTTTGATGTTGATCGTTTGATAATCTCTTCGTTGTGTGTTTGAACCTTTTACTTTCGAGCATGTGTTTCAAACTTATAGGGGTTGTAACTGATGAAAGCGGCAGAAGTTGCGTTTGAACACGTTCGAACTTTAAACTCTACACTTTTTTAAGATTATTTATTCCCTTTAATTCTTTTTTCTTACGACCTCCTCATGAACTTGAAACTTAATTCACTTCTATGCACTTTATTTTTAGTGGATTTTTCTTTTATGTTTCGTTTTCTTTATTTAGGTGGAGGGGGTGAATGACTTGGGAATTCAAGAGGAAAAATAACGGTTAGATTTTATTTCTATACCGATATTTGCAACAATTTGGCACTTTTTTGATAAAATAAGCAATTTTTTCTTTTTGCTTTTGGTAATTTTTTTATGAAATATGTACATATGAAATTTTTCGTTTTATTTTAACACTTGAAATTGTCAATTTTAGGGATGAAATATGCAATCTTTGTTTTGCTTTATGCACTGAAAATTTTGT
Organism: Panzeria rudis; assembly: GCA_956483635.1. Classification (NCBI taxonomy): domain Eukaryota; kingdom Metazoa; phylum Arthropoda; class Insecta; order Diptera; family Tachinidae; genus Panzeria; species Panzeria rudis. Next base: position 78,200,461 of record OY101447.1, on the reverse strand, counting down.
AGTTTTACACTTGTTTTATTAATTTCACGATTTGGCAAAATTTCGTGATTTTAAAGGGAAGAAACTGTATTTTTTTGCAGATTTCCTAATGAATTGGATTTTTTCGCACTTTTTACTAATTTCTTTTTCTATATTTAAGTGTGTAGTTTGAATATAAGTTTTCTTTTTTAACTTTTATTTGGATTTATTTATTTTAAATAATTTTCACAACTTTGTACTTTGACATTTTTTATGTTCGTTTTATAGTAAATACTTGCTTTATACTTTATACTGCTACTCTTGTTTTTTGGAGACAATGGATTATGTATGTACATATGTGACTAGTTCGACGTCTGCCAAGGGACCATGAATAAAAATATGTGTCGGTATGTTTTTATAAATACCTTTTAGGAGAAATAATATGTGAGGATGTTGTTGTAAAGAGACCAATTGCACAACCAAGAAACGGTAGACAGATGTACTTATGTCAGTACTCGTAAGTATGTACATATGTATGTTGTAGATTTACTGATCGAATGCTGAAGTTTGTCTGATGGATTATGTACATACATATGTATGTAGGTATGTTTGTTGAACTATGTAGATGTATGTATGTATGTATGTAGATGCATCAGTTAGTGAGTCGATGCCAATGATGAACATACAAACCAAAAGGAAGTTTGGAGATTATGAATATACAAACCAAGGGTAAGTTTTTAGGTGAGGAATATCCAAATCAAAGGTAAGTTTGCGGTGGTAGGGATTTCCTACTGATCCAAATGATGAAAATGAAACCAGAGGTACGGTTAATTTTAAGTTAGATCCAATGTTTATTGGTTAGCCAGCAATGCTGCTTGAAAGTTCAAAGTGAAGTGTAGTTACGAATAATTCATTATATGCCACGAAGGCTTAAAAAATATAAAATGGCCTCAATTGGCGCGAAGTATTTGACAATTGGTTATGTTAATTTTATCTGAAATTGCTATAAACTGTTAGGGTTTCAGATTCTACTTTACAATAAATTATTTTTTAATTCAATGCTTTTAAAACTGTAAAGTTCGTTACGTTACAAATTCAAAATGATTGTAATTATACAAGAAAAATTTAAGTTTAACCAAATTCAATAAATTCAAATATCCACATGAATGTAATATAAAATTTTAAGTTTTTGAGTTTAATCAATATTAAATAAATTTCGTTATGCAAATTTATAAAACTCGAATTGAATTTATTTTTCATATTGTGGTTGTCAAATCAATAAAATTTTGTATAGCAATGTCGTTTCAAGCGGCAAAGAAAAATAGTTGAACAAAATTCGACTTTGCCGCGCGGCCGCTTCCTACAGTATTGCCAAATGAAACTAATTACGACATACCAAATATTTAGTTTGAATATTTTTTGAGTCAAACTAGGCTTTTGCAAACTGGCAGTGCTCTCGCCGCTCGCTACCCCATGCCGCGTACATTGGCCTTCCACTATAAAGAAAAATTAATGTAAAAAAATCACGCCTATTGCGGAATTCGCGAAAATTTGCAACAAAAAAATTGCAAAGTTAGAAAGAAGCCCTAAAACCGAATAAAGCTCGCTAAAACTGTAAGGAATGCCAAAAACCTGGACAAAATCGAGAAAATTATGAAAATTTGCTGAATCTTGCTAAAATTGGAAAGATTTCAAAGCGTAATATTGATTTTAAATCCCTAAAATTTTAATATAGCCAAAACCTTGGAAAAATCACTTCTGTCGCGGAAATGGCGAAAATCGGCGAAAATTTGCAACATTTTAAAAAAGGCATAATATTGATAAAAAAAAGTTGCTAAAACTGTAAGTAATGCAAAATGTTCGACAAAAAACACGAAAATGGCATAAATTCGCGAAATCTTGCTAACGAAAGCATGATAGCAAAATCTAATATTGATTAAAAATCTCTAAAGCTGTAAAGACGTTGAAAAATTGCAACAATAAAATTTTTTCTATCGCAAACATTGCGAAAATTCGCGAGAAATTGCAATATTGGAAACAAACTCTAAAATTGATTAAAAATCACAACATATATTGTATTAAATTGAACAAATCTTTTAAATGAATATTAGAATTATAAAAGAAAATGTATTTTGAAAATAGGTATTTTGAAAATATGTATTTTATATTTTCTATTTCAAATACTTGTTTAAAAACTATTTTGTATTTTTAATTTGAAATAGAGAAATAAAAAACCATTTGTATTTTGAATTTATTTATTTCAAATACGTATTTTCTACAACTCTGTACCTACTAACATATATATGTATGTATATTGTGTTCTAATTTCAGGTACCACAAAATGAAGAAGACTGGAAGACTGTCGCAAATGAATTCTATAGAAAATGGAATTTTTCCAACTGTCTTGACGCTGTGGACGGGAAGCATGTTGCTATTAAAAACCACATGGTTCCGGGTCATATTACTATAATTATAAAAAGTTTTTTAGTGTTGTGCTCATGGCGGTCGTTAATGCCAATTATGAATTTATAGTTGCTGGTGTTGCCATTAATGGCAGAATTTCTGCCGGTAGAGTTTTTCGACACACTTCCATCGGCGAAGCGTTTTATGAAAATAAGCTCAACATTCCAAAACCAAATTTAACGCTTTGTGGCAAAAGAGCGATACCGCATGTTTTCATTGGAGATGATGCTTTTCAGTTAACTGAAAATTTTATGAAACCGTTCGCCCAAATTGGCTTGACGGAGGAACAAAAAATATTTAATTACCGTTTGAGCAGGGCGCGTCATGCTTTTGGAATATTAACAACACGTTTCGGAGTTTTCCAAAAAGCCATTAATGTGGAACCCGAAAAAGTAAATAAAATTGTTCTCGCTTGCTGCTATTTGCACAACTTTTTGAGAAGAAAAACTGCCGAAGGATACGAGCATGAAGTGCTTCATGAAGGTATGGAGTTTGAAAGTGGTGTACCAGAGTTATTATCTTTACAAAGTACCACTGCCAGAAACTCATGTGACTCCGCAACGCAAGTTAGAGAATCATTTATGGACTTTTTAATTAATGAAGGCCATTTATAATGGCACAATCAATAAAGTTTTAATTGATAATCAGGTACGTTATGGAAAACTAAGCAATTTTCATCTAATTTTTACAATTTTTGTGATAAAATTCTCTTTAGTAAAGAAATATTTTTATGACATTTGTGATAAAGTTCTTTCTAATAAAGCAATATTATTAAAAAACACCTTTTAAAATTACTTCGTTTTCGAAATCGATTTCAATCACATACCCAAATGATTATAGGCTTAGCTATTCTATTAGCCTGCAGTTCGTTCGTGCTAATGTCAACTAATTGATAGTATTTTAACCAATATATTTTGCTATAATTTTTCAAAAATGTTTGCTTTGTTTTACGTAATTCTAAATTCTTGTTTGAGAGTTCTTATATACGAGTTTTGAAAATTTTTTAACCATAATGGCTAAAATTGTATTAATAAATTGGCATTAGAGCCAACGAACTTTAGGCAAATAGAATAGCTAAGCCTGCAACAAATAACAATTTTTCTAATAATTAATTTCTGAGTCTACCTCAAGTACACGTAATAAATATTTGAATTAGTTACATTTATTTAATAGAGAAAATTGTGAACGTCCTTAATATATGTAAAAAATATTTACTTTTCAAATTGATTATTAGGCTAAGGTTCGTAACGTTATATTCAGAAAGAATTGGGCATGATTAATATTCGAAGAAACAAGGGAAAAATTAGCATCAACTTAATTTTTCAACGTACACAGCAGAACAGAGTAGCGCCACTATAAGTATTAAAATCACATTCAACAGAGCCACCTGACAAGTGGTGATAAGCAAATACACGTGAGAACTGACGATAAAAGTATAGCGGCTTCCGAAAGTGGCGCTACTCTGTTCTGCTGTGTACGTTGAAAAATTAAATTGATGTTAATTTTTCCCTTGTTCCTTCGAATATTAATCAGGCCTAATTCTTTCTGAATATAGCATTACGAACCTTAGCCTAATAATCAATCAAAACTCCAGCTCCACTCTTTTCTAAATCCTTTATTCTTTTTAGCTCCCGTCTGTAATTTGTACGAAGCGTATTATTTTCCTTTTCAAATCATTTTTTTCCCAGCAGGATTTTGTTTATTGAATATCTTCATTAATGAATCATATTGGCTTTTTTAATATTCCGGTCAATGTATTCAGCATATATTATGTACCAAAGTGCTAGAAATGAGCGATATGCTTCAATCAACTCCAAAACATTTTGTTATTCATCCCAAGCACTTTTTTTATCAATGACATTTTTTCTTTCATCCGACATTTTTAGCGCGTGTTTTGTTTAAAAATTTGTTTAAAGTCTGTAATAGTACGTTTCTATTATGAGCAAAACAGGCCGTTTTGAGAAAAATATGTCGGAACGTTTCCATTATGCTGTAAGTGTTTTTAAGTTCGAAATTTCGTAATAAGTTTGACATTTTATTGCTTTGCAAAGAGATTCGCACAAAATTAACCGAAAACGAAAATTATATTTTTGACCAGAAATTTAATTTAAGACGCTACGTATAAATGGAAGTTTTAAACTTGCTAATAACATAAAAAAATACCAAAACCACAAGTTATAATGTAAATAAATCAACTGATAACTCTAATAACATATCAAAATAACGCGCTGAAAAAATTAATAGAGAGGATAATATATTTTAATGCAATAAAGAAATAAATAATGGAATATATAAATAATAGTAGCTGAACAAATAAGTACGAATAAAATCAATAAATAACTAAATAATAATAAATGATTAAATAAATAAAGCTAGTAAAAGAATAAATAAATTAAGAAAAAAATATATATAATTTTTCGCTCAATACCTAATACCAAAAAAAAACTTAAGTTAAATAAAATCTACTAAAAATATCAGAAATTACGTGAATGTTTTAATTCAAACTATTTTTAAATATTTCAATAAAAATCTTATTTTCCTTTTTTCAGAAAATTTCCGGATTTTCTCACTGGTGATGATGGACGGTTTGGAAGGTCACGCGGTTTTCTTATCTGTTGTGGTATAATTCAACTTTACTCTACTCAACGATTTTTTTCGAATTGCTTCATAGGCCGCCCCTCGTACTTTCATCTGCGCAAAAAGCATAGAGAGCTACGAGCGATTATCGTTTTCCTTCGATACATCTAACCCCGCCTACACTTTTTCTGACGAGAGGCTATCGATAGGAATCGGAATTTCTACCTAGTTTGGCACTGTGAATCACAACAAAAACGGAAATCTACAAAACTCATTGGCAAAAACAGAACAATCCACAATACAATTAGAGACACCACCTGATCTTCTAAGCTATTGTGCATGTCTGGATAAGTATTACTCAACAATTAAATAATTTCAAATTTTACCTGTATACTTCTACTCTTAATTTTTTCTTCATTTATTAAAAAGCGGCTATATAGGTAAAAAGTTTCATTAATTTACTTGTTTTGGGCTATTTCTAAAAATCTATTGGGCTATTTCTACATGCCTAGATGTTTTTACATGTTTTTATAATAATAACTCATAACACTCTCTTTTCAGATGCTCAGCTATTACCTTCGTTTGGACGCCATTTAACGCCAAACTACTGTTATTCAGTTTGGGTGCCATTTAACGCCAAACTACTGTTATTCGGTTTGGGCGCCATTTATGTTACAACCCGGTTGACCTGGCGAGGTTTCCAGCTAGCTCTGGACATTTCAACTCAGGTGGTTCCAACCCTTCTCGCCAGGCGCGTGCTTGAACACAAAAAAAATGATCAAAACAAAACAACAATAAAACCAAATCATCACATAACAACAAATACCACAAAAGAACCCTACCAGAGATAAATGAAGTTTCTCCTGATGCGCCCGCCCAACCTTGTCGTGACACAATTCCACAAAAATTAATTTTTTCACGACCCACATTCCACCCGACCTTTCTCTTACCTTACCGTTCCATCATCACCCGTAATTAACTAATTATCCCATTATTGATTTCATTATAAAAAAATCACAATAATTTATTTTTCACATAATTTCCCAACATTATCTACGATAATTATAAAAATAATATTTCTAACTAAATTTTTCTTTATACGCATACAATAAAATTTATATATAAACATGATAATTTCTCTTCTTTTTGGTTTCTTTGATTTTTATCCTATTTAAATTTAAGTTTTCCTTTTTTCTTATTTTTTTATATCTTAAAACTATACTAAAATTTTTACTAATAACTTACATACACTAAGCATTGAACCTTTGCGCTATTGTGTTATAAATTAAATGTTACTTTTTTAATCAAAATTCCTTCTTTCAAAATTTCCCCTATAATAACACTGGCCAAAACCAACTTTTTCCAAATTTTTGGATTTTCTTATTTTTTTTTCTACGAAAGTTTTACAAAAATAAAAATAACACAAGACTGCACAGGTATAGGGAGATTTATTTGTTTGTAGGCTTTTCATCCCGCAACACTTTTCATGTTATCATGAACAAAGAGCTGCTTTTTACAGTAGTGGGGTTAAGCGCACTTCTCTTTTCATTAACACATGCTCCAGCAATTAAAAAAGCTTGTTCAGAGGATGTCGATATGGCTGGAATTCCGAAACAAACATTAACTAGCTTTGCTACATTTGGAAATACCTAAGGGAGAACATAATTTAATTTATGAAAACTGAGAATTTTTATAAGTACCCGTTCAGACTTGAAATTTTTGTTGCAGAAACTCTTAAGCTTATACGTGAGAGAGGTGAGAAGATTGGGGAGGGGTACACAGTTTCATGTGGTCTGCAATTCTCTTTTGCTTTGAAACTCGCACTATCAATTTGAAGTTAGCTGTAGGTGTATTTGACGTTTTATTTTATTTTGCATAAGAAATTTGCAAAACTAGAATTTTAATGAATGTGGACACCAATCCAATTATTCAGCAGAATTTAGAAAAATTACAGCAACAGAGATTGGAAGTCTGGACGGGGACTAATTGAATTTCTATTAATTATCTCTTTGTATTGCTGCCACCAATCAACGCTCTCAATTTCCGCAACATTCATTAAAAAATATTTTTTTATTTCCATTTCCAGTGTGAAATCACTTGTTTCATTATCGGTTGTTTTTGTTACAAATTCTAGCATTTCTTGTCTGTTATCAGATATTTTCTGTTACATGGATGAAAAATTAAACTATATATAAAGTGTATATAAAATATATAAAATTTACCCTTTTTTTCTCGATAGATTCCAAAACTACTTTACTAGTTGATGACGCTTGTTTTTCCCTTGTAAATTAGATTCTTGAAGAGAATCTTGTATTTTCTCCGCAACAGCAATAGCAGTGTGTGGCCTAGGAAATACTTCCGTTTTCAACGTTAACACTTGTAGATTAAATTGTTGACAAAAGTGCACTTTAATATTGATATAAGATAAACGTTTATGTTTATCGGACCACATGTCCAATACCAAAGAAATACTATTTGGTGATTCACTTGCTATTTGCTTAACATGCTTTAAATATAACGTGTATACGTCATATAATGCAGCTGAAGATATAGTATAAGCTCTTGGAAGAAATGTTTTAGGATTCAAAAAGTTTACGTATTTTTTGAACCCAACCTGTTCTACAATTGTAAAAGGCTGCAGATCTATACAACACATTTCGGCCAAGCGGCGAGCATTCTGGAATTTATCGTTTTTTGTGGATTTTGGGTCCAAAGCATTTTGAGTCATCTCGAAATTCTTTTTGTAGTTAACAGAGTTAACGTTAATATTGTGTATGGCACGTAAATGATTAAGATAATTGCTCGTAGACGTTGACTTTCCAAATCTTAACAACATGGATATGCAGATATGAATTAGTTTACCGCTGGCATATTTATTCTACTGTTAAAAATTTCTATAAACTTACCCTTTAAGAACCATATTCTCCTGTTCAAAACAGAGCTTACGAAATTTGTATTTATCAAGTACTTGCTTCCCGCCAATTAAAATGTCACCAAAATACTTCCAGCACTCGGAGATTCCACTTGAACTTACTACAATTTTAGAAACAGATTTAATACTAGATCTTCTTTTCAAAAGCTCGTTGTAGTGTTCAATACTGGCTGAAGTTGCTACGTTTGCACAGAAATTTTCTGAGTCAGATGAGCTTTCTATAATATTATTTGTTTGGATTTCTTTGCAAAAATAATTCCTTAAATTTTGTTGTGTCATTTTTAATTTAACTTTTCTTTAATTTTCACACACTTTACACACCAATAAACGCTTCGCAAAAAGTAACGGGATATGGTTTGCAAAGTTTCGCTTAACGCTAATTTTTACAGGTGGTGGGGACTCTACAACAATAAAAAAACAAGAACATACCAGCGCGTGTGTCAACATACACATATGTATTTTGACATACGAACCTTTAGTTACCTGAACAAAGTAGATCAACTGTGTTTACAATATCACCTGTTAAAATATACCTTGGTCTCGACGTCTTTTTTTTCAATGTTACCATCGTATATTTTTTATCTCAAGATTAAAGTTGCCAAATTATTATTTTAAGAATATGTGATAAAACAATGCCAGAGGAAACATTTGCCGGCTAAGCTATCAGCCGGCAGAACCGACATCCTTTTTTCCGCATTTGGGTTTTTTTCTGTATATGTTTTAAGCAATATCTCGTACGAAGCATTTTTTTCATTTCTATTGCTATATTGCTTCGATTTAACTCGCCATAAAGCGGCAAACCACGATAAACTTCAATAAACTCAATTTTGTTCATCCGTTTTTTTTTAATAGTGCGTCTCCATAGAAATGATGTGGTCGCTGCGAAAACTAAACAAAAATGACATTTGAAGTAATTACACAGCCACACATCAAACAAGCTTCAAATTTCGTCATCGGCGGTAGCGAAAATCAGAAGTGTTTTGTTTTCCATCAAACTCACATCAAACTATACGTGTGAGGTTTTTTTGCACTAATACAGTAAAAAAAATCTCTGTTTGATCAAACAGTTTGATAAGTTGCCATGCCGCTTAAGTTAATTTAAGCATTTTATTCTTTGTTATTATTAAGTTAATTTAGTATAAAAGCAAGAATGAAAATAAAGAATTTATCAATCTGCTTAAGGCATTTAAAGTGTTTTATTGATTGATCTTCGCAACGTTTTTCAAGTTCAAGTGCTTAAAGGACATTCCGGCAAACAAATATAGCATCAATACAAGTTTATGTGCTTGGATTGAAATTGCTATAGCCAAATCATACACTGGTGACCCCTAATTTTTCTAAATTCACTGAGATTCTCCCCAGCAGTGGTAAGGAATTCTTTAGAAATTTGGAAAAATAAACAAACGCGCAACCACGTGTAGAACATCAGTTCGCACAACAAAAATACAACAGAACCCACAACTGTAGCACATGGCTACGATTGAAAACTCATAAGAAATTACAAATAGTAGCACAGGGCTACAAGATCAACTTCAAAAGAGTTACGTTGAAAACTCATAAGAAACTACAATCAGTACCACAGGGCTACAATATCCAATACTTCTATCTCTTTACACCCTTCATCAAACGCAACACAAAAACTACCAAAGATGTCATCGGTAGAGGAACTTATGCAGCAGCAGGAGGCGAGTGCAAGCGAGATTGAAAGTCATTTCAACCATAAGAAAAGTTCCGCTAGAAAGAATAACAGGTATTTTATAAGACAAAGCAAAATGAATTAGTTACCCTATGGCAATCGTTCGAAAAAACCGAAAATAAAATTCGGAATGATGCCATCTTATCAGAGGAGGATCCCTATATTACGAGGGACCTTTACAAATCCATTGGCGAACAATACAGTTCAACAATTGAATATGTTGAGTGTCAAAGGACAATAGTTTAATATCAGTCAACCCAGAAGAGTCACTTCTAGCTATAAGCCCCCTATGAGACGAATACATTCCATTCACAACCCATGAGATATCGAACTGTATTACGCCTAAGGATGATGTATTCATATGCAATAACAAACAGTTCAAACTTAGAAAAAATGAGGGGAGTGATACCTGTGAAATCAACATTTTCAACAGCCGGCAAACAACTATATGCAAGCTCATTCGGTTGGCAGGCAACTCCACCTGGACACAACTAAAATATCCAAATAAATGGATCTTCGCTACCACCGCAAATTTAGAGATATCAGCAGTTTGCGGTTCCGAACATTCCCAATATATAATAAACGGCACCGGAATAATAGAAATCGAACCGAGCTGCACACTTAAAGGCACGTTTATAACAATTCAAGGTCATATTGGTTTATTTAATACCCTACACACATCATATGCTCAACTGCGGCCCATCGATCATATTAGCACACCACAAGAGATGACTAAAATATTTAACACCACCAATAACCAGATTGAAATCCATCTGAAACAACTAAGCGCTCTGAAAAGACAACTAAACGAATCAACCGTTGTTCACATACCAGCACTCATCAAGTCCAATAGTTTTCACCATCATGCAGTCAGCTATTCTGCACTTGTAATCTCCGTGTTGTTCGCCATCTTACTCGTCAGAATTTATTTAAAACAGCAAAATAACAGCAATCCCAAATGCAACCAAACCACCTCTCAGCCAGTTCCACCACCAAGGGGCATAAAAATCGATGTTGGATACACATGAATTCGACTTCATGTCACCATCGACCGTTGGTCAATGCGGGGGAGAATGTTGACACTTAGTCTAACATATTATTTTATAAAATATAAATTATAAAAATTGTTTGTCACTGTAATTCATTTTGTTAATGTACATTTAATTATTACTAAATATGCCAGAAGGCAATTTTGAAATATAACTAAAAAATAATATAGCTGTTTTCGCTTAACGGCTAATAACTTTCATTTTTTTTATCAGAATTTAGCGATTGCATCCATCATGTGATCAGCACAAAATTATCTTTGAAATACAGCTGGAAAAAAATATACGTAGTATATTTTTTCATCTTAATGGCGCAATTCAGTTCGCAGCTTACTCTCGAAGTAGAAACAAGCATTAATTTGCCGTCGGTGAACAAAGTAAACAATATAAAAATATACATACAATATTTATAAAAAAAAGAAAAATATTCGCAACAACAAAGTATTAAGAAACACCGTTTTGTTTAATATTTTACGTACCTATACATTTTTTCATTTCTTTTTGTAAAGTAAATTATAAGCAAGTAGGCACACAAACAACAAATATATTTGGTATTCGTACCAAATGAGTACGAATACAACAACAAACAACAGAAATGCCTACGTTACTGTTGTTGCTGCAGAATGTGATAGCCCAGTAAACAAAAATTTACACTTGCATACACGGGTACGCTCAAATTCAATGTATATGACGGACCATAATATAAAAGTAAATTTTTTGATATCAGCTTCACAGCAAAGCACAAGTGCCAACAATATGAGCCAACATCAAGCTGAAAAAGAAAAAACGACAGAAAGTGTCCCCCTAGAAACTGATTCAGAAAATCCAAAAATCCAAATGGGTATTGATCGCTATTTTAAAGTGATAAATAATAAAAAAAAGACAAAGAAGTCCAAGATCGAAAAACCTCGCTCCATTGGCGAAAATGGCCAAAGATGGTAAATCTGATGCGGCGCTCTCTGAAAACCGGTTTTCACTTCTACAAAACGACGAAGACGAAATCACCATTGTCAGGTCAAGCAAGCCGCCCCCAATATACTTAAGAGAGAAAAACTCAAATGAGCTAATTAAAAGGCTAGTACAATTAATCGGTGAAGAGGCGTTTTACGTGATCCCGATAAAACGTGGTGCGATTAATGAAACAAAAATTCAAGTAAATGAAGAAAATAATTACCGCTCAGTAGTTTCGGAGTTTGAAACACAAAATAAAAATTTTTACACCTACCAATTGAAAAGTGCAAAAGGCCTCCAGGTAGTGATAAAAGGCATCGATTCATACGTGGATACAGAAGAGGTAAAAGCGGGTCTAATAAATAATAATTTTAAAGTAAAAAATGTTACTAACATTAAAAATAGAGAGCGAGTTCCCTAACCACTATTTCGTGTGGAAATGGAACCAGGTGATATGAAATTAAAAAGGAATGAAGTACACCCCATTTACAGCTTAAGATATTTGCTGCACCGACGAGTTACCGTAGAGGAACCACACAAGCGAGCAGGGCCCATTCAATGTCTAAATTGCCAAGAATATGGCCACACCAAAACATATTGCAAGTTGCGCACCGTTTGTGTCGTCTGTGGTGAACTACACAGCACTACCAATTGTGATAAGCAAAAAGATGATTCCAAAATGAAAAAGTGTAGCAATTGCCATCAAAATCACACTGCACACTACAGGGGCTGCCCTGTCTATGTACATGTTAAGCAGTCTTTGTCTAACAGACGTAATCACACCTATGCTCAACCTAATTTCGACAATACAAATTATCCCCAGTTGCGCCAACCAGCTACCAGCCGGCCTTCATACGCCAACATTTTTAAGGCTAACCAGCCCATAGCGCAAAACATACCAAACAGCCAGTTCTCGTACGCTAATGCTTTGAAGTCTAACCAGACCCCAGCTCAAAAAGGGCCTCTTGCCAACGAAAACAGTGGTTTCAATTTTGATCGACTTGATGCTTCAATAGAAAATTTAATACAAACCGTAAATTTTTTTACAACCAACATGACCTGCATGATGCAGGAAGTGTTGAAAATGCAGTCTACATTATTGCAGGCTGCATTAAACAAACCATAAACTTAAAAATCTGTTTCTGGAACGCAGACGGCATCCGCCAACATAAAAACGAACTAGAATATTTCATGATGGATAAACAAATTGATGTTATGCTTATCTCTGAGACGCACTTGACTGCTATAAGTTTTTTTAAAATCAACGGATATACTCTACGACACAAAGGACCCCCAAGGTAGAGCTTGTGGTGGCTCGGGTATACTAATAAAATCGCGATTAAAACACTACTTAATGAGTGATCATTGTGAAGACACGTTCTGGGGATCTCGCCTCATCACGCCAAAGGGTCGCGTTTTGTTTGACACAATTTCAAAAATGCGGTTAAATGTTATATCAAGTGGGCAGCCAACTTACTGGCCAACAGATCGCCGAAAAATACCTGATGTTATTGATTTTGGAGTAGTAAAGGGTGTGCCCAGCGAAATGATTCAAGTTGAAGCATCTTTAGATTTGTCTTCAGATCACTCACCAACTATTGTCACTATATATTCACATACAACATATTCACCCACTTGTGATTTAAAGATGACAACCACACGTATAAATTGGTTGAAATACAAAAAATATTTGATTGCTCATTGCCCAGAAAATATTCCATTAAAAACGCCTGCTGACATAGATGACTCTATTAGAATGTTTGAGGCAAACCTTAAGCAAGCTGCTCTAAATGCTACTACTACAAATCTTCAGGTGAGATATAATAAAATTTTTTCAGCAGTTGTAGAACGGCTTTTATCCGAAAAAAGAAGAGTCGTAGAGAATGGCAACGCTACAGATCCCCACAGCTAAAATCTAGGCTGAAGGAATGTACTAAACAGCTGAAAACTCTACTAGAATATCAAAAAACCGCTTCTCTTCAAAACTTTCTAAATGGGCTCGACGCAACACCTCAAACAGACTATTCGCTATGGAGAGCAGCCCGAGGCCTCAAAAGACCAGTGATATATAAGCCTCCAATGCGAGCTTCGAATGGAGACTGAGCAAGAACTGACGCTGAAAAAGGTACTCTGTTTGTAAACCACTTGCAGAAAGTATTTACTCCAAACACGTCTGATACTATAGTTGAGCTGCCACCAGTCCTCGCTATACCAGCTGTTACTTTGAGGTTCAACATTCGTGAGATTGAACACTATATTGCGGGCTTAAACTCGAAAAAAGCCCCAGGCGCTGATAAAATAAGCAATAAAATGCTCTTAGAGCTACCCTATACTGCAAAACGGATAATTCTATTTATTTTTAACTGTATTTTGCGCCTCAAATGCTATCCCGCAGAATGGAAGGTTTCGCTGATTACCATGATACCTAAACCATGCAAAGATCATACGAAGGTGGAGTCCTATAGGCCTATAAGCCTGTTGTCTAACATGTCAAAACTATTTGAAAAGCTACTTATGAGTAAGCTAACACCCATACTGAATCGTACTGGATGCATTCCAGACCACCAATTCGGTTTTAGGAGACAACATAGTACGATTGAACAAACACATAGACTCGTGAACGTGGTTAGAAAAACCTTCGAAGAAAAGAAATATTGTTCCGCGCTCTTCATCGATGTTTCTCAGGCATTTGATAAAGTATGGCATGCAGGTTTAATACATAAACTAAAGCAAAACCTACCCGAAAACATTCTTAAACTTTTAGAAAGCTACTTAACTAAGCGAAAATTTTTTTGTTAAAGAAGGTAATTTTCAAAGCCCTCCGCAACCCATTGAAGCCTGAGTTCCTCAAGGCAGCATCCTCGGTCCTGTATTATATCTTATATATGCCTCTGACTTGCCGGTAAGCAGTAACATACACATATCAACATTCGCTGATGATACAGCTTTTCTAAGTGTTCACAAAAGCCATCAAGAAGCCACCCGCAATTTGCTAGATTATATACCCCAGTTGGAACAATGGCTAAAACAATGGCGGCTAAAAATTAACGAACAAAAATGTCTACACATTACTTTTACATTGTGCAAAGAAACCTGCCCACCTATACAAATAAATAACCAAACTATACCTCAACACACTGAAGTAAAATATCTCGGTGTTCATCTTGATCGTCGTCTAACATGGAAGTCACACATAAATGCAAAGGTGACCCAAATGAAATTAAAAGCAGCTCAAATGAATTGGCTCATTGGAAGGAACTCTACTCTAAGCCTAGATTGTAAACTTCTTCTATACAACTCCATTCTAAAACCAATATGGTCCTACGGAATCCAGTTATGGGGCATTGCCTCGGCATCAAATGTAGAAAAAATTCAAAGGCAACAAAATAATACTCCGTACGATTACAGCAGCCCCATGGTATGTCAGAAACAAGCGAATTCATAAAGACCCAGATGTGCCGCCGGTTAAAACAGTGTTTTCTAAACACGTGACAAGCTACATAAAAAGACTTGAGTTGCACCCAAATCCCCTAGCCCGAAACATCATTAACTTTAGAGGCCACACTCGGCTGAGAAGGAGGGACACTCTTGCTCTCAGCCGAACACGAGAGACGTTAATAGCCAAACAACCAACCTCTGAAACAAATATTTTTGCCTGGCACTGGCTGGACTTAAAAATTAAAATTTTAGAGTTAAGATTTGATTACTTATTGTTAGTTCAATTTTATTGAAGATACAATAAATAAATACATATAACCGAAAAAAATGGCGCAATTTAAAATTATAGTTTTTGGGAGAAGGTCTAAAAGTAAACGTTTTTAAACTTTTAATGCCTGTAACTCTATACATTTTTATACGATCGGCACAATCAGCGTATCGAATGAAAGAATAGAGAGATATCTATACAACAGTGCGCAATTTATTTTATTCAGATGAGCCGTTCTCGGAATTTTTGCCAATAAACGAAAAAACAAAAAAAACTTGCTTTTCGCGAATATCAGGAAAACGCGCATTAAGAAAAATAAATGAATATCAAATTATTTTAGAAAATGTTTTTTTTTTTGCAAGATATCACAAAGAAAATTTGCTTCATTATTTCATCTTAAGTTTGTCTGAAATCTGACCTTGTATGTATAAAATAATGGATATTTTGAGTGTAATGAGTTATAACAGCTATAAAGAATATAAAATGTTGCATCATATGATGTTTCACAAATTGATCGATTTGATCTCATATTCAAAATCTTGATGCTGCGGTAGAGGGCTAAAAGTAAGTCCCAATATTTTTTCATTATTTTTCCCATGTATCTAAAAATAAAATTCAACCTTTTTTTGCTATTCGAAATTGAAATTCGCAAAAAAAAAAATATTACGCTCCACCCTAATGTAAAGGATGGTTAAATTTTAAGGGCCGATGTTGATTTTGAATAAAACACAAATTATTTAGGAAATTATTGTCACTTCTTTTTATTATGATAATATGGTATGGTTCAACTATGCATGGAACAAAATATCGGCCAAATGGCCGCCGCGACCTCGGCGGCACACCTTCATCCGATGGTCCAAATTTTCGATGACGCTGAGGCATAATTGAGGTTCTATGCCGTTAATGTGCCGAATTATCTCATCCTTTAGCTCTTGAATTGTTGCTGGCTTATCGACGTACACCTTTTCTTTCAAATAACCCCAAAGAAAGAAGCCCAACGGTGTCAAATCACATGATCTTGGCACCGTCCTGTTGAAACCACATATCGTCCACATCCATATCTTCCGATTCGGGCCATAAAAAGTTCGTTATCATCTCACGATAGCGAACACCATTCACAGTAACTGCCTGACCGGCCTCATTTTGGAAAAAATACGGCCCGATTATGCCGCCAGGCCATAAACCGCACCAAACAGCAACTTTTTGTGGGTGCATTGGTTTTTCGACAATCACTCTTGGATTATTATTCGCCCAAATGCGGCGAATTTTTGGACGATTAAATTGATCGAAAAAAACATGAAGTGCACGATATGCATTTTGATTTGAACGCCCATTTTCATAATAAGCCTGAATAACTTTAACCGCGTTGCTCGATTGTGTATCTTTCCATGGTTCAAATTGAGTTAGTCTGAAATTGAGAAATGTCAAATGAAATGCAGAAAAAACTTGACGTTTAGGTGTGGTTCACATTCAACATCGGCCCTTAAAATTTAACCACCCTTACATACATATTTATTTTACTTTGAATTTTGCTAAACTAGCAATTATTTCTTTAGTATTTTTGTTGCCTTAAATTATAATTATAAGAACGCTGATGAGACGGTGTAGCGGCCTGTCGAAATCAGTAGTACTGATCCGTTCTGCTAATCTGAATTGAATATTCCAACACTCCACTCTTAATAATAGTTTGAATTTACATTAATACAAAATATTGAACGAAATAATAAAAATTTTCAGACATACCTATTCAGTTCAAAAATAAAAAAATTACGTAAAAAATAATTATTAATGCGACGGCCCGCGCAAAATAGTTATGTATATGCATGTGCACTCCTCAGTTGACGATCTGGAACTAAAAATACAGACAAAATAAGTCAAGCAGTTTTAGCATGCATAAAAAACTAATACAAAAACAGATTTGATTGTAGGTACCAGTGTTGCCAGTGAAAGATACATTTTAGTTTCCAAAAAGATACATTTTTCCCCAAAAAGATACATGTTGAAAAAAATTTTTAAATCCATTTTTACCGTTTAACATATCGACCCCTTAGCGCCAAATGATCGTAAGCGACAAAAATTTAATTTTTCAGGAGAAGGGTTTTTTATTGTATTTAAACATGATTTATATTCATAAACTGTCGCTTACGATAAAATTGTATAGATTTCAAAAGCTATAAAAAATTTACGATTTTAGACTATGGGTATCCTCATAAAATTTTGATTTCAATAAAAAAAAATTGTTTTTTACAAAATGCCGCTTACGATCATTTCGCGCAAACATAACATAACATTTTTATTTCATATTTAATGAATATTGTAAAGAAAATGATATCATATAAATTCATTTGTATATTTATTTATTTAAAATACAGTAAGCAAACTTTAAAATTAATTATATGTAACTATCTTTCATTTTTGTAAAAATTAATATACGAATAAAGGCGTTTTTTAGTATTCATAACGAAATGATAACTTTAAAAAACTTTGTCAGAGACGGAAAGTTTAATATTTTATTTCTGTACATTTGCGTACAGATTCAAAAGATACGAAAAATGTCAGGATTATACATGGTACCTAAAGTCATCAAAAGATACGAAAAATGTATCTTTCGTATCCTAATGGCATCACTGGTCGGTACCCACTAAACCTGAGATTCGAAATAAAAGAAGGTTCGCTAAAACCAGTGTTGCCAGAAGCTTTTCGAAGAAAATCATAATTTGACAAAATAAAAATCATATTTTAATATAAAAAATCATCACAAATTTGTATTACCAAGTTGAACAACAAGAATCTTTTTAATATTTGGCAACCAATATTAAAAAGACTTTTGTACATTTTAAAATTGTATGTAATCGTAAAAATTTGTGAAACAGTTTAAAAATCGGGAGCAATCAGCGAAGTATATAAAATATCGCCATGACTGTAAGAACATATGAAAATGCGACGAAATAACTTCCACCGCGAAAAAAAACTCGGAAAACACAACTATATGCACTGGTATGCAAAAAAATATTTTATTTTTGTGCCTTTAAATAAAAATATGTGTAATATACAAACTTTAATGCACAAATCCGTGCTCAGTTTATTTCCTATCACTTACAGATTTTTTAATGGGCATGACTAATATTTTACCTAACTCGAGAATGGTTTCTCCAATTTGAAGAAATAATGCACCAAAATATACAGAATAAAATTAGCTTTAAGTCGTTCATATTTATTCTTTTATTTCTAACTGTTTTGGAGTTATTCAGAAATCGTGTTTCATGCAAAATTAAACTCTTTTTCGTTTTGAAAAAATTAAGAGGGGAGCTACGTAGGTATTTTAAGAATATAATAAACTAAAAACCTTTAAAATCGACAGAAAAATTTTGATTTTATTTACAATTAGGTGAGGGAACTAATGTACACACACAAATTGATCATGATTCATGGCTTATTTTATGTCTAGCTAGCTGTCAGAATAATGATACAGTTTAAATGTGTGTAGCTTTAATTTCTTTTATGAGTTTTTGTCAACAATAAAATTAATTATTAAAAAAATAATAAGCCGGTAATTTCTGAATAACTCCGAAATAGTTTTAAATATAAAAAATTAATATGCATGACTTAAACATCTACAAAACGTAAGGCATGATATCTTTAAATTTTTTTATTTTTTTTTTATTTTGGTTAACGTTTTTTTTAATTTTTTATAATTATGAAGAACAAAACACGTCGCTCCAATTTGGAGCATCTAGCAACAACAGGTAATTAAAAATACTGTTACATTTACGTGATTTGGCTGAAGTTTGTACTGATTCTATGTTGTTTACAAAGACTTGGCAAAATTTTTAAATCTAAATCGGTCGAGAGCCATGATTTTTATCTGGGGCCATGTCAGTCCTTTTGCTGATAATTCCATTTCCACCGACCTGCGGCATGTTATGCGTGGACGTCCTCTGCTTCCCTGTGGATTCCTTTGGAAACTGTTTTTGGCTATGTCACCATTCTCTTTCCTCAGTGTGTGACCGATTCATCTCCATTTCCGTTGCATTATCTCTATATCTTTCAATAACTATTTATATATGTATCATCACAGAAAATGCAGAAAGCCCTATCTAACATTTTAAATGAAAAATATATTGACAATTGGTGCAAAATTTCACAATAAATATATAAATTTGTTGTGGCCTTTTTTACTTATATTGTAAAATTTTGCACTAGTTGTAAATATACTTTTCATTTAAACAAGATTCATCCTTCTCCTGTAAAACTTTTAAAATGTGAAATGGGGCCTTTGCATTTTCTGTGACGATATACATACACATGAAAAGTATAAAAAAAATCATCATTTGCGAAAAAATAAATCATCATTTGGGGAATAAAATCATCAAATCATATTCTGGTTTAAAAATCATCAAAAATATGATAAACATCATCATGCTGGCAACTCTGGCTAAAACGAAGAATTTTCTAAACAAATTTGTTCGATAAATGCTCGTGAATCTAAAAAAATCGAATGTTCGCAAATGCGAGCTTTTGTCGATAATGTTGCGACAATAAGCTCAATTGCCAAATTTCATAAAATGTGAATGTTCGCAGCATCGAAATATGTCTCGATAAGAAGCGCAATTGCCAAATTTCATAAAATGTGAATGTTCGCAGCATTGAACTATTTTCGACTATTTATTGAATGTGTTTTTACATTCATATGTGCAATAATTAAATAGAAAAAAAATTGCCACGATAGCCTAGTGGCTGTGTGCTAATATGTTACCCTGGCGGTACCGTGTTCGAATCTGATTGACTGCAGCCTAAGTTACAATTTTAAATATATAAATATTCCATTTACATTAAAATAGATAAATTAAAAAAATAAAGATAGCAATCTTGAAAAATTACTTTTTCCTGCATTTTTCTGGTATCGATATTTCTTCGATATTGGTTCGCTATTGATTTGTCAGCGAAACATCGAAATCGAAAGATTTGCTGCCACAAACTGAGCGACGAGTGGGCTCTAGCAGCTTTTTCTCTTTCCGACTTCGATAGCCGTTCTCGAATGTTTTGTCCGAGAAATGTGTACGCAACATTGGAATGCGATATTATTTTCAAATGTTTTGGTTTGCTGGGTAGTGAAAACATGCCCATCAGAACGAGACAACAAATAACAAGTTTGTGAGTGTTGGATTATTAATCAGATAGGGAAATTTCGACAAAAAATAAGTTGAGTCACAATAAAAAAAATGCATGGCACGAATTTAAAAAGAAGTATTGTATTCTATTTGCTGGCAAAAATTAGTTAAATAGTTAATGTTTCCTTGTAAAAGGCATCCACCTTCATAAGTGGTAAAAGTGAAAAAGAACGCTGATGAGACGGTGTAGCGGCCTGTCGAAACACTCCACTCTTAATAAAAACAGTTTGAATTTACATTAATTCAAAATATTGAACTAGAAAAACGAAATAATAAAAATGTTCAGACTTATACCTATTCAGTTCAAAAATAAAAAAAATTACGTAAAAACTATTATAATTTTTCATTTGTTTATTTTTCAAACAGCTGACTGTTTTGCAGTTTACACAATCTGCCCGAAGAAAAAGTCCGGCCTGTTTCGTGAAAGAAGAAGAAGAATGTTATGCTCTCAACAGCGCTCTCATTTACCCAATTTTTCGAGTACGGGAACGTTTTTCGTGCAAATTGGGCGCCCGCGCAGTGTTGCCAGTATTTTTAGGGATAAAATCTACAATATTTAACAATTTTTCAGGAAAAAATCTGCAGTATCTGCATTTTATTTTTAAAATCTTCAAAACCATTTTAACACCATTTTTATGCATTATTTAAGCAAATTAACAACGATTTATTTAAGAAACTTGAATATAAATAGGTGTGAACATAAATGTTTTTTCATAAAAAACATACAGTAAAATAAAAAAACAAACTCAATTGCGCATAAAGCGCACCACCCACTTGCAATATAATTGTGCAATTATTCATATTGTACAATAATATCGCCAATGTGTGTCATATTAGAAAGTTGCACAATATATTAGCCAAAATCCGAAGGTTTTTGATTTTTATTGCACAATAAAGAAAAAATCAACGTTATTGTGAGTACATCAGAGTAGTTAAATTTGAGGCTCCATGAAAAATCTCCCAAAACCAAATCGCCCAAAATTTCAAAATGAAAAATCGCCCAAAAAAATGAAAAATCGCCCAAAATTTTAAAATGAAAAAACAAAAAAAAAATTAAAAATCGCCCAAAATAAATAAAATATCGCCCAAAATTGAAAAACACAAAAAAAAATTTTTAATTATAGTAATTGAACTTTTATATTGAAAAAAAAAATAATAATAAAACTTACAGAAAAGCATAAATAGTCTTCGTTTCTTACTGAATTGCAATAAAAGTATGAATAAAAGGCAATATTTTCCATCGGCCAAAAATTATAGTATGGCTCTCCAAGGGTAATTTTGATAATTATCATAGATACAACAAAAATTTATAAACATATAATACAGTAATGATCATTTATCCAAGGTATATTTATTTAACAGGTAAAATTAGTTCTACAGCTGATAGTTTTTATTTTTAAATCTCGGATGTCAAACGATTTTTCATTAAAGAACCCAGTAAACATTTTCTGTCGAATTCGGTCAGAGTTCAGTCTGAAGTCGATCAGACAACGTACAAAAATCATATAAGTAATTGGTACAAAACGGATCTGTTTGTCTGAGGATCTCCTTAGAACTATTGCAATTTGTTCTAGAGACAAATAATATCGGAAGGATGTCTGTCAAAACAACAAAAGATGTTCAGTTTTCGTACAATTTCAACAATCTCCGCTTCGCTTACGACAATTTTCAATATTAGTAGCCTTCGGATGCTTAATTTGGTACGTGCTTTCGACGACTTTCCGTGGTATATCAAATATCGGCTTCTCTTACGACAATTTTCTAAACCACTTTCACTGCTATAGAAGCCAAATAATGATGGAGATGGACCACATTGGAGAAACTTTCAATTCTTTTCTACAATATATATTTTAAATTCTATATTCGATTTTGATGGTTGCCAGAATTTTTGGGTGTAAAATTTTGGGCGATTTTTCATATGAAAAATAACTTGAAATTTGTATGAAAAATTTTTTTTTTGTCGTACACTTTTAAGTATCTTATTGTCTTCCAATATTGATGAAACATATGTACATATATGCTTTAACAGGCATTTTCTGTAGATATGCACAATATATTTTTGGTAAAAAAAAACCAGTTACAAACAAACACGGTTACGGATCAAGTGTTCGAATTTCGTGGGATCCTAGTAAAAACAATTTTTGGTCGTGTTTTTTATATGTCAGACTAAATTAACATGATGAAATATTTAATAAAATTTGTGGCATGAAACTTTATTTGCTAAACGAATGGACAGGGAAGCAAATTGTGTGGCAAAAGTGGTAGAAAATAAAATTTCAGTTAGTTTTTGTCAACTTCTTTGCTAAATTGGCTTTTCCGTGCTTGCAATAAGCAAATAAAAAAAGTTTCATGAAATATTTCATCATGTAAATCTAGTCATAGTGAGATTTCGATGTGTTAACAGCTAACTCTAATCAAAAAATGGCGTTTGTTATTTTGCATTGTTATACGTGTTCTTGTTACTAAAATAGGTGATCACACCAACTAGTGCAAAATTTTGCTTTATGACACTTTCGCAATTGGTGACGTGAATAACTCTACTGCAAATAAAAGAAGTACAATTGAAAGAAAAGAAGTACACACATGCTTTTCAAGCAAAACGTCTTAAAATTAAAGGTAAATATTATATAAGAATCAAAAATTATTGCATATACAGTCAATAAATGTGATAATTTATATGTAAGCAATAATAGCACAGAGCAAACATATATTTTTAGTAATAAGCCAGGAAAATACATACTATATCTTAAAGTGCTAATGCAGAAAACAGGTTAGCTAATGCAAAGCAGTGCAGGTAATAAAAAAAGTACGTGTACTGTTGAAAATAGTACGTCTGACAAGCCTAGTAGAAACCATGCTGTAACGTGTTGTTTTGATGGGTTTGGTAATGCCTGTGGGCGTTTTAGGCTGATAACCTAATTTTTAGTTTTTTCGTTATAAATTTATGTGCAGAAATAAAATTTATTAGGATAATACTAAAAAATAAAAATTTTCAACTGCTTTATAACACCAGCAATATATCCTGAAATAGGCATGGGAAAATATATCGATATATCTAAATATCGATATTTAAGAAAAAAGATCGATATATATCGCCGATATTTCAAAAACAGCGATATCGATACATCGATTATTGTGAACAAATTTATTACCCTTTTAAATTATTTATCCCTTTTAATATTTTCAGGGCTTAGAATATTTTACTCGAATATTTTTTTCATACAAAAGAATAAAAAACGTAAATAAGTCATCTATCAGCAGAATTTGTTTTTGAAATCGGCGCCGATTTAAATCGATCGATTTCCATCACATACTAGATTATTTACGAGTATCGTTTTCGATATTTTTAAGAGTTTATAAATTTTAGCCGTTTTTCAATTGTATACGAAATAATAACAGTACGGAGACACCACAAACAAATTGTTTAATGTGGTTTTGGTATGATAGACGTTGGTTGGTTCGTGTAAATAAATATGTCTTCTGTGTGGAAATTAAAAAATATATATATACATAGCTCGCTTCTTGTAATTTGTGTTGTAAACATACAACACGTGTGAAAACACAACAAATTTGGCTACACACCTAAAAAGCAAGCTTATTTGCTACTTATGAAAACATCAAAATTCGACA
Organism: Panzeria rudis; assembly: GCA_956483635.1. NCBI lineage: Eukaryota > Metazoa > Arthropoda > Insecta > Diptera > Tachinidae > Panzeria > Panzeria rudis. The sequence continues at coordinate 78,176,331 of OY101447.1, read as the reverse complement.
ATGAGACTGAAGAAGATGCTTTAAAATTTTTGATATGCCAGGTTCCTTCAGTATCGTCCAAAAGAGTCGCTTCTGATGTAAAGTTAGCAGTGACGATCTGGAACTAAAAATACAGACAAAATAAGTCAAGCAGTTTTAGCATGCATAAAAAACTAATACAAAAACAGATTTGATTGTAGGTACCAGTGTTGCCAGTGAAAGATACATTTTAGTTTCCAAAAAGATACATTTTTCCCCAAAAAGATACATGTTGAAAAAAATTTTAAAATCCATTTTTACCGTTTAACATATCGACCCCTTAGCGCCAAATGATCGTAAGCGACAAAAATTTAATTTTTCAGGAGAAGGGTTTTTTATTGTATTTAAACATGATTTATATTCATAAACTGTCGCTTACGATAAAATTGTATAGATTTCAAAAGCTATAAAAAATTTACGATTTTAAACTATGGGTATCCTCATAAAATTTTGATTTCAATAAAAAAAAATTGTTTTTTACAAAATGCCGCTTACGATCATTTCGCGCAAACATAACATAACATTTTTATTTCATATTTAATGAATATTGTAAAGAAAATGATATCATATAAATTCATTTGTATATTTATTTATTTAAAATACAGTAAGCAAACTTTAAAATTAATTATATGTAACTATCTTTCATTTTTGTAAAAATTAATATACGAATAAAGGCGTTTTTTAGTATTCATAACGAAATGATAACTTTAAAAAACTTTGTCAGAGACGGAAAGTTTAATATTTTATTTCTGTACATTTGCGTACAGATTCAAAAGATACGAAAAATGTCAGGATTATACATGGTTCCTAAAGTCATCAAAAGATACGAAAAATGTATCTTTCGTATCCTAATGGCATCACTGGTCGGTACCCACTAAACCTGAGATTCGAAATAAAATAAGGTTCGCTAAAACCAGTGTTGCCAGAAGCTTTTCGAAGAAAATCATAATTTGACAAAATAAAAATAATATTTTAATATAAAAAGTCATCACAAATTTGTATTACCAAGTTGAACAACAAGAATCTCTTTAATATTTGGCAACCAATATTAAAAAGACTTTTGTACATTTTAAAATTGTATGTAATCGTAAAAATTTGTGAAACAGTTTAAAAATCGGGAGCAATCAGCGAAGTATATAAAATATCGCCATGACTGTAAGAACATATGAAAATGCGACGAAATAACTTCCACCGCGAAAAAAACTCGGAAAACACAACTATATGCACTGGTATGCAAAAAATTATTTTATTTTTGTGCCTTTAAATAAAAATATGTGTAATATACAAACTTTAATGCACAAATCCGTGCTCAGTTTATTTCCTATCACTTACAGATTTTTTAATGGGCATGACTAATATTTTACCTAACTCGAGAATGGTTTCTCCAATTTGAAGAAATAATGCACCAAAATATACAGAATAAAATTACCTTTAAGTCGTTCATATTTATTCTTTTATTTCTAACTGTTTTGGAGTTATTCAGAAATCGTGTTTCATGCAAAATTAAACTCTTTTTCGTTTTGAAAAAATTAAGAGGGAAGCTACGTAGGTATTTTAAGAATATAATAAACTAAAAACCTTTAAAATCGACAGAAAATTGTTGATTTTATTTACAATTAGGTGAGGGAACTAATGTACACACACAAATTGATCATGATTCATGGCTTATTTTATGTCTAGCTAGCTGTCAGAATAATGATACAAATTTTAAATGTGTGTAGCTTTAATTTCTTTTATGAGTTTTTGTCAACAATAAAATTAATTATTAAAAAAAAATAAGCCGTTAATTTCTAAATAACTCCGAAATAGTTTTAAATATAAAAAATTAATATGCATGACTTAAACATCTACAAGACGTAAGGCATGATATCTTTCATTTTTTTTATTTTTTTTATTTTAGTTAACGTTTTTTTTAATTTTTTATAATTATGAAGAACAAAACACGTCGCTCCAATTTGGAGCATCTAGCAACAACAGGTAATTAAAAATACTGTTACATTTACGTGATTTGGCTGAAGTTTGTACTGATTCTATGTTGTTTACAAAGACTTGGCAAAATTTTTAAATCTAAATCGGTCGAGAGCCATGATTTTTATCTGGGGCCATGTCAGTCCTTTTGCTGATAATTCCATTTCCACCGACCTGCGCCATGTTATGCGTGGACGTCCTCTGCTTCCCTGTGGATTCCTTTGGAAACTGTTTTTGGCTATGTCACCATTCTCTTTCCTCAGTGTGTGACCGATCCATCTCCATTTCCGTTGCATTATCTCTATATCTTTCAATAACTATTTATATATGTATCATCACAGAAAATGCAGAAAGCCCTATCTAACATTTTAAATGAAAAATATATTGACAATTGGTGCAAAATTTCACAATAAATATATAAATTTGTTGTGGCCTTTTTTACTTATATTGTAAATATACTTTTCATTTAAACAAGATTCATCCTTCTCCTGTAAAACTTTTAAAATGTGAAATGGGGCCTTTGCATTTTCTGTGACGATATACATACACATGAAAAGTATAAAAAAATCATCATTTGCGAAAAAAAAATCATCATTTGGGGAATAAAATCATCAAATCATATTCTGGTTTAAAAATCATCAAAAATATGATAAACATCATCATGCTGGCAACTCTGGCTAAAACGAAGAATTTTCTAAACAAATTTGTTCGATAAATGCTCGTGAATCTAAAAAAAATCGAATGTTCGCAAATGCGAGCTTTTGTCGATAATGTTGCGACAATAAGCTCAATTGCCAAATTTCATAAAATGTGAATTTTCGCAGCATCGAAATATGTCTCGATAAGAAGCGCAATTGCCAAATTTCATAAAATGTGAATGTTCGCAGCATTGAACTATTTTCGACTATTTATTGAATGTGGTTTTACATTCATATGTGCAATAATTAAATAGAAAAAAAATTGCCACGATAGCCTAGTGGCTGTGTGCTAATATGTTACCCTGGCGGTACCGTGTTCGAATCTGATTGACTGCAGCCTAAGTTACAATTTTAAATATATAAATATTCCATTTACATTAAAATAGATAAATTAAAAAAATAAAGATAACAATCTTGAAAAATTACTTTTTCCTGCATTTTTCTGGTATCGATATTTCTTCGATATTGGTTCGCTATTGATTTGTCAGCGAAACATCGAAATCGAAAGATTTGCTGCCACAAACTGAGCGACGAGTGGGCTCTAGCAGCTTTTTCTCTTTCCGACTTCGATAGCCGTTCTCGAATGTTTTGTCCGAGAAATGTGTACGCAACATTGGAATGCGATATTATTTTCAAATGTTTTGGTTTGCTGGGTAGTGAAAACATGCCCATCAGAGCGAGACAACAAATAACAAGTTTGTGAGTGTTGGATTATTAATCAGATAGGGAAATTTCGACAAAAAATAAGTTGAGTCACAATAAAAAAAATGCATGGCACGAATTTAAAAAGAAGTATTGTATTCTATTTGCTGGCAAAAATTAGTTAAATAGTTAATGTTTCCTTGTAAAAGGCATCCACCTTCATAAGTGGTAAAAGTGAACAAGAACGCTGATGAGACGGTGTAGCGGCCTGTCGAAACACTCCACTCTTAATAAAAACAGTTTGAATTTACATTAATTCAAAATATTGAACTAGAAAAACGAAATAATAAAAATGTTCAGACTATTCAGTTCAAAAATAAAAAAAATTACGTAAAAATTATTATAATTTTTCATTTGTTTATTTTTCAAACAGCTGACTGTTTTGCAGTTTACACAATCTGGCCGAAGAAAAAGTCCGGCCTGTTTCGTGAAAGAAGAAGAAGAATGTTATGCTCTCAACAGCGCTCTCATTTGCCCAATTTTTCGAGTACGGGAACGTTTTTCGTGCAAATTGGGCGCCCGCGCAGTGTTGCCAGTATTTTTAGGGATAAAATCTACAATATTTAACAATTTTTCAGGAAAAAATCTGCAGTATCTGCATTTTATTTTTAAAATCTTCAAAACCATTTTAACACCATTTTTATGCATTATTTAAGCAAATTAACAACAATTTATTTAAGAAACTTGAATATAAATAGGTGTGAACATAAATGTTTTTTCATAAAAAACATACAGTAAAATAAAAAAACAAACTCAATTGCGCATAAAGCGCACCACCCACTTGCAATATAATTGTGCAATTATTCATATTGTACAATAATATCGCCAATGTGTGTCATATTAGAAAGTTGCACAATATATTAGCCAAAATCCGAAGGTTTTTGATTTTTATTGCACAATAAAGAAAAAAATCAACGTTATTGTGAGTACATCAGAGTAGTTAAATTTGAGGCTCCATGAAAAATCTCCCAAAACCAAATCGCCCAAAATTTCAAAATGAAAAATCGCCCAAAAAAATGAAAAATCGCCAAAATTTTAAAATGAAAAAACAAAAAAAAATTAAAAATCGCCCAAAATAAATGAAATATCGCCCAAAATTGAAAAACACAAAAAAAAAATTTTAATTATAGTAATTGAATTTTTATATTGAAAAAAAAATAATAAAACTTACAGAAAAGCATAAATAGTCTTCGTTTCTTACTGAATTGCAATAAAAGTATGAATAAAAGGCAATATTTTCCATCGGCCAAAAATTATAGTATGGCTCTCCAAGGGTAATTTTGATAATTATCATAGATACAACAAAAATTTATAAACATATAATACAGTAATGATCATTTATCCAAGGTATATTTATTTAACAGGTAAAATTAGTTCTACAGCTGATAGTTTTTATTTTTAAATCTCGGATGTCAAACGATTTTTCATTAAAGAACCCAGTAAACATTTTCTGTCGAATTCGGTCAGAGTTCAGTCTGAAGTCGATCAGACAACGTACAAAAATCATATAAGTAATTGGTACAAAGCGGATCTGTTTGTCTGAGGAAATCCTTAGAACTATTGCAATTTGTTCTAGAGACAAATAATATTGGAAGGATGTCTGTCAAAACAACAAAAGATGTTCAGTTTTCGTACAATTTCAACAATCTCCGCTTCGCTTACGACAATTTTCAATATTAGTAGCCTTCGGATGCTTAATTTGGTACGTGCTTTCGACGACTTTCCGTGGTATATCAAATATCGGCTTCTCTTACGACAATTTTCTAAACCACTTTCACTGCTATAGAAGCCAAATAATGATGGAGATGGACCACATTGGAGAAACTTTCAATTATTTTCTACAATATATATTTTAAATTCTATATTCGATTTTGATGGTTGCCAGAATTTTTGGGTGTAAAATTTTGGGCGATTTTTCATATGAAAAATAACTTGAAATTTGTATGAAAAAATTTTTCGGCGATTTTTTAATTTTTATTTTTGGGCGATTTTTTATGGAAACATTTTTCATATGAAAAATCTCCCAAAATTTCAAAATGAAAAATCACCCAAAAAATGAAAAATCGCCCAAAGTTGTGGGCGATTTTTTTCATATGAAACATCGCCCAAAAATTGTATGGAAACATTTTGGGCGATTTTTTATTTTTATTATTACAAGCTTTGAGATTTTTATTAGATTTTGTAAGACGAAAATCAAATCACAATCAGTCTGACTGTCAAAAAATCTCAAAGAAAATCTTTTCATTACATTTTGTTTCTACACAATCACATTCCCAATAAAACGTAACATAAATAATTTGCAATAAGGCTAATTTTTTCGTTCTTCTTTTTCTTTATTTATGCCGGCAAACAAATACACAACTGTTTTTGTTATTCCTATGTTTGTTTGTGCAAGACAACCCTGATAAAATGAAAAATGTGATTGTTTAGAAAATTTCCTAAAAATGACGAATACCATAATACTGTCAAATTTCTTTACGTATTATTTGACTGATCATAACAATTTGTTTTCACACTGTTGGATTTTTACTTAAGATTTGAGTTTTATAAGTATTAATACTAAATCTAATAGTCTGAAGGCCGCTTAAGCAACATTTTTTCGTGAATAATTCATGCCAATTTTGTTTATATGTGTTTTGACAACATTTCACGTGAAATGTTAACACAATACCATGCTTAACACCACATCAAATTGATAAAACACTGATTATCAAATGTTTATATTCAAATCATTATCAACTTGAATTCAAGTGATAAACAGAAACGTTTGAAAAGTGTTTGAGAATTGTGATTGATATCAAATGATAAAGCCATCTTATTTCACAGGTTTGACTTCGTGTTTGCTGGGCTATTTCGTACTCTGCGGCAGTAGCTTCCAGACTGGTTGCACAAATTTACTGCATTTACGAATTCACCTAGTCACTCGAAAAACGTTGTTTTCTGTAAAACATGCAAAATTAAATGGGCATTTTTATTTGTTTTGATGAAATGAGTGCTGCCAAAATTAATGATTCATAAATTAAAGAACTCACCAAAAAAAAAAACGTTTACCACCTTTATTTGGCGTTTTTTAATAATCGTATATAAATAGGTCACACAATTTTTTTTTTTGTCGTACACTTTTAAGTATCTTATTGTCTTCCAATATTGATGAAACATATGTACATATATGCTTTAACAGCCATTTTCTGTAGATATGCACAATATATTTTTGGTAAAAAAAAACCCAGTTACAAACAAACACGGTTACGGATCAAGTGTTCGAATTTCGTGGGATCCTAGTAAAAACAATTTTTGGTCGTGTTTTTTATTTGTTAGACTAAATTAACATGATGAAATATTTAATAAAATTTGTGGCATGAAACTTTATTTGCTAAACGAATGGAATGGAATGTGGCAAAAGTGGTAGAAAATAAAATTTCAGTTAGTTTTTGTCAACTTCTTTGCTAAATTGGCTTTTCCGTGCTTGCAATAAGCAAATAAAAAAAGTTTCATGAAATATTTCATCATGTAAATCTAGTCATAGTGAGATTTCGATGTGTTAACAGCTAACTCTAATCAAAAAATGGCGTTTGTTATTTTGCATTGTTATACGTGTTCTTGTTACTAAAATAGGTGATCACACCAACTAGTGCAAAATTTTGCTTTATGACACTTTCGCAATTGGTGACGTGAATAACTCTAGTGCAAATAAAAGAAGTACAATTGAAAGAAAAGAAGTACACACATGCTTTTCAAGCAAAACGTCTTAAAATTAAAGGTAAATATTATATAAGAATCAAAAATTATTGCATATACAGTCAATAAATGTGATAATTTATATGTAAGCAATAATAGCACAGAGCAAACATATATTTTTAGTAATAAGCCAGGAAAATACATACTATATCTTAAAGTGCTAATGCAGAAAACAGTTCAGCTAATGCAAAGCAGTGCAGGTAATAAAAAAAGTACGTGTACTGTTGAAAATAGTACGTCTGACAAGCCTAGTAGAAACCATGCTGTAACGTGTTGTTTTGATGGGTTTGGTAATGCCTGTGGGCGTTTTAGGCTGATAACCTAATTTTTAGTTTTTTCGTTATAAATTTATGTGCAGAAATAAAATTTATTAGGATAATACTAAAAAATAAAAATTTTCAACTGCTTTATAACACCAGCAATATATCCTGAAATAGGGATGGGAAAATATATCGATATATCTAAATATCGATATTTAAGAAAAAAAGATCGATATATATCGCCGATATTTCAAAAACAGAGATATCGATACATCGATTATTGTGAACAAATTTATTACCCTTTTAAATTATTTATCCCTTTTAATATTTTCAGGGCTTAGAATATTTTACTCGAATATTTTTTCATACAAAAGAATAAAAAACGTAAATAAGTCATCTATCAGCAGAATTTGTTTTTGAAATCGGCGCCGATTTAAATCGATCGATTTCCATCACATACCAGATTATTTACGAGTATCGTTTTCGATATTTTTAAGAGTTTATAAATTTTAGCCGTTTTTCAATTGTATACGAAATAATAACAGTACGGAGACACCACAAACAAATTGTTTAATGTGGTTTTGGTATGATAGACGTTGGTTGGTTCGTGTAAATAAATATGTCTTCTGTGTGGAAATTAAAAAATATATACATATATACATAGCTCGCTTCTTGTAATTTGTGTTGTAAACATACAACACGTGTGAAAACACAACAAATTTGGCTACACACCTAAAAAGCAAGCTTATTTGCTACTTATGAAAACATCAAAATTCGACAATGAGACTGAAGAAGATGCTTTAAAATTTTTGATATGCCAGGCTGCTTCAGTATCGTCCAAAAGAGTCGCTTCTGATGTAAAGTTAGCAGTGACGATCTGGAACTAAAAATACAGACAAAATAAGTCAAGCAGTTTTAGCATGCATAAAAAACTAATACAAAAACAGATTTGATTGTAGGTACCAGTGTTGCCAGTGAAAGATACATTTTAGTTTCCAAAAAGATACATTTTTCCCCAAAAAGATACATGTTGAAAAAAATTTTAAAATCCATTTTTACCGTTTAACATATCGACCCCTTAGCGCCAAATGATCGTAAGCGACAAAAATTTAATTTTTCAGTAGAAGGGTTTTTTATTGTATTTAAATATGATTTATATTCATAAACTGTCGCTTACGATAAAATTGTATAGATTTCAAAAGCTATAAAAAATTTACGATTTTAAACTATGGGTATCCTCATAAAATTTTGATTTCAATAAAAAAAATTGTTTTTTACAAAATGCCGCTTACGATCATTTCGCGCAAACATAACATAACATTTTTATTTCATATTTATTGAATATTGTAAAGAAAATGATATCATATAAATTCATTTTTATATTTATTTATTTAAAATACAGTAAGCAAACTTTAAAATTAATTATATGTAACTATCTTTCATTTTTGTAAAAATTAATATACGAATAAAGGCGTTTTTTAGTATTCATAACGAAATGATAACTTTAAAAAACTTTGTCAGAGACGGAAAGTTTAATATTTTATTTCTGTACATTTGCGTACAGATTCAAAAGATACGAAAAATGTCAGGATTATACATGGTACCTAAAGTCATCAAAAGATACGAAAAATGTATATTTCGTATCCTAATGGCATCACTGGTCGGTACCCACTAAACCTGAGATTCGAAATAAAAGAAGGTTCGCTAAAACCAGTGTTGCCAGAAGCTTTTCGAAGAAAATCATAATTTGACAAAATAAAAATCATATTTTAATATAAAAAATCATCACAAATTTGTATTACCAAGTTGAACAACAAGAATCTTTTTAATATTTGGCAACCAATATTAAAAAGACTTTTGTACATTTTAAAATTGTATGTAATCGTAAAAATTTGTGAAACAGTTTAAAAATCGGGAGCAATCAGCGAAGTATATAAAATATCGCCATGACTGTAAGAACATATGAAAATGCGACGAAATAACTTCCACCGCGAAAAAAAACTCGGAAAACACAACTATATGCACTGGTATGCAAAAAAATATTTTATTTTTGTGCCTTTAAATAAAAATATGTGTAATATACAAACTTTAATGCACAAATCCGTGCTCAGTTTATTTCCTATCACTTACAGATTTTTTAATGGGCATGACTAATATTTTACCTAACTCGAGAATGGTTTCTCCAATTTGAAGAAATAATGCACCAAAATATACAGAATAAAATTACCTTTAAGTCGTTCATATTTATTCTTTTATTTCTAGCTGTTTTGAAGTTATTCAGAAATCGTGTTTCATGCAAAATTAAACTCTTTTTCGTTTTGAAAAAATTAAGAGGGAAGCTACGTAGGTATTTTAAGAATATAATAAACTAAAAACCTTTAAAATCGACAGAAAAATGTTGATTTTATTTACAATTAGGTGAGGGAACTAATGTATACACACAAATTGATCATGATTCATGGCTTATTTTATGTCTAGCTAGCTGTCAGAATAATGATACAAATTTTAAATGTGTGTAGCTTTAATTTCTTTTATGAGTTTTTGTCAACAATAAAATTAATTATTAAAAAAAAAATAAGCCGGTAATTTCTGAATAACTCCGAAATAGTTTTAAATATAAAAAATTAATATGCATGACTTAAACATCTACAAAACGTAAGGCATGATATCTTTCAATTTTTTTATTTTTTTTTTATTTTAGTTAACGTTTTTTTTTAATTTTTTATAATTATGAAGAACAAAACACGTCGCTCCAATTTGGAGCATCTAGCAACAACAGGTAATTAAAAATACTGTTACATTTACGTGATTTGGCTGAAGTTTGTACTGATTCTATGTTGTTTACAAAGACTTGGCAAAATTTTTAAATCTAAATCGGTAGAGAGCCATGATTTTTATCTGGGGCCATGTCAGTCCTTTTGCTGATAATTCCATTTCCACCGACCTGCGCCATGTTATGCGTGGACGTCCTCTGCTTCCCTGTGGATTCCTTTGGAAACTGTTTTTGGCTATGTCACCATTCTCTTTCCTCAGTGTGTGACCGATCCATTTCCATTTCCGTTGCATTATCTCTATATCTTTCAATAACTATTTATATATGTATCATCACAGAAAATGCAGAAAGCCCTATCTAACATTTTAAATGAAAAATATATTGACAATTGGTGCAAAATTTCACAATAAATATATAAATTTGTTGTGGCCTTTTTTACTTATATTGTAAATATACTTTTCATTTAAACAAGATTCATCCTTCTCCTGTAAAACTTTTAAAATGTGAAATGGGGCCTTTGCATTTTCTGTGACGATATACATACACATGAAAAGTATAAAAAAATCATCATTTGCGAAAAAAAAATCATCATTTGGGGAATAAAATCATCAAATCATATTCTGGTTTAAAAATCATCAAAAATATGATAAACATCATCATGCTGGCAACTCTGGCTAAAACGAAGAATTTTCGAAACAAATTTGTTCGATAAATGCTCGTGAATCTAAAAAAAATCGAATGTTCGCAAATGCGAGCTTTTGTCGATAATGTTGCGACAATAAGCTCAATTGCCAAATTTCATAAAATGTGAATTTTCGCAGCATCGAAATATGTCTCGATAAGAAGCGCAATTGCCAAATTTCATAAAATGTGAATGTTCGCAGCATTGAACTATTTTCGACTATTTATTGAATGTGGTTTTACATTCATATGTGCAATAATTAAATAGAAAAAAAATTGCCACGATAGCCTAGTGGCTGTGTGCTAATATGTTACCCTGGCGGTACCGTGTTCGAATCTGATTGACTGCAGCCTAAGTTACAATTTTAAATATATAAATATTCCATTTACATTAAAATAGATAAATTAAAAAAATAAAGATAACAATCTTGAAAAATTACTTTTTCCTGCATTTTTCTGGTATCGATATTTCTTCGATATTGGTTCGCTATTGATTTGTCAGCGAAACATCGAAATCGAAAGATTTGCTGCCACAAACTGAGCGACGAGTGGGCTCTAGCAGCTTTTTCTCTTTCCGACTTCGATAGCCGTTCTCGAATGTTTTGTCCGAGAAATGTGTACGCAACATTGGAATGCGATATTATTTTCAAATGTTTTGGTTTGCTGGGTAGTGAAAACATGCCCATCAGAGCGAGACAACAAATAACAAGTTTGTGAGTGTTGGATTATTAATCAGATAGGGAAATTTCGACAAAAAATAAGTTGAGTCACAATAAAAAAAATGCATGGCACGAATTTAAAAAGAAGTATTGTATTCTATTTGCTGGCAAAAATTAGTTAAATAGTTAATGTTTCCTTGTAAAAGGCATCCACCTTCATAAGTGGTAAAAGTGAACAAGAACGCTGATGAGACGGTGTAGCGGCCTGTCGAAACACTCCACTCTTAATAAAAACAGTTTGAATTTACATTAATTCAAAATATTGAACTAGAAAAACGAAATAATAAAAATGTTCAGACTTATACCTATTCAGTTCAAAAATAAAAAAAATTACGTAAAAATTATTATAATTTTTCATTTGTTTATTTTTCAAACAGCTGACTGTTTTGCAGTTTACACAATCTGGCCGAAGAAAAAGTCCGGCCTGTTTCGTGAAAGAAGAAGAAGAATGTTATGCTCTCAACAGCGCTCTCATTTACCCACTTTTTCGAGTACGGGAACGTTTTTCGTGCAAATTGGGCGCCCGCGCAGTGTTGCCAGTATTTTTAGGGATAAAATCTACAATATTTAACAATTTTTCAGGAAAAAATCTGCAGTATCTGCATTTTATTTTTAAAATCTTCAAAACCATTTTAACACCATTTTTATGCATTATTTAAGCAAATTAACAACAATTTATTTAAGAAACTTGAATATAAATAGGTGTGAACATAAATGTTTTTTCATAAAAAACATACAGTAAAATAAAAAAACAAACTCAATTGCGCATAAAGCGCACCACCCACTTGCAATATAATTGTGCAATTATTCATATTGTACAATAATATCGCCAATGTGTGTCATATTAGAAAGTTGCACAATATATTAGCCAAAATCCGAAGGTTTTTGATTTTTATTGCACAATAAAGAAAAAAATCAACGTTATTGTGAGTACATCAGAGTAGTTAAATTTGAGGCTCCATGAAAAATCTCCCAAAACCAAATCGCCCAAAATTTCAAAATGAAAAATCGCCCAAAAAAATGAAAAATCGCCAAAATTTTAAAATGAAAAAACAAAAAAAAATTAAAAATCGCCCAAAATAAATGAAATATCGCCCAAAATTGAAAAACACAAAAAAAAATTTTTAATTATAGTAATTAAATTTTTATATTGAAAAAAAAAATAATAAAACTTACAGAAAAGCATAAATAGTCTTCGTTTCTTACTGAATTGCAATAAAAGTATGAATAAAAGGCAATATTTTCCATCGGCCAAAAATTATAGTATGGCTCTCCAAGGGTAATTTTGATAATTATCATAGATACAACAAAAATTTATAAACATATAATACAGTAATGATCATTTATCCAAGGTATATTTATTTAACAGGTAAAATTAGTTCTACAGCTGATAGTTTTTATTTTTAAATCTCGGATGTCAAACGATTTTTCATTAAAGAACCCAGTAAACATTTTCTGTCGAATTCGGTCAGAGTTCAGTCTGAAGTCGATCAGACAACGTACAAAAATCATATAAGTAATTGGTACAAAGCGGATCTGTTTGTCTGAGGAAATCCTTAGAACTATTGCAATTTGTTCTAGAGACAAATAATATCGGAAGGATGTCTGTCAAAACAACAAAAGATGTTCAGTTTTCGTACAATTTCAACAATCTCCGCTTCGCTTACGACAATTTTCAATATTAGTAGCCTTCGGATGCTTAATTTGGTACGTGCTTTCGACGACTTTCCGTGGTATATAAAATATCGGCTTCTCTTACGACAATTTTCTAAACCACTTTCACTGCTATAGAAGCCAAATAATGATGGAGATGGACCACATTGGAGAAACTTTCAATTCTTTTCTACAATATATATTTTAAATTCTATATTCGATTTTGATGGTTGCCAGAATTTTTGGGTGTAAAATTTTGGGCGATTTTTCATATGAAAAATAACTTGAAATTTGTATGAAAAAATTTTTCGGCGATTTTTTAATTTTTATTTTTGGGCGATTTTTTATGGAAACATTTTTCGTATGAAAAATCTCCCAAAATTTCAAAATGAAAAATCACCCAAAAAATGAAAAATCGCCCAAAGTTGTGGGCGATTTTTTTCATATGAAACATCGCCCAAAAATTGTATGGAAACATTTTGGGCGATTTTTTATTTTTATTATTACAAGCTTTGAGATTTTTATTAGATTTTGTAAGACGAAAATCAAATCACAATCAGTCTGACTGTCAAAAAATCTCAAAGAAAATCTTTTCATTACATTTTGTTTCTACACAATCACATTCCCAATAAAACGTAACATAAATAATTTGCAATAAGGCTAATTTTTTCGTTCTTCTTTTTCTTTATTTATGCCGGCAAACAAATACACAACTGTTTTTGTTATTCCTATGTTTGTTTGTGCAAGACAACCCTGATAAAATGAAAAATGTGATTGTTTAGAAAATTTCCTAAAAATGACGAATACCATAATACTGTCAAATTTCTTTACGTATTATTTGACTGATCATAACAATTTGTTTTCACACTGTTGGATTTTTACTTAAGATTTGAGTTTTATAAGTATTAATACTAAATCTAATAGTCTGAAGGCCGCTTAAGCAACATTTTTTCGTGAATAATTCATGCCAATTTTGTTTATATGTGTTTTGACAACATTTCACGTGAAATGTTAACACAATACCATGCTTAACACCACATCAAATTGATAAAACACTGATTATCAAATGTTTATATTCAAATCATTATCAACTTGAATTCAAGTGATAAACAGAAACGTTTGAAAAGTGTTTGAGAATTGTGATTGATATCAAATGATAAAGTCATCTTATTTCACAGGTTTGACTTCGTGTTTGCTGGGCTATTTCGTACTCTGCGGCAGTAGCTTCCAGACTGGTTGCACAAATTTACTGCATTTACGAATTCACCTAGTCACTCGAAAAACGTTGTTTTCTGTAAAACAAGCAAAATTAAATGGGCATTTTTATTTGTTTTGATGAAATGAGTGCTGCCAAAATTAATGATTCATAAATTAAAGAACTCACCAAAAAAAAAAAAAAAAACGTTTACCACCTTTATTTGGCGTTTTTTAATAATCGTATATAAATAGGTCACACAATTTTTTTTTGTCGTACACTTTTAAGTATCTTATTGTCTTCCAATATTGATGAAACATATGTACATATATGCTTTAACAGGCATTTTCTGTAGATATGCACAATATATTTTTGGTAAAAAAAACCAGTTACAAACAAACACGGTTACGGATCAAGTGTTCGAATTTCGTGGGATCCTAGTAAAAACAATTTTTGGTCGTGTTTTTTATTTGTTAGACTAAATTAACATGATGAAATATTTAATAAAATTTGTGGCATGAAACTTTATTTGCTAAACGAATGGAATGGAATGTGGCAAAAGTGGTAGAAAATAAAATTTCAGTTAGTTTTTGTCAACTTCTTTGCTAAATTGGCTTTTCCGTGCTTGCAATAAGCAAATAAAAAAAGTTTCATGAAATATTTCATCATGTAAATCTAGTCATAGTGAGATTTCGATGTGTTAACAGCTAACTCTAATCAAAAAATGGCGTTTGTTATTTTGCATTGTTATACGTGTTCTTGTTACTAAAATAGGTGATCACACCAACTAGTGCAAAATTTTGCTTTATGACACTTTCGCAATTGGTGACGTGAATAACTCTAGTGCAAATAAAAGAAGTACAATTGAAAGAAAAGAACTACACACATGCTTTTCAAGCAAAACGTCTTAAAATTAAAGGTAAATATTATATAAGAATCAAAAATTATTGCATATACAGTCAATAAATGTGATAATTTATATGTAAGCAATAATAGCACAGAGCAAACATATATTTTTAGTAATAAGCCAGGAAAATACATACTATATCTTAAAGTGCTAATGCAGAAAACAGTTCAGCTAATGCAAAGCAGTGCAGGTAATAAAAAAAGTACGTGTACTGTTGAAAATAGTACGTCTGACAAGCCTAGTAGAAACCATGCTGTAACGTGTTGTTTTGATGGGTTTGGTAATGCCTGTGGGCGTTTTAGGCTGATAACCTAATTTTTAGTTTTTTCGTTATAAATTTATGTGCAGAAATAAAATTTATTAGGATAATACTAAAAAATAAAAATTTTCAACTGCTTTATAACACCAGCAATATATCCTGAAATAGGGATGGGAAAATATATCGATATATCTAAATATCGATATTTAAGAAAAAAAGATCGATATATATCGCCGATATTTCAAAAACAGAGATATCGATACATCGATTATTGTGAACAAATTTATTACCCTTTTAAATTATTTATCCCTTTTAATATTTTCAGGGCTTAGAATATTTTACTCGAATATTTTTTCATACAAAAGAATAAAAAACGTAAATAAGTCATCTATCAGCAGAATTTGTTTTTGAAATCGGCGCCGATTTAAATCGATCGATTTCCATCACATACCAGATTATTTACGAGTATCGTTTTCGATATTTTTAAGAGTTTATAAATTTTAGCCGTTTTTGAATTGTATACGAAATAATAACAGTACGGAGACACCACAAACAAATTGTTTAATGTGGTTTTGGTATGATAGACGTTGGTTGGTTCGTGTAAATAAATATGTCTTCTGTGTGGAAATTAAAAAATATATACATATATACATAGCTCGCTTCTTGTAATTTGTGTTGTAAACATACAACACGTGTGAAAACACAACAAATTTGGCTACACACCTAAAAAGCAAGCTTATTTGCTACTTATGAAAACATCAAAATTCGACAATGAGACTGAAGAAGATGCTTTAAAATTTTTGATATGCCAGGCTGCTTCAGTATCGTCCAAAAGAGTCGCTTCTGATGTAAAGTTAGCAGTGACGATCTGGAACTAAAAATACAGACAAAATAAGTCAAGCAGTTTTAGCATGCATAAAAAACTAATACAAAAACAGATTTGATTGTAGGTACCAGTGTTGCCAGTGAAAGATACATTTTAGTTTCCAAAAAGATACATTTTTCCCCAAAAAGATACATGTTGAAAAAAATTTTAAAATCCATTTTTACCGTTTAACATATCGACCCCTTAGCGCCAAATGATCGTAAGCGACAAAAATTTAATTTTTCAGGAGAAGGGTTTTTTATTGTATTTAAACATGATTTATATTCATAAACTGTCGCTTACGATAAAATTGTATAGATTTCAAAAGCTATAAAAAATTTACGATTTTAAACTATGGGTATCCTCATAAAATTTTGATTTCAATAAAAAAGAATTGTTTTTTACAAAATGCCGCTTACGATCATTTCGCGCAAACATAACATAACATTTTTATTTCATATTTATTGAATATTGTAAAGAAAATGATATCATATAAATGCATTTTTATATTTATTTATTTAAAATACAGTCAGCAAACTTTAAAATTAATTATATGTAACTATCTTTCATTTTTGTAAAAATTAATATACGAATAAAGGCGTTTTTTAGTATTCATAACGAAATGATAACTTTAAAAAACTTTGTCAGAGACGGAAAGTTTAATATTTTATTTCTGTACATTTGCGTACAGATTCAAAAGATACGAAAAATGTATCTTTCGTATCCTAATGGCATCACTGGTCGGTACCCACTAAACCTGAGATTCGAAATAAAAGAAGGTTCGCTAAAACCAGTGTTGCCAGAAGCTTTTCGAAGAAAATCATAATTTGACAAAATAAAAATCAATTTTAATATAAAAAATCATCACAAATTTGTATTACCAAGTTGAACAACAAGAATCTTTTTAATATTTGGCAACCAATATTAAAAAGACTTTTGTACATTTTAAAATTGTATGTAATCGTAAAAATTTGTGAAACAGTTTAAAAATCGGGAGCAATCAGCGAAGTATATAAAATATCGCCATGACTGTAAGAACATATGAAAATGCGACGAAATAACTTCCACCGCGAAAAAAAACTCGGAAAACACAACTATATGCACTGGTATGCAAAAAAATATTTTATTTTTGTGCCTTTAAATAAAAATATGTGTAATATACAAACTTTAATGCACAAATCCGTGCTCAGTTTATTTCCTATCACTTACAGATTTTTTAATGGGCATGACTAATATTTTACCTAACTCGAGAATGGTTTCTCCAATTTGAAGAAATAATGCACCAAAATATACAGAATAAAATTACCTTTAAGTCGTTCATATTTATTCTTTTATTTCTAACTGTTTTGGAGTTATTCAGAAATCGTGTTTCATGCAAAATTAAACTCTTTTTCGTTTTGAAAAAATTAAGAGGGGAGCTACGTAGGTATTTTAAGAATATAATAAACTAAAAACCTTTAAAATCGACAGAAAAATTTTGATTTTATTTACAATTAGGTGAGGGAACTAATGTACACACACAAATTGATCATGATTCATGGCTTATTTTATGTCTAGCTAGCTGTCAGAATAATGATACAAATTTTAAATGTGTGTAGCTTTAATTTCTTTTATGAGTTTTTGTCAACAATAAAATTAATTATTAAAAAAAAAATAAGCCGGTAATTTCTGAATAACTCCGAAATAGTTTTAAATATAAAAAATTAATATGCATGACTTAAACATCTACAAAACGTAAGGCATGATATCTTTCAATTTTTTTATTTTTTTTTTTATTTTAGTTAACGTTTTTTTTAATTTTTTATAATTATGAAGAACAAAACACGTCGCTCCAATTTGGAGCATCTAGCAACAACAGGTAATTAAAAATACTGTTACATTTACGTGATTTGGCTGAAGTTTGTACTGATTCTATGTTGTTTACAAAGACTTGGCAAAATTTTTAAATCTAAATCGGTCGAGAGCCATGATTTTTATCTGGGGCCATGTCAGTCCTTTTGCTGATAATTCCATTTCCACCGACCTGCGCCATGTTATGCGTGGACGTCCTCTGCTTCCCTGTGGATTCCTTTGGAAACTGTTTTTGGCTATGTCACCATTCTCTTTCCTCAGTGTGTGACCGATCCATCTCCATTTCCGTTGCATTATCTCTATATCTTTCAATAACTATTTATATATGTATCATCACAGAAAATGCAGAAAGCCCTATCTAACATTTTAAATGAAAAATATATTGACAATTGGTGCAAAATTTCACAATAAATATATAAATTTGTTGTGGCCTTTTTTACTTATATTGTAAAATTTTGCACTAGTTGTAAATATACTTTTCATTTAAACAAGATTCATCCTTCTCCTGTAAAACTTTTAAAATGTGAAATGGGGCCTTTGCATTTTCTGTGACGATATACATACACATGAAAAGTATAAAAAAATCATTTGCGAAAAATAAATCATCATTTGGGGAATAAAATCATCAAATCATATTCTGGTTTAAAAATCATCAAAAATATGATAAACATAATCATGCTGGCAACTCTGGCTAAAACGAAGAATTTTCTAAACAAATTTGTTCGATAAATGCTCGTGAATCTAAAAAAATCGAATGTTCGCAAATGCGAGCTTTTGTCGATAATGTTGCGACAATAAGCTCAATTGCCAAATTTCATAAAATGTGAATGTTCGCAGCATCGAAATATGTCTCGATAAGAAGCGCAATTGCCAAATTTCATAAAATGTGAATGTTCGCAGCATTGAACTATTTTCGACTATTTATTGAATGTGTTTTTACATTCATATGTGCAATAATTAAATAGAAAAAAAATTGCCACGATAGCCTAGTGGCTGTGTGCTAATATGTTACCCTGGCGGTACCGTGTTCGAATCTGATTGACTGCAGCCTAAGTTACAATTTTAAATATATAAATATTCCATTTACATTAAAATAGATAAATTAAAAAAATAAAGATAACAATCTTGAAAAATTACTTTTTCCTGCATTTTTCTGGTATCGATATTTCTTCGATATTGGTTCGCTATTGATTTGTCAGCGAAACATCGAAATCGAAAGATTTGCTGCCACAAACTGAGCGACGAGTGGGCTCTAGCAGCTTTTTCTCTTTCCGACTTCGATAGCCGTTCTCGAATGTTTTGTCCGAGAAATGTGTACGCAACATTGGAATGCGATATTATTTTCAAATGTTTTGGTTTGCTGGGTAGTGAAAACATGCCCATCAGAACGAGACAACAAATAACAAGTTTGTGAGTGTTGGATTATTAATCAGATAGGGAAATTTCGACAAAAAATAAGTTGAGTCACAATAAAAAAAATGCATGGCACGAATTTAAAAAGAAGTATTGTATTCTATTTGCTGGCAAAAATTAGTTAAATAGTTAATGTTTCCTTGTAAAAGGCATCCACCTTCATAAGTGGTAAAAGTGAAAAAGAACGCTGATGAGACGGTGTAGCGGCCTGTCGAAACACTCCACTCTTAATAAAAACAGTTTGAATTTACATTAATTCAAAATATTGAACTAGAAAAACGAAATAATAAAAATGTTCAGACTTATACCTATTCAGTTCAAAAATAAAAAAAATTACGTAAAAACTATTATAATTTTTCATTTGTTTATTTTTCAAACAGCTGACTGTTTTGCAGTTTACACAATCTGGCCGAAGAAAAAGTCCGGCCTGTTTCGTGAAAGAAGAAGAAGAATGTTATGCTCTCAACAGCGCTCTCATTTACCCAATTTTTCGAGTACGGGAACGTTTTTCGTGCAAATTGGGCGCCCGCGCAGTGTTGCCAGTATTTTTAGGGATAAAATCTACAATATTTAAAAATTTTTCAGGAAAAAATCTGCAGTATCTGCATTTTATTTTTAAAATCTTCAAAACCATTTTAACACCATTTTTATGCATTATTTAAGCAAATTAACAACAATTTATTTAAGAAACTTGAATATAAATAGGTGTGAACATAAATGTTTTTTCATAAAAAACATACAGTAAAATAAAAAAAAAAAATCAATTGCGCATAAAGCGCACCACCCACTTGCAATATAATTGTGCAATTATTCATATTGTACAATAATATCGCCAATGTGTGTCATATTAGAAAGTTGCACAATATATTAGCCAAAATCCGAAGGTTTTTGATTTTTATTGCACAATAAAGAAAAAATCAACGTTATTGTGAGTACATCAGAGTAGTTAAATTTGAGGCTCCATGAAAAATCTCCCAAAACCAAATCGCCCAAAATTTCAAAATGAAAAATCGCCCAAAAAAATTAAAAATCGCCCAAAATTTTAAAATGAAAAAACAAAATAAAAATTAAAAATCGCCCAAAATAAATAAAATATCGCCCAAAATTGAAAAACACAAAAAAAAAATTTTTTAATTATAGTAATTGAATTTTTATATTGAAAAAAAAAAAAAATAATAATAAAACTTACAGAAAAGCATAAATAGTCTTCGTTTCTTACTGAATTGCAATAAAAGTATGAATAAAAGGCAATATTTTCCATCGGCCAAAAATTATAGTATGGCTCTCCAAGGGTAATTTTGATAATTATCATAGATACAACAAAAATTTATAAACATATAATACAGTAATGATCATTTATCCAAGGTATATTTATTTAACAGGTAAAATTAGTTCTACAGCTGATAGTTTTTATTTTTAAATCTCGGATGTCAAACGATTTTTCATTAAAGAACCCAGTAAACATTTTCTGTCGAATTCGGTCAGAGTTCAGTCTGAAGTCGATCAGACAACGTACAAAAATCATATAAGTAATTGGTACAAAACGGATCTGTTTGTCTGAGGAAATCCTTAGAACTATTGCAATTTGTTCTAGAGACAAATAATATCGGAAGGATGTCTGTCAAAACAACAAAAGATGTTCAGTTTTCGTACAATTTCAACAATCTCCGCTTCGCTTACGACAATTTTCAATATTAGTAGCCTTCGGATGCTTAATTTGGTACGTGCTTTCGACGACTTTCCGTGGTATATCAAATATCGGCTTCTCTGACGACAATTTTCTAAACCACTTTCACTGCTATAGAAGCCAAATAATGATGGAGATGGACCACATTGGAGAAACTTTCAATTATTTTCTACAATATATATTTTAAATTCTATATTCGATTTTGATGGTTGCCAGAATTTTTGGGTGTAAAATTTTGGGCGATTTTTCATATGAAAAATAACTTAAAATTTGTATGAAAAAATTTTTCGGCGATTTTTTATTTTTGGGCGATTTTTTATGGAAACATTTTTCATATGAAAAATCTCCCAAAATTTCAAAATGAAAAATCACCCAAAAAATGAAAAATCGCCCAAAGTTGTGGGCGATTTTTTTCATATGAAACATCGCCCAAAAATTGTATGGAAACATTTTGGGCGATTTTTTATTTTTATTATTACAAGCTTTAAGATTTTTATTAGATTTTGTAAGACGAAAATCAAATCACAATCAGTCTGACTGTCAAAAAAATCTCAAAGAAAATCTTTTCATTACATTTTGTTTCTACACAATCACATTCCCAATAAAACGTAACATAAATAATTTGCAATAAGGCTAATTTTTTCGTTCTTCTTTTTCTTTATTTATGCCGGCAAACAAATACACAACTGTTTTTGTTATTCCTATGTTTGTTTGTGCAAGACAGCCCTGATAAAATGAAAAATGTGATTGTTTAGAAAATTTCCTAAAAATGACGAATACCATAATACTGTCAAATTTCTTTACGTATTATTTGACTGATCATAACAATTTGTTTTCACACTGTTGGATTTTTGCTTAAGATTTGAGTTTTATAAGTATTAATACTAAATCTAATAGTCTGAAGGCCGCTTAAGCAACATTTTTCGTGAATAATTCATGCCAATTTTGTTTATATGTGTTTTGACAACATTTCACGTGAAATGTTAACACAATACCACCACATCAAATTGATAAAACACTGATTATCAAATGTTTATATTCAAATCATTATCAACTTGAATTCAAGTGATAAACAGAAACGTTTGAAAAGTGTTTGAGAATTGTGATTGATATCAAATGATAAAGTCATCTTATTTCACAGGTTTGACTTCGTGTTTGCTGGGCTATTTCGTACTCTGCGGCAGTAGTTTCCAGACTGGTTGCACAAATTTACTGCATTTACGAATTCACCTAGTCACTCGAAAAACGTTGTTTTCTGTAAAACAAGCAAAATTAAATGGGCATTTTTATTTGTTTTGATGAAATGAGTGCTGCCAAAATTAATGATTCATAAATTAAAGAACTCACAAAAAAAAGTGTTCGAATTTCGTGGGATCCTAGTAAAAACAATTTTTGGTCGTGTTTTTTATTTGTTAGACTAAATTAACATGATGAAATATTTAATAAAATTTGTGGCATGAAACTTTATTTGCTAAACGAATGGACAGGGAAGCAAATTGTGTGGCAAAAGTGGTAGAAAATAAAATTTCAGTTAGTTTTTGTCAACTTCTTTGCTAAATTGGCTTTTCCGTGCTTGCAATAAGCAAATAAAAAACGTTTCATGAAATATTTCATCATGTAAATCTAGTCATAGTGAGATTTCGATGTGTTAACAGCTAACTCTAATCAAAAAATGGCGTTTGTTATTTTGCATTGTTATACGTGTTCTTGTTACTAAAATAGGTGATCACACCAACTAGTGCAAAATTTTGCTTTATGACACTTTCGCAATTGGTGACGTGAATAACTCTAGTGCAAATAAAAGAAGTACAATTGAAAGAAAAGAAGTACACACATGCTTTTCAAGCAAAACGTCTTAAAATTAAAGGTAAATATTATATAAGAATCAAAAATTATTGCATATACAGTCAATAAAAGTGATAATTTATATGTAAGCAATAATAGCACAGAGCAAACATATATTTTTAGTAATAAGCCAGGAAAATACATACTATATCTTAAAGTGCTAATGCAGAAAACAGTTCAGCTAATGCAAAGCAGTGCAGGTAATAAAAAAAGTACGTGTACTGTTGAAAATAGTACGTCTGACAAGCCTAGTAGAAACCATGCTGTAACGTGTTGTTTTGATGGGTTTGGTAATGCCTGTGGGCGTTTTAGGCTGATAACCTAATTTTTAGTTTTTTCGTTATAAATTTATGTGCAGAAATAAAATTTATTAGGATAATACTAAAAAATAAAAATTTTCAAAAACAGAGATATCGATACATCGATTATTGTGAACAAATTTATTACCCTTTTAAATTATTTATCCCTTTTAATATTTTCAGGGCTTAGAATATTTTACTCGAATATTTTTTTCATACAAAAGAATAAAAAACGTAAATAAGTCATCTATCAGCAGAATTTGTTTTTGAAATCGGCGCCGATTTAAATCGAACGATGTCCATCACATACCAGATTATTTACGAGTATCGTTTTCGATATTTTTAAGAGTTTATAAATTTTAGCCGTTTTTCAATTGTATACGAAATAATAACAGTACGGAGACACCACAAACAAATTGTTTAATGTGGTTTTGGTATGATAGACGTTGGTTGGTTCGTGTAAATAAATATGTCTTTTGTGTGGAAATTAAAAAATATATATATACAGTGGCTCACAGCTTATTTTATGCAGTGCATTTTTTACATTTTAAAGCTCTATAAAAACAAAACTAACTGTAACTTAAAAGAGAATTTGGTATCATTTAAAAGAGAAATTATTATAGTTTAACAAACAAAAGTCATTTATTAAAAAATTTACCGTTCAATATATTAAAACTAAGAAAACAAAAAATACTGCTTTTTTTCATCTCACAGCTTATTTTATGCATTCAGTTTCTACTGTAACGGTACCACAATACATCGTTGATGTTTTTTCTTTTTTTCTTTTTACTACTTCTGGAAATAGTTTTTGTTGAATTCTTAGTCTAATTTTGTTAGTTGAGGTATTAATTTACAAAAATTTAAATGAGTCCGCGTACAACGATAGAACAACGAGAATTGGTTTTAAACCATTTCAAAAATGGCCATTCACAGCGAAAAATAGCTGAAATGGTTAATATTAAAGCTTTCACCGTCCAAAAAATCATCGAGCGCTTCATCCATGAAAATCGAATTCATAATAAAGGCAGGAAGGCACCTAACAAAATATTTAATGAGCATGACGAGCGACATATTTTAAGAAAAATAAGAGCAAACCCAAAGCTCTCAGCTCCCAAACTGGCCTCCGAAATTGAAGCTGACCTGGGCAAACATTGTTGCGTCGAAACTGTTCGTCGTGTCTTGCGGCAACATGATTTTCATGGGCGAGTTGCACGCAAAAAACCGTTTATCAACCCGAAAAACAGACTATGCAGATTAAATTTCGCAAAAGAACATATTTCCAAGGAATCTACATTTTGGAATTCGGTCATCTTCGCCGATGAATCTAAATTTAACATATTCGGCTCAGATGGCATGTCGTATGTATGGCGGAAACCTAATACAGAACTCAATAAAGAAAACCTAAAGACAACAGTGAAGCATGGTGGTGGCAGTGTCATGGCTTGGGCCTGTATGTCGGCTGCTGGTACTGGAAATTTAACATTTGTTGAAACTACCATGGACAGATTTAAGTACCTTCAGATCCTTAAGGACAACTTGTTGCAGAGCGCAGACAAACTGGGAATAAAATCAGATTTTCGATTTTATCAGGATAATGATCCAAAGCACAAATCGGGTATTGTGCAAACTTGGTTAATATATAACTGCCCACATTTGATGACACCGCCACCACAGTCGCCAGACCTTAATGTGATTGAAAATTTATGGTCGATCTTAGAAATCAACATAAGGAAACACAAAATTTCAAACAAAAACGATTTAAAAAAAGCGCTATTGACGGAGTGGGCAAATATTTCGCCGAGTGTTACTCAAAAATTGGTCACATCTATACCAAATCGCCTCAAATCTGTTATAGATAATAAAGGTTATCACACCAAATATTAAATCTTATAATTGATAGTTTTATTTTCGAGTTTTCGCAAGCCACGTGCCTGCATAAAATAAGCTGTGAGATGAAAAAAGCAGTATTTTTTGTTTTCTTAGTTTTAATATATTGAACTGTACATTTTTTTCAATAAATGACTTTTGTTTCTTAAACTATACTAATTTCTCTTTTAAATGATATCAAATTCATTTTTATCTTACAGTTAGATTTGTTTTTATAGGGCTTTAAAAAGTAAAAAATGCACTGCAGAAAATAAGCTGTGAGCCACTGTATATACATAGCTCGCTTCTTGTAATTTGTGTTGTAAACATACAACACGTGTGAAAACACAACAAATTTGGCTACACACCTAAAAAGCAAGCTTATTTGCTACTTATGAAAACATCAAAATTCGAAAATGAGACTGAAGAAGATGCTTTAAAATTTTTGATATGCCAGGCTCCTTCAGTATCGTCCAAAAGAGTCGCTTCTGATGTAAAGTTAGCAGCACAGATTATACAGATTATGTCTGTGGTTAGCAGTCCCTGACAGAGGTCCAATTCGTGCGGCTCACAGCCGGCGGCGCAAAGCCGCCGACATTATTTTTGGCCTCGAGCCGCCGCCGAATTAGACGGCTCACATCGGCTAATAATTGCAGCCGATTAACAAGTGAAAGTCGGCTAATATTTCCAGCCGACTAATGTTTTCCAGCCGACTAATATTTTCCAGCCGGTTAATATTTACAGAATGCAAACAATTTTTTAGTAAGTTTTGTTATATGATATATTAAGATATATATAGGAGCTGTGAACTTTTTATATTGCAGTGCTCTGGCAACACATCATCAAAAACACGCATCATCAATATATATATATATACATATTGGCATGCAATGTAGAAAAAGTGCTGCCAGACTTTTTTTTTAGAAACAGGTGTAACGTAAAGATGCCCACAGCCGAAAGAACATTAGAAAAACATGGACATGTACCACTAATGTATAATATACACATGCAAGTACCTTGCATGCAAGCTCTGTGTACGTATTATCAACGAAAATTTCGAACAAATGGCCGACTGTCTTGCAACGTGCATGTTTACCTTTTAGTGCAGAGTTGTCCATAACATAAAAAAGTTTAATTTTAAGGGAACCATATAGTATTGAACTTTATTCGTATTGTTTCAGTGTTATTTAAGCTAAAAAATTAATTAACTGCTTGATTTATTAATATTTAAGAAAAAAATTATTAAATTAGCTTTTAAATATATTTAGAATGAGTAAAAACTCATATAACATTACACTGAAATTTAGTTAATTTGTGCTAAGGTATTAATAGGGCAACTTTGTTAGCTAACTTTCCATTTATTTGCTACAACTTCACCAAGTCACTGTCTTGTAAAATTCCTTGGCAGTTGAGTTGGAAGTAGACTGCAAGTGCTGAAAGTGAAGATGAGTTAGTAAAAGAGTTTGAGTGTATTGAGTTTTTCGAACTTGCACCTGCAGGTGTAAACCCTAGGTAAAGGTGAAAGTACATAGCACTATAATAATAATAATCATATTTAATAATAAATCATATTTAATTACATGATGATGACACGCGTTATTTCCTCGACGAATATCATACGTTTGAAAACTTCAGCTTGTGAAAACGACAAGTTACATAATTATTCATTGATTTATGAGCCATTGGGTGTGTTCGTAAATGCATCGCTGCGATGCAAATGGAAATTTAAATGTTATAAGCTGGTTCACTGAAGAAGATAACGCACAAATAAATGTCAAATATGGTGTACAAACATGATTACTACTAAGGCAGATTATCAGCGAACTTGTATTGCATTTTAAATAAAATATTGCACGTATGTTGCAGAGCAGTAATGCATTTACGAACACATCCATTTGTGTGCGAAAAGTAGTGGTGTCAAGAAATATTTGAACTGTAAAGCGCAGTACTCACGATTAAAATGCATGACACAAGCATCATGTATGTACGTGTGTATGAAGGACGTTCAAACAATATTTGACAATTGGGTTGCACTTTGCTTATTAAAAGATTATATTAATTTAGCATGCAAATTTTGAAATCCTTTATACACTCGTACATACATGATGCTTTTGCCATGCATTTTGATCTTGACTTTTCACCACAGGAGATTTTAATATATTATTAGACTTAAAAATCGTAGAAAATAAAAAAATCCTTACGTCTGGCAGGCCTGTAAAAAAAATCTCCGTTATTTTTCATTGGCGTTGGGATACTCATTTTGTAGCTTTTTAATTTTAAAGTTGAAGCCAAACTCAAATTTATAAGCGCATTTATAAGCATATCGTCCGGCTGGTTTAAAATTGAAAGTTTTTTTACTTATTATTGTTCCACTTTTGCCAACAAAAAAAAATCAAGATGCAGAAAATTATTGAAAACTTTTTTCCTAAGGAGAATGCCTCAAATAATATGGGCAATTCCTCCGATTCAGATGAAGGATCACATGTGAGTAGTACATATAGTTTAGCATCTGGCGACATTTCGTATTATAAAAAGCTGCTAAAAGAAAGAAGCGATTTGAAAGCCGTGTCGAAAATTGTTTGCGAAAGCGGCCTTTCCGAATGTTGGAACTTTTTTGGGGATTTTTGTATTAGTGGAAAAAAAATTCTGGACAAATATAAATTTTGCAAGCTGTGTTTCGAGGCTGAAGACACGATAATTAAATCGTAAGTACATACTGTAACATACATATATAATTTGATGCTACATTAATAATTTGATAACTTGGGTGCAGTTAGAGCAAAAAGTCTATAAGCAGGGAATAAAAAAGTAGACTTGATATATCGGAAACTTTTTTTCGATATGTGTACTATTAGGTGTTAAAAGGTGAAAAAACTAAATTGTGGTACTTTTTCCGCATTCTACGCATGTTACATATAAAGTATTGAACCTACAAAAAGCTTTTGGAGGCAAATTGTAATCGGTAAAATAGTACCCGTTAGTAGTTGGGAACTGGGGCTTTGTCACCAATTAAAATTGTCAAAATTTGTGAAATTTTGTAATTTATTGCCTAAATTTGGGTAATTAGTGTCAAGGGTGTGTTTGACAAGGGTTTAGGTGGTATTTTTGTATGTCGGTGCATGTAACTAGTTATGTTAGGCACGCGCAGAGGGTTTTACGATGGCTTGTACGTGATAATTTTCATTTATGAGCTTAAGTGTGAGGTGACGAGGGTTCGAATGTGTGTTTTTATGTTTGTTTTTTTTTTCATTTATTGTTTAATTGTATATGAAAGGCGTGGGAAAAACGAGCTGTATGAATTTTTGTATAAGTGTGGATTGAAAAGGATTTTGGTTTTAAAGTGAGTTTTGGGAAATAGTATTAATGAACTTGTCAGTGAAAAAAATTAACTGTGTTTTAAAATTCTAATCTTGTACAATTAAGAAATATTTTGGTTGGGTTGGTGTTTTGTTTTTCATTTATTGTTTAAGTGTACGTTTCCATTTATTGTTTAAGTGTAGATTGAAAAGGATTTTGGTTTTAAAGTGAATTTGGTTGGTTGGTAATATAAACTGATAGTTAGAGTGTTAAAAAAAGTCATAATATGTGTAATTTAGTTTTGTAATGAAATGGAAATTCAAATGCAGAGAACGTATGTCTTTATGTTTAGTTTATTTTCTCTGTCCTTTGTCTGGTTTTCCTGCTTCTGTCTGTCTTTTCCTGTGCTTAAGTGCTTCACAACAAAAATTAAAAGGAGAGATAAAAATCTTTGTTTAAGAAATGTTGATCGTGTGGGTATGAATGCACTTAGGAATAAAAAATTATTATTGATTGTACAAAGTGTGAATTTTTTTAAGTCTCCCTGTCTGTCTGTCTGTCTGTCTCTCTGTTTGATGGAATTAAATGTAGGCCAATGTTTGGCTGTTTGTTAGAATGAGTTGTATGGATTTTGTTGAAGTAATTATTTTTAGTAATAAACATGGTATCGATTTTGTAATGTAATGTTGTTGTTGTTGTAAGAAGAAAGTGTGGTTGTCTTGATTATGAATAGTTTGGTATAGTGACAGAGTGACGGCAGAGCGACAGACTGGCAGACTGACAGACTGTCAATAGAAGCAGAGGATAGAGAATTTGTTAAGCAGAGATAAACGCATGCTGTGGTTAAGTGGTTCAAAAGAAAAATGAAAAGGAAATTCAAATGCAGAGGACGGAGCTGTAGGCAGAGGGACAGAGCGAGAGCGATGACAGATAAAAGAGCAAGCGCGTAACAGCTCAAAAGTGCGCAATCATATAATTGATAGTAAATTCATACTGCTTGCTGACATTTGCCTCTGTCTCGTATACATACCATATACATATAAAAAATCTGTCTGATGGAATTAAATGTAGGTCAATGTTTGGCTGTTTGTTAGAATGAGTTGTATGGATTTTGTTGAAGTAATTATTTTTAGTAATAAACATGGTATCGATTTTGTAATGTAATGTTGTTGTTGTTGTTGTAAGAAGAAAGTGTGGTTGTCTTGATTATGAATAGTTTGGTATAGTGACAGAGTGACGGCAGAGCGACAGACTGGCAGACCGGCAGACTGTCAATAGAAGCAGAGGAATGAGAATTTGTTAAGCAGAGATAAGCGTATTGTATATTAAACGTAAAGCGTGTTACATTTGTCTCATTATTGAAACAAGTGTGGAAATAAAGAAAACAACTTTAATATAAAAGAAAAATTTGTGAATTAAAAAAATTAAAGTGAAAATAAAATCCATTGCACTACAACTAGAACATTTTGTTAGCGTTAAAAAAGTTAAACTTAAAATAAAAACTATTTTAATATAAGTAGAAAATTTTTGAACACTAAAAAATATTTGCAGTAACTAAAAAAAGAAGTTAATAAGTTTATCTAAATAAATAATTAATTAAATATATATATATATATATATATATATATATATATATATATATATATATATATATATATATATATATATATATATATATATATATATATATAATTAAATAAATAAAATGAGTTCTGTAGACTACGTTTGTTATATATGTCAAAAGGTGTACAAATACCAAAAGGCATATATAACACATATTAAAAATCATAATGATAAGGAGCAACAACAAATACATTGCCAGCAGCCCCCCACTCCAATGCAATGGTACGCAAATATGGATCAACAGCTACAATACCAGCCACAGCCACAACAACAAATGCATTGGCAGCAACCCTCCACGCGAATGCAATGGTACCCAAACATGGATCAACAGCTACAATATCAGCCACAGCAGCAAATGCATTGGCAGCAACCCCTCACTCCAATGCAATGGCACCCAAATATGGACCAACAGCTACAATATCAGCCACAGCAACAAATGCATTGGCAGCAACCCGTCACTCCAATGCAATGGTACCCAAATATGGACCAACAGCTACAATATCAGTCAACACCACAACAACAAATGCATTGTCAGCAACCCCCCACCCCAATGCAATGGTACCCAAATACTGATCAACAACTCCAACATCAGCCACAAGCTCAAGGAACGTCGTCAACTACCACAAATTATTATGAAATAACCAAGGCGTTTAAAAATAATATTATAACGTATGGGATTGATAATAAAAAAGAAGAACTCTTATTTGAAGATTTTATTAGAGAAATTGAACCTGTCATCATAGAGAGGTTGGAAAACAGTTTGCTGAAACATGTTATAATAAAATTTAATATAAGTATAGTGGCAGAATATATAAAACTTGTGGGAGAGGAATTAGAGTTCAATATAATTCATCATAGAGCTAAAATGAATTTGTTGACTAGAGGAGATGAAATATATGAAGTGCTTTCCAAGCAAATATCAGAAATTCAAAACAAAATGTCTGAATTCCAAGAGAAGGACTCTGGTTGGACTCTGATACGTATAGTTCGAGCAGAGTTAAGTCTTAATAAATCTTCTCTGGTAAACGGAGCAAACTGGATTAGTCTACCCGAAAAACTTAAACAGCGAAATGCTTGCGTCAACATAGAAAACAATGACGTCTTCTGCTTTAAGTGGTGCTTAATTGCGGCAATGGATATCTCACAAATTGAGCATAAACAACGATGTAGCGCATATAATATCGATGACATTGCTGCTGACATCATTTGCACACAAAATGGAGTTACACTAGACTTCTCAAATTTAAAATTCCCAATGTCCCTAAAAAACATTAAAATATTTGAGGAGCGAAATAGTGACATTAGTATAAACGTATTTGGGTACGATGAGGAAACTAATGCAATTGTTGGTCCGTATTACATTACAAAGGATGAGAAATGCACTCATGTTAATTTATTGTTGCTGGAAAATGCTGTTGGTCATCACTATGTTCTTATAAAGAATATATCAAGGTAAGTTTAAAAAGTTAATTAAAATAATAAAAAACTCTACATAAAATCTTTGTAATAATTATTTTATTTTAATCGATTATAAATTTGTTATTTTTATAGACTACTAAGCAGTCAGACTACAAAGCACAAAAGCGCTCTTAAGTTTTGTAATACTTGTCTACAATACTCGCATAGTGAAGTGACCATGGAGCAGCATAAAAGAGAATGTGGACGAATAGTAACCACTATGCCAACAGCCCCAAATGATCTTCTTCACTTTAAGGGTCATCAAAGGAAAATGGATGTCCCCTTCGTTGTTTATGCAGACTTCGAATGCATTTTAGAGGATATTGATTGTAGTGTGAGTAGCAAAACCAAATTTGTTAAGAAGCACATTCCTTGTGCTTTTAGCTATTATGTTAAATGTGTCCATAATAATAAGTTAGATAAGCTAAGAGTGTACACGGGGAAAGATGCCTCGGAAAAATTTGTTTCATTTTTAATTAAAGACTGTCAGGATATATATGATTATTTAGTAAATAAGAGACAAATGGATACATTATCCCCTTCTGATATTAATAATTTTTATGATGCATTGAATTGTCATATATGTGAGAAATTTCTAGGTAATGATCGTGTTAGAGATCACTGTCACATTAGTGGAAAGTTTAGAGGTGCAGCCCACAAAAATTGTAATCTAAATTATCAAATTCCTAAGTTTATACCAGTTTACTTTCACAATTACTCAAATTATGACTCACATCTTTTTACTAAAGAATTAGGGAAAATTTCTATGACATTAAAAGTACTTCCTCTTAATAAGGAGCTGTATATATCACTGTCTCAATTTACAGAAATGAGTGATGGTCATAATCTTGAAATAAGATTTCTTGATACAATACGCTTTATGGCCGACAGTTTGGAATCATTGGCCTGCAACTTGTCAGATAGTGATTTCAGCACTATTAGGTCCTTGTTTCAGACAGAAAAAGAATTTCAGCTCATTAAAAAAAAGGTATTTTTCCGTATGAGTATCTAAATTCGTTTCATAAATTAAATGAGTGTCAGCTTCCTCCCCGCAGTGATTTCTATAATAAGCTGAATAATAAAGAATGTTCTTTAGAGGAGTACTCACATGCTGAAGAGGTATGGAATACTTTTAGGTGTAAAACACTGAAAGATTACATGGAACTTTACTTAAAAACAGATGTGCTTTTACTAACAGATATTTTTGAGAACTTCAGAAAAGTTTGTAAAGGTATATATGAGCTGGATCCATGTCAATATTACACAGCTCCTGGTCTTGCCTGGGATGCAATGTTAAAATATACAAAAATTGAATTGGAACTTTTAACGGACATAGATATGTATAATTTTATGAAAAAAGGAATACGTGGGGGGATTGTACAGTGCAGTAAAAGATATGCAAAAGCAAACAACAAATATTTAGATGACTTCGACAAAGAGAAGCCCTCAGAATTTCTTGTCTATTTAGATGCGAATAACCTTTACGGTTGGGCAATGTCTGAATATCTTCCTTATGGAGGGTTCAGATGGTTATCGAATGAGGAGCTGGATCTGGATCCGAAAAGCATAGATGATAATGGAACAGATGGTTATGTATATGAGGTTTCTTTAGATTATCCTTCTAATTTGCATGACTTACACAATGACCTTCCTTTTTGCGCTGAAAATAAAAAAACTTTCCAAATGAAGTACAACAAATTGATAACTGATTTCTCTACAAAGCAGTCATATGTTATACATTATAGAGTTCTCAAGCAGTGCTTGGAATATGGTTTGGTTTTAAAGAAAACACATCGTATTCTAGCATTTAAACAATCTCAATGGTTAAAAGGTTATATCGACTTAAATACCAAACATAGAGCCACTGCTAAAAATGCTTTTGAGAAAAATTTCTTCAAATTGCTCAATAATGCTGTGTATGGCAAAACTATGGAGAATGTGGACAAGAGGAGAGATGTAAGAATTGTAACAAATTGGAACAGAACAAATCAGAATCATTTGGGAGCTCAAGATTGGATATCAAAATCCAATTTCCATAGTTTATCTATATTTTCTGAAGATATGGTAGCTATCGAAATGAATAGAGTTAAGACTTGTTATAATAAACCTATTTACTTAGGATTTTGTGTGCTGGAGCTTTCGAAATGGAAAATGTACAACTTTCACTACGGATACATGCAACCAAAGTTCAAGGAAAGGTTATCATTAAACTATATGGATACAGACTCTTTTATTTACTCAATACAAACTGATGACTTTTACGCTGACATAAAAACTGACATCGGACAACAATTTGATACATCCGATTATTCTGTAGATAACATTTATGGTATTCCTCGTTTGAACAAAAAGGTTTTGGGTATGATGAAGGATGAAAATTGTGGGAAAATAATGACAGAGTTTGTTGGGCTGCGATCTAAAATGTATTCCTTTAGTGTGCAACACCAAAATGATGTTAAAAAATCGAAAGGGGTAAAGAAATCCGTTTTAGATAAGTATAATTTAGCTTCTTATAGAAATTGTTTATTTGATAAGACTATAATATATGATAACATGTTAACATTTAAGTCAAAAATACATCAAATATATACCAATCAATTAAATAAAATAGTTTTAAGTTACGTGGATGACAAGAGAAAAATAAGAAGTGATAATGTAAATACTTATGCATGGCATCATTTCAGAATTAAGGAAACTAATCCAGAATATGAATTAGATATGTTATTATTAGATATAGAGAAACTTCAAGAAGATGAGTAAAAAATTAAAATTTTCTATTATCATCAAAAATTATATTTTTTATTGATAAGATAAAATAAAATATAATAATATGGAATAAAAAATGTAGATTTTTATTATTATTATTATTAAAATTATGTTTTATTGATAAGATTAAACTAAAATAAAAAAAAATAAGTAAATAAAATAAAACAGTAAAAAATAAAACAAATGTGTCCATACAGTTTTTTATTTATATATATATTTATTTTTTTTATTTGTTATCTATCCTTAAATATAATTTATGAATTTTTACATCAGTTATAATCTTATGTTGCATTTTTTCTCCAATCTCATAACAAAGTCGTGTTAGTTCAATCTTGACATCCCTTTCATGATGTATTCCTTGTATTTCATTGAATTGAATTTTTGTTTTGTTTAAAGTGGAGCAGGTTGGTATGTAATATTCATAATAGAAGTGAAGGATTTGTTTTCTTAGAATGTTATTCCAACACAAAATTGATGTAAAAAATACTCGCATTTGAGTTAGTGATCGCCAAGTGTCCGAATCTATTTTTATTTTATAGTTTCCTTGTTGGATAATTAAAAAACAAATACCCTTTTTGTACTGAAATTTATATTCTACATCCCTCTCACTTTCATTATCAATTATATTTATAGAATTTAAGAAATCCCGACGATTAAGCATATCATGAATATACTCTTTATAGCATATGAGATGTAACCACTCTTCTCGATCTAGTCCAATGAATTGCTTATTTTTATAATGCAACCATATCATTGGCTTAAAACCAAAAGCTGTCGGAAATCCACATACAATCTTCAATTTCCAATTTAGCAAGTATTCAAACTCAAAAACAACATCATATATTTGTGGTTTTCGTTCCTGATTGTGATGAAATATATTCTTTATCGTATGTCTATCCATCCTCAGTGAAAATAATATTTAAACTAAGAGTTTTTCGCTATATTAATCTCTATATATATATCAAAATAAATAAGAAATCAAAAGAATGTATACATACATATATTTTATATTTATTCATTGTTTTTTTGACATATATTTTTATAAGTATCAATTATCTTAAAAATAATTTTTTTTCTTATGTGGAACATGGTACAACGGCATGTGTCCGGCCCTTCCTCGCATCCTTCGCTGTACCAGGGACAGCTAGCAAAATGTCCACTATCCGAGTCCTCTTGTTCTATCACTCCATAGTCCTCATTTTCAGTCAGCATGGAGATAAAGAAGTTTATTGTTTCTTTATGCTCATAGAGCAATAAGTCCTCAAATAACTTAAGGAAGTCAAATAACTCATCACGTACTTGGCTCATTTTTTTATTTTTATTTAATTTTTTAAAATCAATACTTGTGTCTTGAATAATATTTCTACACTGATATTCTTTAAAGGTTAATGTGTGTATTTATAGATAAATATTTCTGTAAAAAATAAAATTTTACAAACAATTTTGTTTGCTGGTCTCAAATTTTTTTCTGATGTAATCTTTTTTTTTTTACTTACACTTTATAACATTACTATAACTATCTCCTTCACTACAATTCTATCATTGCCAGAAATATTTTACATAAAAAATAATATCAATAAGAGAAAAAGAGATAGCTGTAATTCTGATCAGCCTTACGTAAATTTTTGACTCACTTTCACTTTAGAACTATAATATAACTATCTCCTTCACTACAATTTATCAATAATAAATATTTTTTACAGAAAAAAAAAATCTAACAATATGAGAAAAAGAGATAGCTACAATATTGATCTTTCTTTCTATTAAGATTTTCTCAACTATTTAAGGCTGGAAAAAGTATTTAATGCATCAGTTTACAAAAGCAGATTAAGCAATCTGTCAAATAAGAAAAAATAATATAAAAGGAAACAAATAAAAAATAAAAAAAATTAAATAATAATAATGAATCCTCCTGATTTGTTAAAAAAATTCAACAGTTTAAATAAAAAAACACTTATACATATAAAGGATCTTGAGGAGTCTACTAAGTATATAGTTAAAAACGCAAAACGGGTGACAACTAAATATGGCACCACAGTTCAAATTGATCTGGAAAATTACATAATGTATTTACCAAACCGATATAATACTCTATCAGATGATGATGTAATGGAGTTGGCATCCGGGATATATTGCGTATGTAAGCAAGGAGACAGTGGGCTAAAATTGGATACTGCTGCTGGTATAGATATATTTATAACAAATGCTCAATATCCTCATTGGGAATAATATGTAAAAACTAGATTTTTATAAACTTTTTATTAATAAAACAACAAATTCTTTTGAAAATTGTTTAAATGTTTTATTTATTTATTCTTCTCACTTATTTTGTAAAGAAATTCAAGACATAAATGTCCACATTTAAATGAATCATAATTTTGATATTGATTGTAATTATATTTTATATTTTTGCCCAGATATTTAACTAATTCTAAAGGAGGTTGTAAATTTCCAAAACTGTCGAAATATTCCTTATGTTGATTGTTTTTATAATATGCTACACAATGTGTTCCAGGTCCAGTTGATAAATCTAAGTTAATGATACCGCATTCTCTTTTTCTCGTTCGTTTTGGTAGTGCATCCAACATGAAAACTCCTCTAAAGTAGGGAATGTTTGTTGAAAAATTGTTCAGATCAACATCAGATAGTGGTTTATTGGGTAGCTTTACGAAAATTTTTTTTTGTTTTTTTCTTGACAAACCAATCCATATCCTTTTTTATAGGGTTTAAGATAAAATCCTTTCCCCATTGCTACTGCTTCCATTGTTTTATTGTGCCTCGTTGCTTCATCAAGTTGTTGTTTAGCATTCTTTGCTGCATTTATTGCTTTTGCGATAGCAGCTCCGCCAGCAGAAAGACTTCCAATTGCACTCAGAGCAGTAAGAATAGGTACCAAAGGTAAGAAGCCGCCAATTTTTGGGACATTAATTACACGTGGTATTACAACTTGTGATTTCTTTCTCCTTAACGACTTGTTGATAACTTTACGAGCAATCCTAATAGCAGAGTTAATGTCTTGAGGCTTTTCCTTCTTCAATATTTTCGTTGCATCCTTAATTGATGTACTGAACCGATTTTTTCCATTTTGTTTTTTTCTTTTTAGAACCTTCTTCTTCAACCCCATACCAAATTTTGTTTTTGCTTTCATTGCGTTAGCAACCATATATGCAAATGATTTTTCTGCAAGACTACTATCTTTTGAAAGAACTCGCTCCCAAGCTTTATTTTCAAGAATTTTATCAGCTTGATGTCTATTATTTAAATCCTTGTCTTTGGAATAAGCAATGTCGTGATTTTTACATGCAGCGTCTAATAAATTTATTCCTTTGTCACCGCGATCTAAACGTTTTTGTAATTTTGTTCCGGGGCCACAAAATTGGTATCCAGGAAGGTGTAGTTCAACAGGTATAGAGTTTATTAATCTATTAACTAAACCTTTTCCAACGACTGGTTTTTTATGACTGAATGTTTTGCTATAATGTACAACCATATTATTTCTTCTTCTATAATAAAAGTAACATTTATAAATTGCAATTAGTTATAAGAATGCGGTTAATAAAACAACATAAAAATATTGTGATTCGCAATATTGATGCTTCATCGAACATCAGATCAAAAATAAAGCATAGCTCCCTCTTACCAAATTCTATTCGTGCTCTGATAGTTGGGCCATCAAATTGTGGAAAGACTAATGTCATGATTGCATTACTAGAAAGTCCTAATGGACTCAAGTTTGAAAACATCTATTTATACTCAAAATCTCTATATCAACCGAAATATGAATACTTGAAGAAATTGATTTCACCAATTAAAGGGATGGGATATTACACATTTACAGATAATGAATCAGTTATACCCCCTGATGAAGCTAAAATTAATTCAATTATGATATTTGATGATGTTGCATGTGAGAAGCAAAATAATATACGAGCATATTTTTGCATGGGACGACATAAGGATGTCGATTCATTCTACTTATGTCAAACTTATACGAGAATTCCCAAACATTTAATAAGAGACAATGCAAATGTGATTATAATGTTTAAACAAGATGAGACAAACATGAAACACGTTTATTGTGATCATGTTGCCAGCGACATGAGTTATGAAAAGTTTAATGAAATTTGTAGAGAGTGTTGGAAGGAAAAATATGGATTTTTGGTGATAAGCAAAGATAATGAATTAAACAATGGTCGCTATAGAAAATTATTCGAATATTTCATAACGATATTAATTAGTCTACATAAAAGTAAAACATTAGTATTTAATTTGGCGTTAAACATAATACATCTACTTATTTCCTGAAATATAGAAAATATAATCTGCTAGCTGATACCTGTTTTTGATAGCTGATACCTGTTCTGATACCTGATCTGATAGCTGATACCTGATCTGATATCTGATACCTGATCTGATATCTGATACCTGATCTGATAGCTGATACCTGATCTGATAGCTGATACCTGTTCTGATGCCTGATCTGATAGCTGATACCTGATCTGATATCTGATACCTGATCTGATAGCTGATACCTGATCTGATATCTGATACCTGATCTGATAGCTGATACCTGATCTGATAGCTGATACCTGTTCTGATACCTGATCTGATAGCTGAAAATGCATGAAGAAGTTTTAAAAGAGCTAATAAAGACAAGAAATGTTTTAAAGAAAAAATTCCGTAGTATAAAAATTGGTGAAGCAGATACACATGAGCTATTTAAAGACACATTTAAACCAATAATAGATCCTTTAAGAGAATTTGTGAATAGTTCTAAAAATAACCAAAGAAGTATTAAAGCAGAAAGGGGTGATTTAAAAATGAAAATTTCTAAAAACTCAAATTTCCCATTTAACGAACAACAATTTAAGTTAGAGACAAGCACTCCAAAGAAACTTGCTGAAAAAACGTTATTCAATAAAAACACCTCACTTAGTGATCGAAACGCAAATGCTGCTAAGGATGATGAAGCTTATACTGATGGTGATGATGATAATGATGATTTTTACTCTCAATCTGAAACCCTAAATAATTCACATAATAATACGAGTTATACTGACTTAGCACTATTGGAAAGCAGAAATGAATTAGATACTCTCTATGGTCCACATAAAGATTTTAATAATGAATGGAAGTTTGGTAATAGTAATATTAAACTTACAGAAAATAAAATAATGATTGGAAATCAAATATGGGCTTTTACACCGGGTTTATTTTCTTTACTGTTTCACAAAATACCAAAACATTATGATAAACATGAACTAGAACTATATAAAAAAATTTTAGTTAGCACAAATGCGTACAAAAGAGAATATAGACCTGATGGACAAATAAAAGGAACGAGAGCGTATAAATATAAGCATATTATCAGCAAATTGTTTAGAAAACAGAATGAAAAGAACTCGTCAACTTCATCATTTAATACAATAAATAGTACTTATAAGGGAGATGGTTTGATGAAACTAAACACACATAAACCTAACTATATATACTGGGATGATCCCAATGAGTTAGTAGATCGCCTTAGGCTATTGCTGGCATCACAAGCTGCAGGTCATACTAATCATAATAATGAGATTGTCTCAATTATCGAGGAATTATATGAAGCAAACATTATAGAATAGTACTTATCTACATAAATCATGTCCATTGACAAGTTTGGGCACTATCTTAATGGCACAAGTGGCACAGTTTTAGTGAAAAATGTTCCTAAGCTGTTGGGGTTCGTTATGGATACAACTAATAGCATTGATGTCCAAAACAAAAGGATCAAAAATGTTGCAAATGCATTGGAGGAAAATGATGCTGTCAATAAGTTGTTTCTGCAAAGTCAAATTGAAGAGATACAACTTGAAATCAACATGAATTTAAATCAGAAACTCAATGAAATTCAAGAAAAAATTTTAAGCATGAAGTTATTCTTCGAAAAAGAAATTAGAAAGACAAATGAGTTAATTTATGGGTATGAAAGAAATTTGATGGCGCACACTACTTAAAAGAACTCACACTGAATACAATATATTCAGTAAAATCCTAAATACATTAAATAATGACTTCAAAAAGATCTTTAGTAAATGAGCTGCATAAGCAAGCACGAAAAAATTTTCCACGTCGGAGAGTTGTTATGAAAGGAATAGATGATCTTTGGCAAGCTGATTTAGTTGAAATGGGGAACTATTCTACAGACAATAAGAACTATCGATATTTAATGACAGTAATTGATACATTTTCGAAATTCGCATGGGCTGTACCACTTAAAACAAAAACTGCGCTTGAAACAGTCCGGGCAATGGAACTTGTTTTTCAATTGGGACGGGTGCCAAAGAACTTACAAACAGACGACGGTAAAGAGTTTTTCAATAAACTCTTTGGAAAATTGATGGATAAATACAACATTAATCACTACTCAACGTATAGCAGAATGAAAGCATCAATTGTGGAACGATTTAATAGAACATTAAAAGGAATGATGTGGAAAGAGTTTAGCTTCAATGGTTCTTATAACTGGTTTGACATTTACAAAGACTTGATTAATACATATAATAGAAAAATTCATCGTACCATCAAAATGGCACCTATTCAAGTTACCTCTAGATATGAGAAAAAATTATTAAGTACGGTATATAACCGTTTAAAACTGTTCAAATTATCAAAATTCAATGTTGGAGACCATGTACGTATAAGTAAATATAAACATGTTTTTGAAAAAGGATACACCCCCAATTGGACAACAGAAATTTTCACAATTAAAACAGTTCAAAATACATATCCAGTTACATACATATTAGAAGACTATCGTGGTAATCCTATTAAAGGCGGATTCTATGATGAAGAACTCATAAAAACGGAATTTCCCAACACATACCTGGTTGAAAGAGTTCTCAAAACTAAAGGAGATAAAGTATTCGTTAAATGGCTAGGATTTTCTAATCAACATAATTCTTGGATTAATAAAAATGAAATATTGTAGTAAAGTTTAAACATAAGCCTATTTTTGTAACTAATATATTAAAGAAAAAACAAATAAATGAGCATGCAAATTCTTTTTTATACAAAATGTTGTGTTTAATTTCATTTATTAATAATCTGACAACCATAATGTCAATAACACTTACTCTGAACTCAAACTCATCCGAGTTATCAGCTAATTACTTTCCTCCTATTGGTTTAAATGGTGGATATGAATGTGCTCTAACTGATTTTCATTCATATAATAGCATACCTAATGTAGATGATTATAACAATATATTTCATATAGGTGAACATGTAATTAAAATACCAATAGGATCCTATGAATTGAATGATATAGTTGATTATATTAAAGATCAATATAAGCAGTACTGTCCGGAAAATAAAATTGATATTGAGGCTAATAACAATACAATGCAAGTTAGAGTTAATAGCTCTAAGGACCTCATATACTTTAATAAGGATAATACAATTGGAAAACTTTTAGGATTCAATAAGAAAATTCTAGCTCCCAACGAAGACCATTACTCAGATCTTCCCGTTAATATTTTCCTAGTGAATATCTTGCGTGTTGAGTGTAATATAGTCGTTAACACATATATGAATAATTCACAAGCACATACATTACATGAATTTGCGATAAATGTTCCACCAGGGTATAAAATTGTTGAGATTCCTAGAAATCTTATCTATTTACCAGTTAACTGCCAAGAGATAAGTTCTCTAACTCTACGCGTCGTTGATCAGAACGGTGATTTAATTAATTTCCGAGGAGAGGAAATTACAATAAGAATACATTTGAGAACTAACAAATAATGATAATATACAACGCCAAGCAATCGAAGGATAAAATTGGATACACTTATAAAACACTATTGCAAACCAAACCAAAATTAAAGACATCTTCACAAAAACAACATCTGACACAAGCAAATAAAAAATTTTTGAAGTCTCTCAATTTAAAGTTGGTAAAGAAATGAGTTCCATACTAGATGTTCTAGAAAAACCTCTATCAGACGAGAGTATAATTAAAAAGGACTACCACACATATACACCGTACCTACAATCCTTCAATAATAATGATGAGATTCGAATTTCAATACAAAATCAAGACTTGTATGTGCTACCCAGCGAAAGCTATATATATGTTGAGGGTAGTGTTGTAGATGATAATAACAGCAAAATATCATCTTTTTTAAATCTTAAATTAAAAAATAACTTTGTGGCACATCTTTTTGACGAAATTCGATATGAACTTAATGGAATAGAAATTGATCATACAAGACATTTAGGCATTTCAAGCACCTTAAAGAATTTCCTTTCTTTATCACCAACGGAAAGTGTTGCCATGTATAATGCTGGATGGAACAAACTCGATGATTTGGATATTTTAAACGGACACTTTAATTTCTATGTACCACTGAAACTATTTTTAGGATTTGCTGAAGACTATAATAAAATTATACTCAGCGGTAAACATGAATTGATTCTCTTACGTAATAAGAACGATGAAAAACTCGTATACTCAACTGTTGCTACTGACAAACCAAAAATTAGTATCTCAAACATCTCATGGAGAATTCCACATGTACAATTATCCGATCTTAACAAATTGAATATGATTAAAATTATTAACAATGGTGCTTCTATACCGATGGCATTTCGCAGTTGGGATTGTCACATTAATCCTCAACTAAATACAGGAACTAGCCATATATGGAATGTTAAATTGGCTGCAAATAGAGAACGACCCCGTTTTGTATT
This sequence comes from Panzeria rudis, assembly GCA_956483635.1. Classification (NCBI taxonomy): domain Eukaryota; kingdom Metazoa; phylum Arthropoda; class Insecta; order Diptera; family Tachinidae; genus Panzeria; species Panzeria rudis. The sequence continues at coordinate 78,133,057 of OY101447.1, read as the reverse complement.
GATTGCTTTTCAACAAGAGAATAAGTTTGTTCACTGTAATCTAAACAATTTAAAAGTGCATTTAAATTCCGAATCGTACCCATATGATGATCTTAATATAAAATTTAAAAATGACCGTTATGCAATTCTATATGATATGTATCTACGATTTCAACAAAGCTACCACATGAGAGAATCACAACCGCTTCTAACTGCTCAAGAGTTCAAAAATAGTGTGCCTATAGTGGTAGTAGATGTCAGTCACCAAAACGAATCTCTCTCGAACGGTCCTGTTGATATAAAAATTGAAATTGAAACAGATTCCAACATTCCCACTGATACATCAGCTTTTTGCATTCTCATCCACGATCGCTTAATAGAATACATACCATTAAAAGGTCAAGTTCGTAAAATCATGTAAATAAAAAACAAACAAAAATAAGATGATGGGGGATAAAGTTTTCATCGATATGCAAGGATTTAAATCTAATTCAAACACCTTCATTGCAAAAGAGATAGCAATTGTTTTTAACAATAAGGAGCACATAAATTTTATTATCAACCCACCGTTTAACTTCAAAAGATTATCAATAGCAAAACAAAAAGAAGCAAATTGGTTAACAAGAAACTTTCATCATCTGAATTGGAATGATGGATCAATATCATTTAAGAGTGTTGTAAAATTTTTAAAAACCAATTTAAAATATTCAACAATCTATGTTAAGGGTATGGAAAAGAAGAAATGGTTTGAAAAATTACTTCAAGTCAGAGTTTTTAACATCGAGGATATTGGCTGTATCAACTTTAAGCAAATACAACTTAAATATCCGGAACATTTTTATTGTAGCTACCACAACTATGGAGTTTGTGCTTTAAGAAATGCATATTTACTTAAAAAAGAAACTAATTAAAAATTTATATTAATATTCTATTCTTATATTTAAACAATTTTTTTTGCTGTATATTTTTTGATATAATAAAAAAAAAATTTATATTAAAAAACAAAAAATTAAATTTTTTTCTTATTCATTTATTTATATATGTATATAAGTATATTTAAGTATGTGATATTACAATACAAGGGGTACAAATGTCTATACATTTTATTAATAATTTAAAATTGATTTGAGTTAAAAACTTAAATCTAAAGCAGCCAACAATTCATCGCCTTCTACATCCACCAAAAAATCCTTTATTAATTTACTGAGCTCCTCTTCAGCATAATTCAGATCTCTCATTAATGCATCCACCTCTTCGTCTAGCAGAAACTTGTGCACTTCTTCATCAAACGGGCTTTCCAGCTGATTGCTTTGAAGTAGCTGTGCATCCTCCGAATTGTTAATTAATTCATTAAATACGCTCCCCAGCTGGTTGTTAGGTATTGTGCTTGCGTCTTCCGAGTTGATATGGAGGATGCAGTTAAGAACTTCGTCAACGATTGAATCGTTGACAAACTCTTCTGCTTCTTCATCCATACTAAAAGAGAAGAGACTTAAGTCTTCTTCCCTTGATGATGATTCCATCTTCTGGGCACATCTCAAAGGACTCTCCTCTAGAGTTTCAAAAATTTGACTTGATGTATTCATTTTTTAAAGTTCCCAATTATTTAATTCTTTTAATAGCCGTAAAACTTGCTTAGAGCACTTTTTCTAAATAGAAATCACACTATACTAGTAAAAAATTTGCCTATTACTTTTACTTATATACGTTCTACAAGAATCATTTATTAATATATGGTATGTACAATAGACAGAGGCAAATGTCAGCAAGCAGTATGAATTTACTATCAATTATATGATTGCGCACTTTTGAGCTGTTACGCGCTTGCTCTTTTATCTGTCATCGCTCTCGCTCTGTCCCTCTGCCTACAGCTCCGTCCTCTGCATTTGAATTTCCTTTTCATTTTTCTTTTGAACCACTTAACCACAGCATGCGTTTTTCTCTGCTTAACAAATTCTCTATCCTCTGCTTCTATTGACAGTCTGTCAGTCTGCCAGTCTGTCGCTCTGCCGTCACTCTGTCACTATACCAAACTATTCATAATCAAGACAACCACACTTTCTTCTTACAACAACAACAACATTACATTACAAAATCGATACCATGTTTATTACTAAAAATAATTACTTCAACAAAATCCATACAACTCATTCTAACAAACAGCCAAACATTGGCCTACATTTAATTCCATCAAACAGAGAGACAGACAGACAGACAGACAGGGAGACTTAAAAAAATTCACACTTTGTACAATCAATAATAATTTTTTATTCCTAAGTGCATTCATACCCACACGATCAACATTTCTTAAACAAAGATTTTTATCTCTCCTTTTAATTTTTGTTGTGAAGCACTTAAGCACAGGAAAAGACAGACAGAAGCAGGAAAACCAGACAAAGGACAGAGAAAATAAACTAAACATAAAGACATACGTTCTCTGCATTTGAATTTCCATTTCATTACAAAACTAAATTACACATATTATGACTTTTTTTAACACTCTAACTATCAGTTTATATTACCAACCAACCAAATTCACTTTAAAACCAAAATCCTTTTCAATCTACACTTAAACAATAAATGGAAACGTACACTTAAACAATAAATGAAAAACAAAACAAAACACCAACCCAACCAAAATATTTCTTAATTGTACAAGATTAGAATTTTAAAACACAGTTAATTTTTTTCACTGACAAGTTCATTAATACTATTTCCCAAAACTCACTTTAAAACCAAAATCCTTTTCAATCCACACTTATACAAAAATTCATACAGCTCGTTTTTCCCACGCCTTTCATATACAATTAAACAATAAATGAAAAAAAAAAACATAAAAACACACATTCGAACCCTCGTCACCTCACACTTAAGCTCATAAATGAAAATTATCACGTACAAGCCATCGTAAAACCCTCTGCGCGTGCCTAACATAACTAGTTACATGCACCGACATACAAAAATACCACCTAAACCCTTGTCAAACACACCCTTGACACTAATTACCCAAATTTAGGCAATAAATTACAAAATTTCACAAATTTTGACAATTTTAATTGGTGACAAAGCCCCAGTTCCCAACTACTCCCGTTTTCGGTAATTTTTTAATGAGGTACATATCGATAGCCTTAAAGACAAAGGTTCTAACCAAGGTGATTTCAATATCAGGTGAACTCTTCCCTACAACAATTTTACAACAGAAAAAACAACACGTAGTTTGCTATGCTACAAAACCAATCTGTCAGAAGATTTCTAAGCAAATTTTGTCGTTTTGGTTCAAAATGCTCAATTCGGTAGCAACAGCTGATAATCAGCCGGGCTGATAAGGTCACCTGATACTGAATTCGCCTTGGGTTCTAACTTGTATTTTTTACGAAATTGGGGTTTTCGGTGATTCCAATATATATCACTTTGAATATTAATTTGGTACCTTGGAAAAAATACTTTTCGAAAAATGTTTTATTTCTGCGAAAATAGTACCTTTTTTATGTAATATTTTTTATATTCTTTTGAAAATAGCATTTTGCTTTGGAAATGGTACATTTTGTCAAATGTACTTCTGGGATATAAAAACTTTTCAATAAAGTTCTATCTGAGAACGGTATTTTATAAAAATAATACAGTGAACTCGCGAAAACGTAAACTAATTTTTACCAATTGGTGTTCATGTTTTAAAATTTGTCACGTTTTGGATTACATATCGCACACTAAATCATAAAATATTTTTTTATTGAGGTCGGCGAAGTTGAAAGTTTTGATTGGTGGCAGCAGCACAAAGAAGTAATATATTTGTATGAATATAAGTTTATTAAAATACTTCACATATAAAATTTTCTTAGGTTATTCCAAATATAGCCAAACTTGCCAATACTTGCTTCGGAATCCCAGCCACATCATCATCATCTGAACAAGCCTTTTTATACACGACAATAAAAATATTGTTGCACCTTATTTGTCATCAAAATAACCAGGTAAAAACTCGGCTGTGCCGAACTATGTACAAATGTTTAATACCTTTCTTTTGGTCTAGTCAACATGTTTGAACAATAATTACCCAGCAAGTTTTCCAAATTTATTTACTGTTTTAAGAACTACATACATAATGAAGGATGGTGTGTATTCAGGCCGGGCTTACATCTGTGTGACATGTGCCCAAAAAAGTGTAACCACTAATTACTAATGAAAACCTGTTTGATGCAGATACATACGTATTTATTAACTTAAACACTTTTACACATAACTAATACACAATTTTATAGAATCCAACATGATTGCAAACTGTTTAAATCAATAAACAGTTTTTAATTAGTAACGCTTTTTGGGCACATGTCACACAGATGTAAACCCGGAGTTAGTGTCAGACCATGCTAAAATCATTAAGTTGCCAATCCATTTCCAAACTCGATTATTAACTCGATTATTAAAGAGTAAAACATCGTCGTGTAATTATTATTTTGACCATATGTGTATGTACATACATATGTAGGTATGTATGTATAAAATTTAAATAAAAATCATTTAATTTTATTAAATTTTTACTGTTCTCTAAGTGAATAAGCAAAAAGTTATATTAAGCACTTTAACACTATACCTATTTGCCTGATCAAATATTTGAAAATTATATCGTCAAAAGTGCATCCTATATATGACCTTCTCCGAGAAAAGAGACCTAGTGTGTCAAAAAACGGGTTTGCACTGAAGAGTGGATTCTGGTACCTAAAAGGGTGTCGAATAAGATGAAATGAGTTAGATTTCTGATTTCATAACTAACCATACCAAATCGCATGTCCCAACTGAATGTGTGTTCAAAGTGATAATGTGTTATGAAACTTTAAATGCGTTTGTCTCAAAACTTCATTTTCACACACTAGTTCCCTTTTCTCGGAGGTCACATATTTATATGTATGTATGTATCTACATATCGTCAGCTTATTATTGGTTTGGCGCATATGCCACAAACTCTGAATGGAGAAAAACGGCAAAGAAAGTTTAGATAAAGTTTTCTCAAAATGTACCCGATAGAATTTTTTTATATTTTCACCACTGCTACCGGCATATGTTCTGATCAAAAATGTGAATTTTTATGAACTTTCATGCATTTAATCAAAAGTTAGTACCCTGTTTCTGAAAATGAAAAATCTTGTTTTGTGCTGCATATCAAACTTTTTTTCAAAAGTTTATTTTTTTTTGCTGCATATCCACAGAAACAGATGTGCCATTTTTGAATTTTTGTGGAAACGAAGAACGATCGTATGTGTATATCAATGGAGAAGATATTAATAATGAAATAAAACATCTAGGTGAGGAAATTTGGTATTTTATTTTCATTTATTTGATAAAAACGTAAAAACGTAAAAAATAGTTCTACTATTATGAGTTAATTTCTTATTTAAAATATATTAATGTACATTTAAAAGGTACAAAGTAGTATTTTAAAAGCTTAAAACCGTAAATTTGGTATTTTGTTTTAATTTATTTTATAAAAACATAAAAAACAGTCCTACTGTTATGAGTTATTTGCATGTTTGAAATATATTAATACATGTACATATATTTGAAAGATACAAAGTGGTATTTCAAAATTAAAATGAAATAAATAGAAGGTACAAAACAGTATTTTTACTGTATGTTTTTGTAATTAAAATAAAAATTTTCGACAGGGAATTTATATTGAAACAATAATAAAAAAACTCAAATTTGTTTTTGTTTTCAATTCAAAGACCCTAATGAACATTTTTATTTCATTTACAAAAACTGCCAGTTAGTTTTTAAATAAATATTATCAAGACTTCAAATTTCAAACTTAAAAATTACATTTTAAGTAAATTTTCAAAATAAATCCTATCATTATTTGGAAGAAATATAAATAAGTCTTTTAAATCCTTTTTTTTTTGTCATTTGGAATCGTTGAAGGGGTCGACATTTTTAATGTTTGCTGTAACAAATTCTGTGGAGTTTCCAGACAATTTCTTGATGCTGATTTAAGTAAAATTGCGTTTTGAAATTCTTTATCTTTGGCAGACGTTTTATACCGTAAATGGTACTCTTCATTCTTTTTATACAGCATTACTTTAATTTTAGCAAATGGAACTTTTCTAAAATCCATTTTATTTGCCAACACTGAATAAGAGTGAAAATCCTCTGGAAGCATTTCTATAACCTTTAATTTTGTTTTGTTCGCAGGCATATTTCTAAGTAATTGCATTAAATGGAGGGGACTGTGTATTTCAACATTCTTTAAATAGCGATCAATGACTCCGTGAACACAATCGACTTCCTGAATTAAAGAGTGCCCCGGTTCCGAAAATTTGTGTATTATGGTGGTAATATTGTGCTGTTTGAGAAATATTTTTATTGCTGTTGAATTTATCCGATTTTTATTCTGTGGAACACAGGAATCGCTCCATAGTGTCAGCGTTTTAAGAGCTGGATAATCTTTCACTAACTGTTTTAAAATCTTGATTAAGGCACTAGCAATATCGTTTCCGCTTCTGCCACTTTGAGCTTCCGTCCATAGCGCACAATATGTGAAAGTTGGTATGTTTGGCATAATTATAGTAGCAGTTAGATTGAACATACTCAATTTTCGCTTATAATAAAACATGGAAGCATTTCCCTTGGGAAGACTAAACACGCTTTGTAGATCATAGCAAATGATGCATTTGCTAGAGTGCACATTTTGCCTGTCGTTATCACGATCTAATTTTAATGCTTCCTTTTCTGCCTTGTGTTTTTCATAAATGAGTTTTTCGCTTGTTGTTAAAATATTATCCTTATTATGAAACGAAACACATTTATATCACACTGGTCTTTTTTGGGCTTAAAAAAGGATATATTAAAATCATTATTGAATACTTTTCGATAAATATGTATGCCAACAGGATGATATTCAGTATTTTGACGGTATAAGAAGTACATTTTATTTAAATTAAGACTGCCGTCAATATATTTTCTTTTAGAATTTGATCGGCAGTAATGGGAATCGATAGTGGGGAAACTTGATATGTGAGCACGCACATCGGACAAGTTATCGTCTGGAGTAACGCGCTTAACATGTTTACCCTTTTTTCTTCCAAGTGGAACTCCCACTTTAGCATCATTGAATTGTTCGAAACAATAATATATTCGTTTTTGATCTATGCATAGCGTGTTTAAAAAAAATTTTCGACACACACGGTATGTAAACGTATCCTTTTCGAAATAGTATAAAAACGAGAATTGCTTCAGGGATGAATTTCCTCTGCGACGTTTTACTGGATGTCGTGTAACAAATTTAAAGTAGTATTTGGTTTTTTCATCGTCACACATATTCCAAAATGCTTGATGGATCTGCATGCGGTCATCATGGGAGAAAATAGTCATACATTTCAGATAGCAATTATTGCATGGGGATTTCAGAACTCGTCCTGGTACTTCTTTTTTATTTATGGAAACGTAAGGTTTGCCAGATTCTCGTAGCCGCTTTCTTACTGTAGACACCCACATATCATAATTTTTTTGTCTTTTCTTTGATTTTTTTGTGTACTTTATAGCATCTTCCATGTGTGGAAAGTTTGGTCCACATTCCAATGCCGAATTTTGTGATAAGGAAACGTCGTCAGATATGCTAAAAGATGTAAATTTATTTTAAATTTAAATAAAATATTTTTGTGTGTACCTTATAGTATCTTCCGCTTGTAGGAAATTTGAAGCACATTCCAATGCCGATTTTTGTTGTAAGGAAACGTCATCAGATTTGCTAAATTTAATAAAACCTTCAAAAACATTCCGAATTATGCAAAAATTATACTTACATTTTTATATCTCCTGTGTGGTATTCAACGTCTGTCCAAAAATATTCATCAAACATTCTAAAAGCAACAATAATTAATAGCAAACAAATACTAAAAGAACAAAATTAAATATTACCCGATAATTTCTTCTGATACTGCTGGAGCCGGTGATGAAAAATCCATTTTTAAGGCACTTGCTCTAAATTCATTTATGCCGATAAACTAAATCACAAAATTTTTTTGTATAATAAAGCTGCGTGGTAATGTTTACGTTTTCATCCAAAGTATGAAGTTAATCGATTTAAAACCGGTTAGGAGCCGCCGGTATAATGTTTTCAGTCATAGATTTGTAGCCTTATTTTGGCAAAAAACAACCAAGTCTACGGACTTTATTTTTAATAATGCATGCAATAAAACAACTTGACAGTTAAATAAAACCGCTTTATTTTGTTTTATATACAACAGTTCAAACTTGAACAATTTTACTTTATTTTATTTAATTGGCGGCTCATAGTCAACTGATGATTTTTCGGTTCAACGTCGTTGTAGAATTTTTATTATGGCTTGTTTATCTGGCTGTGCCAATTACATTCCCATTTAATTTCAATTTTGTTTTAACCTACGTTCATTGTTATGTAAATAGTGCAAAACAAAACTTAAATAATTTTCTTTGCGTTTTGTATGAAAAATATGCTGCATACCTTAAATAGTGGCTTGTAAAGCAAACCAATACTCAGTAGACGTTAAACTTGTGGATATGAGCCAAAGTCAATGCTCGATATTTCAAAAACCATAGCCGATTTCGTGAAACAGATTTTGGATTCAGAAAGAGGACATCTGAAATATATATATCGCGTACCTAACTCAATTTTTTTAAAAATGGTCGGTGCGCCAAACCAATAATAAGCTGACGATATGTAAATACATGCATATATATGTATATGTACTTAATTTACATTAAACTTTTTTTCATAAAATTTCTTAAAATTTGTTCCACGAAACTTTACATTTGCTAATAAGTAGGAGCACTATAGAAGAGCATGGTATATAAAAAAAATTGCCTAGCATGAATCTCTGAAGCATTTTTGCCATTTTTTAATTCGATTTGCTTGGCCAGGCGTGTTTTTAAAGTAAATTAGTAATATTTATGAAATTGTTCGCTGGAAAAGCATTTATGTATTTCTTAAATGTACAAAAGAATATCACAATTTTTATTAATTATCAAAACTTATATTATAATAAGCAACCAATAAAAAAATAAAAGTATATTTTACTTTAATTATCAATATATTCAGGGCAATCATAAATAAAATTCTTCGAGAAATTTCTCCCTTTTCCAACTACAGGTTTTTTATTTTCAATATTACTTGTTATTGTTGCCCGGGAAAAATTACTGGCTGAATTCTATTCATGATTGATCCATTATTTCATTTTTTATTTCCCATATAAAACTTTGTAATCTGTGTATGTATATATGTAATTATATACAGCTTTATGCCAAAACTCTTTAAGACCATGTTTTTGTTTTATTTTATGTATCATAACTGAAAAAATTTAAATCATACTTTTCTAAGAAATCGTCGGCTGCAGCCGGCTTTGAGCCGCCGCCGCACAGTGGCGCCATTTGACTTTTTTCGTTGCAAAAATCATATCTTTTGAACCGAACAAGATAATCGAATAATTTAAATTGCATGTCATAGATAATTGTTCAACCTATAAAATGAGCGGTTGGAGTGGACGCTACACCTTATAGGTGCTTACTTATGGGTTTTCAAAGTTAAAATTTGTGAAAAAATCCAAGTTTTGGTAACAAAAAAATTTTTTTTAAGAATTTTATATTTTTTTGTAGTTCTTTTGTAAGCTTTTCATGTTTTAAGATATTACCTAAAAAATTACAACAAAAGATTTTTTTTTTAAATGATTTTTTCAATTTTCTGTAAAATATTCATTTTCTTGGTAAGACAAAGTATGTCTAAAATACAAATCATTTCTAAACTCTAATTTTTTTCTAACTCATCTATTTTATGGTAACAAAATCAAATTATTTTTACCAATCTTATATTTCTTAGTTCTTTTGAAAGCTTTTTCTGTTTTAAAGTTATTAGCCAACAAATTAAACAAATTTTTTTTCAATTAATTTTTTGAATTTTCTGTAAAATATTCATCACAATTCGTAACAGAAGGTATATCTAAAAGACTAATCATTTCTAAAGTATAATTCCATTGTAGTTCTTTTCGTGACTTCACATGCCGCAGGGAAGAAATAAGTGGATCGGAAGATGCTGCTAACATGTTGAAGAGGTCCTCATTTTGCCTCACCCTTGATGCTTTGAACGTGTTCTGCAATCTATATTTTTTGTAAAATTTGTTAAGAGACTCCTGCGCTTCTTCAGAAAGCTCTCCAATTGGCAAAGACTGGTACTCAATTATATCTTTGCCATGCGCCAATATTTTATGGACGGTCGGGGTCAACTTCTTCTGTGGATAAATTTTTGCTAAAAGAGATGCAGTTTCCGATGCATATTCTCCAAATTTTGTAGAATTAACACTTTCTTGGCAGTTTAAAACATTCAAGATCGTTCCCAATCTTTTGACGATTTCATTGTCAATTCCAGTGATTCTACTTACTGCCTCATCATTTGCAAAAAATCTCCTTGAAGTGTTTCCATCGTTTGAGTTACCGTATCCACACTTGGGGCAGTCTACTTTTAGTCCAAGTTGTTTCCAAAAAGCATTCTGTATTTGCTTCTTTCTGATCTTTTCCTTATCCTTAATTGATGTATTTTCATCGATGTTTTCATCTTGTTGTGGTAGGGTATACGCCAGTTTTAGCAAGAACTCCATACACCTTATCCTTGCGTGCAATGGTGACATTCCATATTCGTAATTCTCCTCGTTTGTAGAATCGTTTAAATTACCGAAGTTCTTCTGACTCTTTTTGCAAATCGGGCATGTCAATGTTGAGGTTGTTCCTGTCAGTTCGTTTACGACTTTTCCGTCAACCATGGTCAGGTGGAACTCGTAACTACATTCAATATATTTTCCTTCTCCAATTTGCAATTTTGTATGCTTAATCTTGCTTATTTGTTCTTCAATGTCCTTCACCGTGGTCCTTATGAGTTCTGCCGATTCCTTTGCAAACTGAAACATTATTGGTCGGCAATAATGCACTGATGACGGTCGATGATTTTTCCAGTGTAGGGAAACATCAGATTTTAGCCGCAATGGAACAACAGATGCCATAAACATATTTCCGTCAGATATTGTAGTGTCATCGGAAGATATCCTTTGCTTATAAACGCTTTGTCCGGATGATCCATCGCAGCCCCATTTGCTGATCAATGTTAGTTTCTGAGGAAGAATTTCCACCTCATTTTCAGGAAGACTTTCCAACAACCGTTTTGCTGTATGGTCCATAAGATCCTGCAGATTGGCTTTCGCAGAGACTTCCGTAAACTCCGTACGCAATGGTCGTGAATTTATTTTGGCTTGCGTAATATGCTTGTATCCGGGGAAAAGGTCAGCCCCGTGTCGCATTAAAGATGCCCGTAGTATCTCATATTTCTCTTTGGAAAGTTCTAAGTCCAAAAACAGAGCCAAGGCTTCTTCGGAACTATACTTTTTAATATGTGCGTTTGTGGGAGTGGGAATGCTTTCCTTAATCCTTTTTAGTCGCAGTGGGCTTGCATCAGCAACAGATTTTGTAATCTGCGACCTAACTCGTTCACTATCCTTTATGTATTTAATAGACAGCGCATCCGATAAATCCTTCGTGGTCAAGTCATTGGTGGCATCGGCAAGTTTCCTCTTTCTTGTGAAAATTGAACACTCCTCCATACTTTTTTTTGGCCTTCCTTTTTCTCCTCTGGTTGATGTGGAGGGTTTATCTACTGCCAATATATCCAGGATGGTGTCTTCATTAAGCCAGTCCTCGTATTTGGAGTTGAAGATGTTAATGGTTCGATTGCATTTCACCCATTTTGTCTTAATTTTGGCATGTATCATACAAAGATTATTTTTTATACTTTTGCTTCTCTCAATATTTCCGTATAAGCTATCGAGTTCTTCTAAAGCAGCTTCCGCGAAACACGTTGGTGTAATTGACTTTCTAAACAGTTCAAATAATTTTAAATTGTTCAACGCCATGTTTTCAATACTTGTTTCGCCAACTTTCAGTCGTAGACTAATGCAGGCATTAAGCTTGTTTTGCAATATATAGGCCTATGCTACCATGTCTACAAATGTACCTGTTACATGCATACATATGCATTTGGGCTGAATTATACAGTTTTGATATTATGCACGTAGCCAAATGAGATTTGTGCCTACCTGTACCATAAGTCAGTATTGTTCTTCACCATATGTACGCCAAAAATAATTTTTAAGTGAGGTGCGTACCTGCTTATTTCAATGAGTAGTTTTTTGTGCATCTTGTGTCTGTAACGGAATATTAGGACCAAATTTTTCGCCAGAGGCTCTCAGGTAGACAACTGACTCAAAATGCAATTTTCAAACTATTACATCAAAGTAACTGTCAGTCAAGGCATGTAAGGGATGCCCGCCATACAATTTCTGCAACAATGTCTTTTTAACGTTTTTTACCTGTAGAAGCCAAATAGGCACGTAAAGGCAGATAAAACCTTTTGAGTTATGTAAAAGACTAGTTAAAGAACATATTTTGAAAATATGGCGGAGGTAAAAAAAGGTAAATTTTTTTTATTTTCCGTCAAAGTTGAAGAATAGTGAAAAAATGGATAGTTTTTAAATACTGATTTACCTAGAGAAACACAAAGCAAACAGCACAATTTTTTTTATTGTTATACATTTAATAAACACATCAATCACTAAAAACAAAAAAAAATACTATTCGTTGCCTAGTTTTCGTGATATTACACCTGAAATCGGATCAAACTACCTAAAAATTGTGTGTTTTTTTAAATCCGAAAATTGGTTAACTTTGAACAGTTATGTCTTCTAAACTAAAAATCTGATATTGTTAAGAGTAGCATATTTGAGATCGTTGAAAAGTTTACTATAAGATGGATTCATTTAAAATTTCGCAGGCGCACATGAAAATTTTGATTTTTGCAACCTCGTTTGCTCTACGGGCGCCACTGTGCGCCGGTCATTTTTAGCCAAGCCGCCGCCGCCGAAAATTTTAGAACGGCTTGGAGCTCTGGTCCCTGATCAAAGAATCAGATTGACATGTGAACACATAGAGCAAAGAGTGCTCCTGATGAACATATCCGATGAGTACTGGTTTAACTAACATATAAGTGTAAGATGATGCTCTCGTAACTTATTTGATGCCATTTAAAATTTTGTCATGTAGTATTGTCTCTCTTTATTTGAAAAAACGTGTTTATTCACCAAAAAAGGAGCTTAATTAATTAATAATTTGGCAAAGCCGGAAATTCTAATACAGAGATGGTTTTTCTATTAGAGTTGTATTTTATATTCTCATAGACAGAGTTGGAATATCTGGGTTGAGAGATGCCATATTACTGGTCACTACAATCTCGGCCGACCTGACACTTAAATCGACTTCGATTTTCACTCATGCCCCAAACATTCCTCCTCTAGGAACTATAATCTTCGTATTCGCTAGTGTTGCCCTCAGGGTCCCCAAGACATTACTATCTTTTTGTTCCAACCATTTTTTTAGACGACTAGAATGAACTAAATCTCTGTATGGCATTTGAGTTGACAATTCTCGACATCCGATATTTCATAGCGGTCGTTACCTAATTGCCTCTGAACCACATATGGGCCACGATATTTCGGTATTAACTTTTTGTTGCATCCCGGTGTTGTATCAACATTCTTTAATACCACTAAGTCCCCTACGGCGAATGTTTTGGCTAGCACGTAATGTGGATTAAAGTACCTTAAGTTATCAGCTTGTGACCTTTCTATCGCTTTTTCGGCATTTTCCCTAATCGAGTTCACGTTACCTTCCTCTTCGGTGTACCTCTCGACTAAATGTTCAGTAAATTCGTCGACTATCTCGCCCCTTTGCTCTACTCCAAATAGCATTTCACTTGGAGAATGCCCTGTCGCACGTTGAATCGTGTTATTAATCGCTAAATTCTATCCTACTTAGCTTATTGACCCAATCCGAGAGTTCAATTGGTTCTGTCAGTTTTGCTAGCATAGCTCTTAGATCCCTATTTATCCTTTCTACTTACCCATTAGATTGTGGCGATGCTACAGACGTCTTCACGTGTACAATATTTCTATCTGTTAAAAATGCATTGAACTCGTTAGATGTAAAACATGTTCCTCGGTCACTTATTATTCGCCGTGGCCTGCTATAGTTTTCAAAATATTTTTTTCAGTGCACAACATGCCTCTTTAGTCCCTGGTGCATTTACGGCATATAATTTTGTAAATTTTGTAAATACATCTGCTACAACTAATATGTGCTTCCGTTTTGACCTTATGGCAGATGGCAGAGGACCGAAGTGGTCAATATGGAGTGTATCGAAAGGAATCGGTTTCTACTGTATATGATATAAGTTCCTTTCATTCTTCCTCTGCGGTGCAGAGTTAAAAATGCATTTAAGGCAGTTCTTTATGAATTTATTTGTTTTCTCCTTCATTCAAATCTGATTTATACATTTTCCCACTCCTACGTGACCATATTTTTCATGGACAACTCTTATTACATTTTCCTCTAACTCAGCTGGCACGAGTAATTGCTTTCGCCCACTATTATCTAGCCTAAAAACTAACCAATTGTCCAATACGTAGCCCTCCAAGTCCTCTACTTCCAATCTGCCTCGAATATCCTGAATGTTTTTATCTCTTATTTGCTTTACCTGTAGCAAAGATCGATGTCACTTCCATCAACAATTGCCACAATATGAGTACGGCTCAGAGCGTCCACGTGGGGCATTAGTTCGCCCCTCCGATGTCTAACGGTATATTCATAATTTTCTAACCCTAATGCCCATCTGGCTATTCTCCAGTTTATTAGTTTTTTACTCAGCGTCAGTGCTAGAGAGTTGCAGTCGGTAACTATCGTAAAAGGAATACCTTTTAAATAGACTCTAAATCGCTCCAATGCATAGATAATTGCAAGTGTTTCAGCTCAAAGTTATGATATCTTGATTCGGCTTCGGTCGTGCATTTTGAAAAGTACGCAACTGAGTGGAACTTGTTGTCCTTTTGCTTCTGCAGCAGTACGGACCCATAGCCCCTTGCACTTGCGTCAGTGTGTAATTCTGTTTCGTACTGTGTATTATACACCGCTAACACGGGTCCATTGATTAGCCTCTCCTTTAATATCAGGAAGGCTTCTTCACATTCACTTGTCCAGGTAAAGTTCTTTTTCTTTTTTAAGTCTGTCACCGGTCTCGAAATTCTGGAAAAATCACACACAAACCTACGGAAAAAAGAGAAAAGGCCCAAGCATCGCTCCAATCCCTCGTGGTCCGATGGTATTGGATAGTTTTGAATTGCTTCAATATGGTCACTATTAGGTCTTATACCGCTTTTATTCACTCTATAGCCTAAGTAGTCTAGCTCCTTATATGCGAATTTACATTTCTCGAGATTCAGTTCTAGTCCGTTCTGTCCTAAAACACGCAACACATCTGCCAAATTTTGTAAATGCTCTTCAAAATCTCCGTTGTTATGCTAACATCATCCAGGTATACTACTATCCTCCCGGCGTCAATGAATTCCCTTAAGACTTTATTTATAAGCCGATGAAACACGGCACCGGCATTCTTCAGCCCAAACGGCATATAACAGTATTCAAATTGCCCTAATGGTGTTACGAATGCGGTATACTTAATTGAGTCTTTATGCACTGGGACCTGATGAAAACTATTCTTCAGATCCAGAGTCAAAAAAAAGTTTTTATTACCTAAATAATCTAGGCAGTCTTCGATTATTGGCATAGGATAATTATCCTTCATTGTAACCTATTTTGCGATCGATAGTCAATACACATTCTTAAATCCCCGTTCTTATTTTAACTGAGACCACTGGTGAAGCATAAGGTGAATCACTCGGCCGAATTATTCTGGGTTCCAATAGTTCACTCAGCTTAATCTGCACCTCACATCGCTCGCGATATGAAAGGCGTCTGGGACCACAAAATATTGGTAAATCATTTGAAAATCTTATTTGCGTGCAATAATCTGTTTGCTTTAGCACCGTCTGTCTTATTCAAATAATTGTTCCTCATGACCGACTTCAACATAAGTGTTTCTGCCTGATCCAAATCACAATCAATGTCCAAATTATCCTCATCTACTATCGCGCTAACCAACTGTACCAATTTGCCAAAACCTTCGCTTTCTTCAAAAATTTTTGAATTTTCATTTCCGATATACGACCTTTCAGTTTCAGAAGCAATTACGTTCGTCTCGCTCGAACTCTCTTCTAAACTTCCGTTCACATCAAATATTTCATACTCTACATTTTCATTAGGCGTCAGTGTACTAAAAAAATTGCACTTTTCTTTTAGTTGGAACTTTCACTACTGTTTCGGGAACCCTGACTAAATTAAATGACGTAAGCGCACTCATAACCTTTTTCATTGGTTTTTCTTTATTTTTTAAATTAATTTTATAAAGTTCACTTTTATTGTATTTTAATGTTATTTGAAATAAATGTATATCAAGTTTACATAGATCACGCCCGGTTAGCACTGGTACCACCGCTTTATCATCAGGTAAAATTAAAAATTCATGTTTCGTTCTCTTATTCATAAAATATATTTCACATTGAACTTGACCACAAACACTTATTTTTCTTTTTCCTACACCGCGGTGTGATGATAAAATTCTTGTGTCTTTGATGACAAATGGCACCACTGATTGTTTAATGCAGCTAATGGGACTACCCGTATCAAATAAGGAAAAATAATTGGTTATTTCAGTGCGCTTACCTCCATTAACAAAGGCAACACTTACCATCTGGAATGGGTCCAATGTCCCTCTTGTGTCATCACCGTTGATTACAGCAGTCACCTTCTTCTTTTTGGGACAATCTCGTTGGAAATGGCCAATTTCCCCGCAAACAAAACACGAGTTTGGTGGACGCTTCGGTTTTGGGCATTTGCTTTGAGGTTCCCAATAAAAAAAATAAAAAAATTGGGAGCAATTGTAGCAGCGTACTTCGGCATCGGTTGTTCCTGCAACAGTGTATCCACTAGCAGCAACTTTTAATTTTCCTTCATATATATTTTTGGTGGTGCCCATTCGTGTTTGCCTCTTTTGCTCATACCAATCCATTCGCTTATAGTTTTTGCCCCATATAAACGGTCAATCTCGTTGGACGAGTCGGGTATGCCGTCAATTATGAATTCAATCAACTCCCGCTCATCAATATCTGCTCTCGGCGCGATTGGCTGCATTGTCACCAGATAGCTCAAACACGATTCGTTTGCCTTAAGAGTTCGTGCACGCAGTCCGAGGTTTATAGCGTGTTGTTTAGCAGTACCTGACAAGCGGCGACGAATTGCTACGCATTTTTCTTTTTCAGTGCAGCCACTCATATCTACGTAGTCCTCAAATTGTATTAGCCACTTTGTTACGTCGTACTGACCGTCACCGCTGAATATTGGTAGTGCAGCATCAAGCTCCAAGAAGTCGATTCGGCGAATATATGTAGTCGGCTGTAGACTTTGTAGCTCATGAATCTGTTGTTAAAGTCTCAACATATCTAGGTTGAGTTGTAATTTTTTTATTTCTTCCTCTTCGGACGTACCCACAACTGGTGCTCCTACAGCAGGTGTAGCAGCGCTGTAAAAAATTTCCGGCACATCACCTGCGGGCACGTTCATATGTAGATTCTTGTTAACGGACTCGTTAAGTCTTTTGAACATTGAGTATACTAGTGCACGACACATTCGGTACGGGTAGAGTAGCAACGGGTGTCGGCTGCATGTGTAGCAGCGGTGGGCACTTTGGCAGCAGTTTCAACGGCGGTAGGCACCCTAGCGTCAGACCTATTGTCAACGGTTTCATCAGCCGCAGGTAAAATGGCAGCAGGTAACACGGTAGCGGGCATCATGGCGGCAGGTAATATGGCGGCGGGCATCATGGTAGTAGTGATCTTATCGGCTGGAATATGGTCGGCAGACGATATTATAGCACGTGAAGTACCAGCAGATATAATCTCTGCCTGTATGTACGCGGTAGATATCTCCACCGCAATCAATTTATCGCAAGGGGAGTCTGCGGGCTGATCATTTATAGCCGGTAGTTTTTCCTCATGTTCTGTCGCATCCACTTTATGCTTATCATCTGACTGGTCTTGTATGACAGCGTATAATGCCCTTATTTGAATCAAAGTGGCCGATTCAAGAAATAAATTTATTCAGAGTTCGCCACGTATGACGAATTTCGTCCGACGCCGTTATTGTGTGTATTTTCATATACACAAACATGTTTTATATTTGACGACGAATATTTGTGGACGAAAATTCGTCGTTCGTCCTAGTTGAGTTCCTATCATCAGGAAATTCCACACCGGCCTCAGTGAGGGCGTTTACCATGGTTTGGCGACATGTAACGAACAAATTTCCCGACGACGCGGAGTTCGTTATAGCCGAACTCCACTGTATTACGTAAAAATTAAGCGAAAAGTAAAATATTGTATAAATATTGCAAATAGTAAAAATCAACCTTCGCTATTTCGATGTAAAAAGTTATTTGAAAATTTTTTCGTTAATGTATAAGTACATGCACGACACCGAATATGTACGTTTGTATTATTTGTGTTCTTTCAATGTTATTTCGGAGCAAAACTTCAAAACATAACTACGTACCTATGATAAAGAATTTATTTTTTACGACGATAACCATTTACAGAGTTATCAACAGCATTATGTATAATGAAAAATTTGCGTGACGTTAACATATTTGACGTAATTTAATTTGTTCTTAACGAGTTCTTTCATACAATTTAACATCAAAAATCGCCAGATACGGCCACGTCAGAGTTCAATTCCGTTCGGAAACGGAATTCAATCAACCCCAAGATGTCAAGCCATAGCCGGAGCATACCCCTGCATACCAGCGCCTCCAACAACGTGGACACCTGAAAAATTTGCGTTTTTTAGTTTCTTTTTTAGATACCAGCTACTACAAAAATGGGGTAGGTTGAATTCCGTTTACGAACGGAATTGAACTCTGTCATATGGCCGATTATATAGTTTTAAATCACGATTGCATCCTATCGTGATTTGTAATGTCAAGTTGTATGGCAAAAATCGTTAAGGCCATGTTCAATCGTGTCACTTATGTTAACTTCATGCCAATATTTCATTATGCATAATGCTGCTAATCTTTACATCATACCTGACAAGAATAAATGTGGAGTGGATTATAATGACGATGATGACCTACAATTTAATTTTGTATTTAATGATTCTACGACATTGCTTTACGATAAATCTATTTAATTTGAATTTATTGTTGATTTTGAAATTATTTAATTTTTGTATAAATATTATCAGTTAAATGGATTTTTAAACGCAGTTACTGCCCTTAATTTTAATTCATTATTGTTTGGTACAATATATTCCATCACCACCATCGTATCAACAAGTATGTAGGTGTTGCCGTTATTTTATTTTAACTTTTTTTTTTGTTTTATTGATGGTGTTTATTTATGTATATATGTAGTATAAATTTGAATTTAATTTTCTTATGATAAATTCTCTAAAACTTGTATATATTTTCTCTGACTTTTAAATACGACATGATGATGACTGGCTAACATACTTCCACACTACATCCACCCTAGCAATGGCTTTTTAACCCTATTGCTGATTATTCGATTTCATCTGGCCGTTAACAATTGGTGCGAAATACGGATGTGCCATAGCTTCACGGGCAGTGAGTCGTTCGACGTGATCATAGCGCAGAAGCTTGTCCAGAAAATCAAGGGCTTCTGGCGATACAAGATGCTGGTTGTCAGAGTGAACGAAACGTTCCCATCGTTTGCGAGAATGTCGCTGTAAAATATCATGGAATCGGGGATCCAATTCGATGTTGTACTTATCAAGATATGCGTAAAGCTCTTCAGTGCCCAGCACTTTAGCTATACGCACCAGTTGATCGTAGTTATCGTGGCCGTGAAAGAATGGCTCTTTGCGGAAGATCATTGAGGCCAACATGCAGCCTAGTGACCACATATCTAACGAATAGTCATACATCTGGTAGTCAACCAGCAATTCGGGTCCCTTAAAATAACGAGAGGCAACACGGACGTTGTATTCCTGTCCGGGGTGATAAAATTCGGCTAGACCCCAATCAATTAGTCGCAATTTACGATTTTCATGATCGATCATAACGTTGTGAGGTTTTACGTCACGATGCATTATGCCCATGCTGTGACAGTAATCAAGAGCCTTTAATAACTCAAACAGGTAGTAACGAATTTCATAATCTGTAAGTGTTTGATACAACTGTTTAAAGTCTGTATTGTTGACATGCTCAAATATGAGAGCTGGAGTGCGAGAAACAGGATCCTTGACCACAGCCAGCAACGTAATAATGTTGGTGCCACCACGTAAATTCTCCAAAATTTTAATTTCACGCTTAATTTTCTTCTTCTTTACAGGTTTTAATATCTTCACCACACACTTTTCGTTGTTAGTAATGTTGATAGCTTCAAATACCTCGGAATATTTGCCACGCCCTAATTTTCGCACCAACTGATAATCATCCTGGTTAGCCCAATCGACAACGTAGTTTTCATAGTCCCAATACTCATCCGGTTTATGTGCATTCACATCCGTATAAACTCGAGCTGCGCTCGGTAGGGTCATCGCTGTAATATTATATTCTACAAATGAATCTTGAGATGATGAAGTAGAAGAATGTTCCCAAAGGTTTGGCGACTGTTGAACAATGGACCTGTAATTAATATGTATACAAATTAGTACATTTAATAATATTAAAATATATTGCATGGCTAACATAAGTATTTGTTATATTCCTGCCATCCACTGTGGCCATATATAAAAATATTTTGCAGCTAAATCGGGTCAAAAAGAATGCTGAAAAATACTAAAACAAAATTTAAAATTCTGAAAAATAATACTACAGTATAATTCGTTTATAAGCCACACCGCTTATAGTAGAATTAGCGATATATTCCAAATTGTTAGTTTTACTATCATCTATAAGTAAAATACCTGCAAAATATTTTTTATTTAGTCCATTAGTCCTATAGTCCATTTTCGCTTATATGCCACCAAGATTTGGTTTGAAATATCTTAAATATATGCAAGTTATGGAAGATATTATCCAAAATGCAAAAGTCAAAAATAATATATTTTGTAATCATAATTTTATGAAAATATTACTCATATTGAAGTAAAAATTGTTTTTGTTTTAGCAATCTTAATTGCAATATTTGTGAATTGAGTAAATAACGAAGTAGTTTCTTAACGTTATGGGGATTCGCATATAAGCCACAAATTGGCTTATATAAAAATCAAGATATACGTAATCCAATTCGCCTTATAGTCCGCAAAAAGGGTGCAAATGAGGCAGTGGACTATAAGCGACTTTTACTGTAACATTTTAAAAGTTCTTTTTTAACTACGATTGCTTCATACCGCATTTATTTTTCATAATTTACCCCTACCAAAATCAATAAACATTTTCGGAGTTATCACGCACAAAAAAAATATGTAAAATCAACATGTCGCAATTTTGATTGGAAATCATTTTAATTTTGCGAGTAATAATTTGTCGTTTAATTGTGTTAGTATTTATTTGCTTTGTTCATTGCTACAATTCACTGTTGTGCTTAGTTGTGGACTTGTTGTTTTGATGTTGTTTATTTTTATATAGCCGAAAAACTTCGAATTACCAGCAAAATTTTCTTGCTGCTGATTTAAAATCACCATTATATTTCATATTAATTTTAAACGGAAAATTATTACTCTAACCTTAACTTAAATCTCTTTGATTTAAATGTTTTCACTGTCAAAACAACTTTGTTATAAACGTTACATTTCATTTTAAATCAACATGACTATAACTTAAATATCAAAAAACTTTTATGTTAAATAACGCAGTGCAACAGTGCAAAATAAATTCAGTAAAGTGCGACTTTCGCTCGCACACGAAGGGTTTCGTACGAATACACATACATCCTTTTTGTTTTTTTTCATTTTGGCAATTCTCCGTTTAGCTTTTTTGTTTAATTTCAGTTTTTTATTTTTAACTTTTTTTCGTTGTTTTGGCGATTTTTTTAGTTCTAGCGCTTTTTTCATTTTGCTGATTTTTTCGTTCTATTTTTTGCGGTTTTCGGTTTTTGCAGATTTTTTAAGTTTTAACGATTTTTTTGGTTTTGTCGTTTTTTTTTGTTCAGTTTTTTTTTTGCTTTTTTGACGATATTTTTAATTTTAGCGATTTATTTAAGTTTTGAGTTTTGGCGCTTTTTTCAGTTTTTACGCTTTTTTCGGTTTTGTGGATTTTTTTAGTTTTAGCGTTTTTTTTTTGTTTTGACACTCTTTTTTAGTTTTCGGTTTTTGCGATTTTTTTAGTTTTGGGGTTTTTTTGTTTTGGCGCTTTTTGCGTTTTTGTGATTTTTCCCAATCTTAGCGATTTTTTCGTTTTTCGATATTTTTAGTTTTAGCGACTTCCTTAGGTTTTGGTGCTTTTTTTCGTTTTGACGACTTTTTTCGGTTTTTGGAGTTTTTTTAGTTTTTTGCGATGTTTTTAGTTTTGGTGATTTTTGGCGTTTTAGCGTTTTTTTAATTTTAGTGCTTTTTCCTTTAAGCGCTTTTTTCATTTTGACGATTTTTCGATTTGACATTTTTTTTAATTTTGGAATTTTTTAGTTTAAGCGTTTTTTTTTAAATTTCAAGAGTTTGCCTCTTACGGTTTCCAAGATACAGCAAATTGTCTAATTGTCAAAATTACATTAACTGATAGAACACCCTTTAATTTTTATTATTTTAAATATCAGTGTTACATGGTGTAGTCTATTCTACAGACTACACCAATTAAGACTTACTTTGAACATTTTAAGTGTCTATATACATATATGTAAGTGTCTGTATATTACATTAGTATTTCAACATATTTCGTTGCTCGCTTTAGAACACCCTTTAATTTTTAAGTCATATATTTGTTGTTGTAGCGGTCAGTTTTACATATTCTGTGAAAATTTCAGGTCCGTGGCTCTTACGGTTCCCTAGAAAACAGCCTGTGACAGACAGACAGACAGACAGACGGTGCTTCAATCGTTGGAAAACGTAAGACGTTCAACGTTTAGAGTGCCTTGCAAACACGCAAATGATAACGTCGATCCACGCTTGACTGTCATGTCGATGACCAAGCATTGTGAACACTAAAACTTCAGTACTTTCACAATATCATTTTGTTTAGTAAAACATTCATTACAACACTATAATTTTGTTTAGAGTGGGTTTTTAATGTGAACATTAGAGATTTAGTTATCTTTAATCTTTGTTTTCTGTTTTTAAGACGATAATTAACTGCTGTTATTGGTGGTTTAAGCTGTTAAAAATAAGTATGTCAACACACACATTCGATTGTACTTTTTTCAATATATGAATTTGCGTAGATAGGCCTCCCCCCCAAGACTTGATTTTGCCCACCAGAATTACTGAAATATTTAATAAAAATTATTAAAAACTTCTCTATGTGTGGAGAGACATACATATTAGTATTCAAATCGTAAATGTATCCCGTTTACTTACAGAAATCATTCCAATTTTTATAAAAATTTGGTTTCCAATAATTGCAAAATTTTTGTTTCTTACGTAAAAACCCTAAACAAAAATGTACGAGTGTGTTTATTTTGTTCTGATGATATATTTTTGTATTTTCTCTAACAAAATATAAAAAGTAGTACATACATCATTTTAAAAACCTTTTGATACTGGTTCCAGTTGTGCATAAAATTAGTCCAATAGCCCAACAGCAAAATGATTTTTAAAAGTTTTAGACCTTCAAAAAACCTTCATATCGATGGTCATAAGTTGACAAGACGTAACTGGTTTTTACAACTTTTCAGTAGAAGAAATTACGTCATAAATATGCTGAAAGCGGTACTAGCATAGAAATAAAATAGCTGAAACTTATTTAGTAATTTCTATTATTTTATTTTAAGATTGGGAACGTTTCCTGTGTTTTGTGAAAAATAATAAAAATTCAGTTACAAGTTGTCAATGTATGACCATCGATATGATATCCAAAAGTTTATAACGACCCTTAACCGCAAAAAAATTGGAGTCCACAATTTCAAAATTTTATACTAAATGCACACTTCTTTTATTTTAAAACGTAATATTTCTTTAATATTGAGTAAATATTACTATTTGCTTTGATGTATGTATATGAAATGCTTTAGGTTTTATTGAATTACTTTTAAGATAACGTATGCTTGTTTGGATACGATTTTTTGCTTCATGACACAATTTTTCATAATGAAGTTAGTCAAGGCTAATTTCGCGACAAGTCAAAATTTTCGCGACGAGTGTTATCAATTTCAATTTTGCAGTTCTCTACTTGAAACAAAGAGTTTTATATTTTGGTGTGATTATTTCGAACTAATTTGCCTTTTAGTCCAAACGATTTTATTGCGCAAAAGTCCGTAACGTGATATTCAGAAATAATTAGACAGCATAATTATTCTAAGGAGCCAGGGAAAAATTTCCCAAAACAACGTTGTTCTGTTCTGCCGTGTATGTTGAGAATTTTATTTTGAAGAATACCTATATAAAAAAATATGTAAAAAGTAATTGAAATATAATTCTATGTAAAATACACAAAATCTAAAAATATAATTGAAATATAATTCTATGTAAAATACACTAACTTTTATTTCTTAAGTTTTTCTATTGTTTCTTCTTTATTATATCTTCTTTTTCTTTTGTTTTCTGCAATGTGCAAAGCCAGCTGATCAGAGATGCCATATTTTTTTATTTAGTATGGCAAATTTAGTACTCAATTAAATTTATTTTCAGATTAATTGATAGTTTCAAACCAAGATTCAACTCTTCATTAAAAACTCACTCTTAGTAACCCATTTTCCCAGTGCCTCACTCTACAAAACTACGGTATTTGCCCAAAATGCCCATAAAAAATGCCGTTCTTGGCAGTGTAGGCTCTGATGAGAAGACTGTGGTGTCCTCGAAACATCTGATGTCGGTTCAACCTTCCGTACATTCAAATTTTTCTTTAAATGTTCAATATTTACATGCTTTAGAATTTCTTTCTTAAATAAAAAAATAGTTTGATCGAAAAGTTAAATTAAAAACGAACTTAAGCCAAACTAATTATATAACTTTGGATAAAAACCATACAGTTCGACTAAAATTCATATCTCAATTGTTAAAACTCTAAAGGCACTTAGCTAAAAACATGAATGTATACTGTTCCAAAAACTTCGGCAAAATAAACATTTAAAAAATCCCAGCATTGAAAATATCGATGATATATCACACTGGTAAGAAAGAAATCAAAAAGCTTAAAATAGTTCAACATGATAAAAAAGACAGTTAGTAAAGTTCGGAACCTTAAAAAAAGTTCATTAATATGTAGTTCTCGCCGCGAGGTGGCGACAAAATCTTTTGATTGGGCTTACTAAAGTAAGTAGGATTTTCGCTAGAGTGTTGTTGCTGCCGTCGTGTAAGTAAAAGGGCTCTGATGAGAAGACTGTGGTGGTCTCAAAACATCTGATGTCAGTTCAACCTTCCGTACAGCCAAAAAAATGTTTCTTTGAATGTTCAATATTTACATGCTTTAGAATTTCTTTCTTAAATACAAAATATTTTCATCGAAATATTAAATTAAATAACTTTGGAGAAATAATATATTTTACCAATTCAATATAACTTGTCGAAAGAAGATAGCCCACTACTGGACATAATTATTTTGATCCCATAAATTACGTCGTTATTGAAGTAAACAATTGCTTCTGAAGTTAATTTTAACAGTTCAACAAAACCTACTAATGATATCTATGAATGTACATAATCTAATCCATATACCAAATGATGTAATTAACACAGGAGCTTCTTTATCACAATTTTCAGCTTTTGAAAATTTGGGGTATTTATTAGATATGTAACCGATTCCGATATATCGGCTATAGTTCAGATTTTCCGATACATCGTATCGGCGATATTTTACTGTCGATACGACGATACTTTTAAAATTTTTTTCAGCGTTTTTTTTTAACAAATTATTTATTTTTTGTTAATTTTACCTGAACTAAATTCATTTCGTTATTTTTTAAATCTTATTATCTATTTAAAAAATTAATAATATTTTACGCTGTTGTTTTGTAAAAAAAATAATTTATTTTTTGTTTATTTTACCATGAATTCAAATTAAATTTGTTGTTCTTAAATTTTATTCCAGCAAAAAACGACACTCCAAAGAAGTCATGAAAAAGAAGAATTCGCGATCTGAAGTATTGCAAATTTGGATCATTTCTAATTAGTTTTACATATCCTTGTCATTGCAAGAAGTTATCTTTTTCGATTACCAATCACCGAATTGGAAGCGATGTTAGGACGAATTTCTTTTTCGGTGTTCTATAATGATTTTTCCTCAAGGAAAAAGGATGAAAAATTAAAAATTTTCACAACTTGTTTCTTTTTATGCGAATTTAAACACCAAACTGTGTTTTCATGTAAATTTAAGTGAATAAATATAAACTTTTAGAAGACTTTTAATAATTAAGCTATTAAGTTATTTAAAGAATGTTAGTCGATAAATGTCCTTTAAAAAGTCGATTTTTTAAAAAGCATGGCGAGTATGTTTTAAAACTATAAAGGAATTACAAATTTTTATATGACTTAAATAAACTTTTACTTGCTTTTCTACTAATTATCTGCATATGTTTAATATCGATTCTTTGGAAGCAATGAAAATGTTCATTAAAAAATACTTCCAATTTTTCATACTGGGTTAGGTTAGGTTAGGAAGGGTAATACTATACCGCAGATCCACTCGGAGACTCAATTGGATCCATTGTGATTCCCTTCTATTCGTACCCGTTATGAAAAGCTCCCGTACCTCCCATACTGGGTTAATATCATAAATATATATATATATATATATATATATATATATTGTATTAATCTCTTACCCCCATATGCAAAAAAATAGTGCCTTTGAAATGTATGTTAAAACAAAATTTCCATAGACAAACCGGTTCTAACATACATTTCAAACACACTTTATTTTTTTTTTGCATATGGGGGTAACACTGTAATTTTGTGTAATAAAAAAATTGCCATTGAGTTTTGTTAATCTAAACTTGAACTTAATTTCAATATTCGTATCAGAATCGGCGGTATTTATTTTTAAGTATCGGTATCGGATCGGCAAAACGGCGTATCGTTACTTCCCTAGTATTTATAGTCAAATGTAAAAGCAAGTACAAATCCAATAGCACAAGTTCAAAGAAAATTTCAGATTTTCCATACTTAACGTGACCAGAAGCTTTTTGAACGATTGAAAAGCGGAATTCAGAAGAAAATGTGACAAAAAAGTGGGATTTAAAAAAAATATCTCGTGAGATGCGGGATGTTGTAAATACACACGATTTCTTTGATTATCAGCCCAATTATGAGTTTTCCGGGGAGTTTTTTCTCTTTCCATTCACATTTTCCCGGGAAAAAATCAGGGTTGGAAAAAACCCGGGTTTTTTAAATAAAGCCCAGCCCGGCGGGTTTTTTGGGTTTTGTTGGGCTTTATTGGGTTTAATAGTTTTTTTAACGATCCAAGCAATGTTGCCAAATTAGCCCTCTTCAGTATAGATTTAGCAAGGAAATCTTCAATAATTGTTATCGGATCGTCAAACAACGTTCAGTTATATAATGAAGCTTTAAATCTCCAACAAATGTTACCTTCAGTTCAACAAGATCTATCTAAATGCTTTGAAGTGACTCCGGTACAATTGCAACGGCCGTTGAAATTTGGTATAATTTGTTGAACGATGCTATACTTCTGTTAAAATAGGATTTTGTTGAAAAGCCTGCATTCCAAATACATGAGCCAAGTAATTAGTAAAGAAAACGAAAATATAGCAGAAGAATGCGCAAATTAAAAGCACCCCCATTTATATGTTTGGCATTTAAAATTAAAGATACGAAACACTTTCAACAATCTTTATTTAAGGAAGAAATAAACACTTCTTTAAGTGAAAAAGAATGGTGGAAAATATTAATATTAATAATGTTTGCCTGCAAACTTTTGCGATTTTTTCACTTCACTAATAAATTGCCCGCTAGTTCACCATCAATAGAAAGAATGTTTTGATCTTATGGTTTAATATGGAGTAACCTCTAAAATCGTCTTAGATTATAAAAAGCATTAGCTCTCTTATAAGCATTTAAAATCTGAGCCACCAGAGGGTAACTGATTTCAAATAACTTTTTTATGTACGTGTTTGGACTACTATTTTTATGAATTTTTTAATTATTTTTGATATAATATGTGTACTTACTATCTTTATTTAAATGAATAAATACTGAAAAGCCCACTAGGGTTAAATGAGCATACACACAAATGTGCGTATAAATCCATCTGTATGTACTTGTGTTATTCGTTTATATCAATTTTATAAGGATTTTATTGTATTTTTCTGTAAATGAAACTTCAAATATACACCATCTTTGTTTAAATGGATATAACGCAAAAAGCCCGCTTGGGTTATTTAAACAAAATACCCATAAAACCCGGGTAGGGTTTTTTGGGTTACCCAGTGTGCAGCCAACCCTGGGGAAAATCCTCCTATTCTAAAAAGCCGGGGAATAAACAAATAAGGGAGAGGGAAAAATCTGGATCAGCTGTTTAATGTTTACATTTTATTCTGCACTAACGCATGAGTTCAGTAATAGAAATTATTAAAAATTTTATGTTTTCATTGATAATAAGATTGTGTGTTAACACAAATATTTGTTTTTGCTTAAATAAAAAGTTAAATGTACAGTGTAGTCACTCACTTCATGCTGAGGAAGTGAAGCGAAAACTGCGCCAGGGCCAGATGCATTAAATTCCCAATGATTATTTGTAAAAAGGAAGTTGTAAATTTTTTAAACCGCAACAAATCTCCCATTTACCTATTATGTGAACTTAAAGGAGGCGAACAAAATTGACTATGTTTTAAAATTTTATTCCGAAGGCAGAAGTAGTTCATGTTTTCGAAGCGCATATTTGCACGGCGTGGATAAAAAATTCCTAAAACAAGAGAGAAATATATCATTCCGGTGTTGTCCTAAATAAATGTTTATACCATCGTTTCACAAAATTTTTAATTTGTATTTTAAATTTTGGCGTTAGCTCTCTTCAAAATGTTTGGGGAAAAACACGCAAGAATTTCTCCCTCGACCTCATATTTAGAATACTTCCTTTTTTCCCTGGGAGTTTTTTCCCGGTGAAATTGTAGTTTATAATCACCCGTATTGCGAATAACAAGTGAAATTTATGTTTCAATGAAATTTTCATTTCCCTGCGAGGGAAAATTGATATCGTGAATGTAAATAAGGAAGAAGCTTAATAAAATAAATTGAAAATTAAAGAAATTTTTGTTAAAAAATAAAAAATGCAGTGCTAAGAATTGGAATTATCTTTTTATTCCACGAAGAATCTAAACAAAATCGAATTGTTCGTCCAGGATTGCTAGATGCATCCAATGCATTGGAGTACCCGAGCCATTGCAGACAGCCTAATTCAATTAATTAGTATTTTGGTGTTAAATTAAATTTTCTCAAGAGTAAGTTAAAGTTAGATTATTTATTAATGCCTATTATTGGCAGTCATATTTTGCACTTATGTATGCTGACTTTAGACGACATGTATTTTACATCTGACTTGTCAAATTTCCCACTGCAAAAGTGATACATGCCGTGTGAAACATATAAAACATTGTCAGATGACATTTACAGAAGCAAAGTCAGTAGAAAAAATTTCAATTAGAGCGTGTTCTATTTTCATCTGACAAGGCATCTGACATCAGCTGTATTAAATTATCAAAAGTGTGGTTTGGCTGAAAAAACATTAAAAAGCAAAGAGCGCATTATATATTTACGAAAATTGTGCAAAAACTAAGCTGTTGTGAACACTCAGAGTTTATGTCAGATGTAATTGCACATCTACATGTAAAAGCAAATATTATAAACCGTCTGTAAATTGACAATTTTGACAAACATGCGAAGTTACATATGTCTCACACACCTAACAAGCCATATGTAAAAAACATGTCGTCTATAGTCAGCATTAGTAAATACCATTTTTACCACAAGTAGTTTTCCATTGTTATGGAAGGTGGCAAAAATTACTCCTATTAATAAGAATAATGGAGCACATAATGATTTCAGGTCGATTTCGATAGTACCAATTAAAGATGAACGACATTTCAGTACCTGTGATTTAATCACTGTTACTGAAAAATAACGTTTTGTGAAGTACTGCTACTTGCAAAGTTGTTCTTTTCTATTTGTTCCATACAGAAAATTATGATATTTCACTGTTTGTGTGGGTAATATCGTTTTTTATTTACATACGTACAATAACAATAAACAAATAGTGTTGCTATTTCATGTATTCTCTACATCCTTATTAGTATTTCTTTTTAAAATTCAAAGTATATTTTAAGGCGTTTTTAAATCTGCCTTGGTATATTAAAGAACAACGTTTTTGTTGATAATTACATTGCTATAAGAGAAGTGAAAACAGTGATCACAGTCAGTTTTAAGTAACAGTGATTTTTAAATCACGTTCACTGTTCACGATGTTCTTTAGAAATCACGAGATCGCTCATCTCTACTACCAATATTGTCAAAAATGGTTGAACATCTTATCAAGAGGCAGCTAATTAAACACATTGATGAAAATGCTTTGTTGCATGATTGTCAATCTGGATTTAGGAGTAATAGGAGTACTACCTTGCTGCTGATTGGCCTAACTGACAATATTAGGAGACAGTTACCTGGAAAAGGTGTGTGTGTTGCTTTCATTGGACTTGGCGAAAGCTTTTGATAGCGTGAATCATTCAATTTTAGTTTATAAATTGTATAAATTTTTTGGTTTTATCAGGTCAGCTTGTAGGTTAGTTTCTTCTTATCTTGCGGATAGAAAGCAGTATGTAACTACTAACGACTGGGCCTCACGGACGCTTTCCGTATATAGTGAAGTGTCACAAGGTTCTGTGCTGGGTCCCTTGCTATTCATAGTGTTTGTCAATGATTTATTTGTTAGTTTGACTAACAATATGTGTCAGCCTTTTTCGTTTGCAGATGACATACAATTGCTTTTTAAGGCTAATTTAGATTTTCCTGATGTTTTACAGAATATGATGAGCTACACTGTTGGTTTGCTTTATGGATGGAAGAGTGATAATGAACTTTCCGTTAATCCTTGTAAGACCAAGGCAATGCCATTTGGCGATCGTGGTAGCAATAACTTTTCTATTGTGTTAGGCGGTGTTTCAATTGAATTTGTAGATAAAATTAGATGTCTTGGTATCATTATTGATGTAAAATTGAGTTTTGAAAGCCACATTAACTCTGTAGTCCCGAGGGTTTGCCTTATATTACGCAAGTTATAAAGCTTGGATTTAGTTTTACCTTTTTACATTAAAAAGCGAATTGTCCATGCAACGGTAATGTCATTGTTTCTATATGCTTTGGAAGTGTATTCTGGAACTTATGGTTACTTATTCAGAAAAATAAAGTTAGCATTCAATAGAGTGATTAGATATCTATACGCTCTTAGATTGCGGCAGCATGTGTCACTTTATGTGCTAAAATTTCTAGGTATGCCTTTTTCTGATTTTCTTAAGTTTAGAAACTTACTGCACTTTAATAAAGCTATCAAGTTACAAGTGCCTTTATACCTAACTAATTTATTCGAATTTAGCAGGTCGCATAGAAATAGGCAGTTGAGAATTCCGAGGTTAACTACCTTGTTGGAGCGATCATTTTGTGTAAGAGTGGCAAGGAATTATAATGAGTTGCCGGTTGCTTTAAGGGCATTTGACTACTCTTTGGACACTTACAGGAAGAATCTATTTCGGGAGATTCGTCCTAGTAGCCCTTCCTTTTCTACTTTTCTCTACTTTGTGAATGTGATTTCAAGATTATTAACTTGTACTTGTTATTTATTTTCTTATTTTTTATTTTTTTAATAATTTCTTTTTTCTGTTTTTATAATAGCTGAGTTCACACGTAGTTTGGTAGTTGTCTGCTCGTTGGATTGGTGGAG
The DNA here is from genome assembly GCA_956483635.1 of Panzeria rudis. Lineage (NCBI taxonomy): Eukaryota > Metazoa > Arthropoda > Insecta > Diptera > Tachinidae > Panzeria > Panzeria rudis. Next base: position 78,101,079 of record OY101447.1, on the reverse strand, counting down.
TTTCGGATACATTTTGCTGTCAAAATTTTTTTAATTAATTTTACAGCAACAGAATGTATGGAAAGCTTTATTAGTTTTACGGGTGCACAGTTGCTGGGTTGCGTGTGAACTCAGCTATTATATTATATTTATATTTGGGGTATTCATACGGTGTAATATCATGTCATATTGTCATAATCTCCTAAAATTTTAAACTAGTTTAAAGTTATTTTTATTTTCTTTTCTTAATACAATTCTTCAGCCTATGTTTATGTTACTGTCGTAACTAATTATTTTGCTTTTTACTTTTCTTTTTCGCCAAAATTTCTAATTATGTTTAAATATATGGGGGGTTTCTTTAGCAAAATTTCTACTAAAGTTATGTATTTGCAAAAATGGTACAAATTCGCAAGTGATTAATACTAAAGTAGAAAAAAAAATTCCCTGAAGCTGCTAATATAGACCGCAAAAAAATAATAACTCAAAAATTGGCTTACAGATATAAATCGCAAAAACTTGCAAAAATGCGAATATTTTAAGAAAAAAATTCCAAAACCGCAAAAACTGTAAACGTAGAAACTCAGTAGATTTTAAGAATCAAACACAATCTCATGTACAAAAAAAAGTTGCGAAAATTCGCGAATAATTTCGTAATTAAAAACAAACTTTAAATTTTATTTAAAATCGCTAAAATTGTAAGGAATGCCAAAAACTTGGAAAAATTTTGGAGCTGACGAAAATTCGCAAAAACTTGGTAACATCAGAAAGATATCAAAGTCTGATACTGATTAAAAATCGTTAAAACTGTCAAAAAGCAAAGAATTGGGAAACAGTCACTTTTATTACCAAAATAGAGAAAATTCGCGAAAAATTTCAAAATTGCAAACAAGCCTAAAATTACTTGAGAATAGTTAAAGATATAAGGAATGCCAAAAACTCGCAAATAATTTTCAAAATTCGCAAAAATTTGCTAACATCAAATTACACAGTACAACAGCCAATCTGGGGGGTGAGAAATTCCAAGTCAGGGTGATGGTACTAGGTCAGTATAGTAAAACCCTCAAAGGGTTTGGCGTTCGTATGTGTCAGTTTTTTTATGACCTTTTAAAGTTTTTCCTTATCTTGATGTTTTTCGCTTAGTTGTAACATTTTGGCAAAAACGTAGTATAACATAACTCGAGAACCACTTGTCCGATTTTGCTAAAACAAACTCAAAAAAATTAAGAATTACAATTTCTCTAATCTGTTTCTATACCGTTTTCCTATATGTGCAACACTTTCGAAGTTAAAAATTAATGTATGAAGGGAAAGAAGTATTTTTTGCCTAAAAATTTAAATATTTTTTTTTTTAATTCATAAAAAATCCAAAATGGAAGAAAGTGCCAAAACTAATTACTTTCGCGTAAAGTCACATAACTCATGAGCAAAAAAAGGGATAGATCATGAAAATCGATGCACGCGTTTCTCGTTTATTCACAATTAGGTATATGTATGAATTTCAAAAATTTGCTCCAGATATGCACAACATTATTTGGAGAAAACATTGACACTCACAAGCCGAACTCTCTCATATTTTTCTACTGTACTAAAAGAAATATTGATGTGGCAACACTGGTTCTGTAATGTTCACATAAAACATGCATTGTCATTATACATTTTCTCTTTCTCACACTGGTTCTGTGATTTTTGTCATTCAACAAGTGCCGACGAACGCGAACAGTAAAAGTGATATTTCTCCAGTTTTTTAAAAGTGAACAAAAGAGAACAGAATATGGAACTGTGCAAGCCAGATATAAATAGCTTTTGCTACTGCTGTGGTCAATATGTCTCAACACTTAAAAAAAGTGGAAATTTCAGTACTGATTTTTTTCAAACATACGAGATGTACTTCAACCAAAATGTTATAGTGAACGAAAATTGGGTACCAAATATAGTGTGTAAGAGCTGCTACAACCGTCTAATGGATTGGAAAAATAGAAGACGTGAAAGTATGCCATTCGGTATCCCAATGACTTGGACTAATCTTGGCGAAGGTCACAATCCATTGAATTGCTATGCATGTGCGAATAAAGGAGCCGCAAAAAGGATAAGAAAATCGTATAATTACGTTGGTGTTGCAAGTGCCGCAACACCATTGCCTCATTCGGACCACATTCCTGTGCCAAAAGCTTCTAGCCCAGATATTTTCTCTTCTACGACTGCTCCGACATACTGATGATAGCGATGAATGCGATGCCACTAGTCCCGAACAACCACCATCGAAAAAGTCTAGGCAATATTTATTAAAATAAATAAAAATAAATAAATAAAATAAAAAAATATAAAAATGTTTACTTAATTTTTTTAGTAGTTTATGGCCAGAAGTCTGGAGTTATTGGGGGAAATTTATAAAAAAGCCATAAATGACACTTTTTTGAATAAAAACAAATACCAATATTCTTGTCAAAATGGGATACCTTCACTTAATTGTAAATAAAAGCAGAACGCGTTAATCGATTTCTATGATCTATGTCGCATTTTGTTTATAGGTTATGTGACTTTACACGAAATTAATAACACTTGATCCTTTTTTCCGTTTTGGATTTTGTATGAATTAAAAAAAAAAATTTATTTTTAGGCAAAAAAATATTTTTTTTCTCCACAAATTTATTTTTACCGGCAAAACTGTTGATTATAAAGAAAAACGTTATATAAACGGAAAAAAACGGAAAGAAATTGTAATTCTAAATTTTTTCGAGTTTGTTTTAGCAAAATCGGACAAGTGGTTCTCGAGTTATGTTAAACTACGTTTTTGCCAACATGTTACAACTAAGCGAAAAAACATCAAGATAAGGAAAAAATTTAAAAGGTCATAAAAAAACTGACACATACGAACGCCAAACCCTTTGAGGGTTTTACTATACTGACCTAGTACCACCACCCTGACTTGGAATTTCTCACCCCCCAGACAATAATCCCAAAAATGTTCCATAGTGTTATTAGCAAAGTTTCAAGTGCAAATTTTTTATCAAAATCATTTGGCAGCCCTGTCCTCACGCAACAAATCGTCAGCTTATTATTGGTTTGCTGCTTTCTAATGATTTTTCCTATGTTTATGGGTCAAACCAATAATAACGTTACGAAATGCTGGTAAAATTTTTCTTCATGTAAACAACGTTATAACAGAAAGCTTAACCCCTGTTCATAACAAAAATCAGCAGAAATTAAATTTTTGTCCGCATTGACCTGTACCAAAAAACAGGACAATGTAAGAGTGGACCAGGACACCAGGACAATTTGTCTAAAACCAGGACAATCCTGGAAAACCAGGACGTATGACAGCCCTAGTCTAGGGCATCATATTTGTATGGGATCAAGAATAAAAAAGTAAAGAAGAACGGTATAATCAGGAATGTGATGGAAATCGATTCCGAAAACGAAGCAACACCTTTCAAGGTGTTTTTTAATAATATTTCGATATTAAAAACAATTTTATCACATATATTACAAAAATGTTTCTTTATTACAAAAGAGTTTTATCCAAACAATTATAAAAATTTGATGAAAAGTGCTTTAAAATGGACTTGCAAAAGTGCTTCGATTTCAAAATCGATTTCCATCACATACCTGAATGATAAACATCCAAGATGTATGTATTTTGTAGCACTGAATAAACTCAAACTAACCACTGTTGGCATAAAAAAGAGCAAGTGCAATGCTCCACTCAATATGCGCAATGCAAAGTGCTAAACAAAAAAAATTAATGCGCATTGCGCAAAGAGCGGCGCTAATAAATCGACTGCGCTAACCGACTGCTCCTTTTTTTCGCTTCGCTCTTTGCGCTTGTGCGCATTTTTAATACGGTTGTAAGAAATGCGCAATGAGCAAAAGGAGTGCGCAGATCAGAACACTGCTAAAAAGCACTGTAATAGAGTATGTTCTTTATTTCACGTGGAATTAAAATGTGCAGACTTATCAAAGCATTGTTTTTATAAATACTAATCTTCAACAACAGTGCTTTGATAATTCTGCACATTTTAATTCCACATGAAATACAGAACATACCCGAATTGTTTAACATAATGGTAATACCAAAAATTTAAATAGTATTACTTATTAATCAATGCTATTAAAATCGACAATTAATTAGTCAGTTTAATGAATTACTCCCATGTATGATCAAAACCCATTATTTTCTACTTTTACTTTTGTAAAAATGCAACACTGATAGAATGAAAAATCTTTTCGTTTAGAAAAATTTTTAAAAATGAAAGCAAGGCGAATTAATACCAGGTGGTCTAGAGAGCTCAGCTGACTACGAAAATGTTTACATAGTGGAACTGTCAACTGTGTTAATGTATCTGCTTTTTTGACAGCCCAAATATAAATTTTTCACTGCGAATTATCTTGCGACTACCTGGTGTTGATCCACCTTGAATGAGAGTTTGTATTATGGGATCAAATTTCATTCGGTATTATTTGAGATTTTCATGACATATTGTTTTCAGACTATCATACATTTTCATATTACTTGAGCTTCTGACAAGTCTTAATACTCAGTATTATAGTGTGAAATGCGCTTTAATAAACAAATGTTTTTACTTTTTATTTCTTTTCGTTATTTATTCAAATATAAATGTACATAAGTATACATATAAATTATTTATGAGAGTAATAGCAATTGATTCTCTTTGAAATTTGGTAAGAATACATTTAACATCTACCATCTTTAACTGCCTGTTCGCCGATGTCGAAGGAGTTCTATCTTTCGCACAATTACATTTAAAACAAAAACTAAAGATTTGAATAGTGGCGGTTATTATAAAAATTAAAAATTTGTTATTACTATGAAAATTAAGTTAAGCACTTATAGTCTTAGCCCCATATTCATAAAATTTAAAATGAGTTTCAAATGTATTTTATTTAAAAATTTTCATACAAAATTTCAAATACAGGATTTCAAATACATTTTATTTTTTATGAACATAAGCCTTCATATTGATAATCAGGTATATCCTCCGCTCTACTTAGAAGTATAATTCATTTGAAATCAATTCGTTAAAATTTTTGATGTCTACATTCTACTCTTTACATCTGAATTTCAACATTAAATAGAAATATACTCTACCTTCCAGACCGTCAATCAGTGGTGCCAGAAATTTTCGGGGAAAAATCTTCATTCTTCGAAAAAAGTCTTCATTTTAGAAAAAAAATCTTCAAAAATTTGTATGCGTAATATAAATATAATTAATGATTGCTAATTATATTAAAGTTTCTATACCTATGCTCATATAAAAATAAATATGTAAACATCGAAATACAAAATTCAATTCAAACGGGTTACTTATATTAAAATAATAATATATTAGGTGAAATTTATTTGCTGATGTTTAAGCATTGTCTATATGCATTTCATTGGTATTTTTCCAAATCGCCAGTAGACTTCAAACCCCATTTGAACAGTTACAGAATTTCAAAAACCATTTGAGAATTTACACATATGTAAATAATTTTAAAAAATAAGTACAGTAGGCTTTGAAACTTAATACAAAATTCTCAAATGACTTTTGAAAGTCTGTAACTGTTCAAAAGTGTGTTTGAAGTCTACTGACGATTTGGTAAAACACCAATGAAATGCATATAGACAATGCTTAAGCACCAGCAAATAAATTTCATTTAAAATAATATTATAATAATATGTCAAATAATAAATTTCTTATATATTAGTTATGTACGTAAGTTACATTGTACATTTATAAGATCAAATATATATATACAGTGCGCCCTCGGTTACTGCAACCCTCGATGAGTGCATCCTCGATTATTACAACAACTCAAATCTTTACATTGTAGTCTCACTGAATGCAACTTGGAAACAATTTGTGACTCATTAAACGCAACTTTTAAATTTTGTCGTCGGTTGTTTGTTGTTTTCTTTTTATTGACTTCAAAGAAGCTTATTTAAAATCTTCGTAAAACTGCAGCGCAAAAAAAAATTTCTAGTACCAAAAGTATAAAATTTCTGACGTCTTTCTATACCATTTTACAAAACTGTGAGCAAATTCAACGGAATGTTAGTTATATTGTTTATTTTGCTAAGTCATAAAAATTTGCTATAGGTACATTTCAATATCAAAACTTTAAGTTTTAAAATTTTAAAACAAGAAATTGCTTAGAAAATTTTTATGATTTTACAAAATAAACAATAAATTTAGTTTGAATTAGCTCTATAACAAAAAATACCCCATTACTCATATTTTTTGCATAAAAATTCGTATTTTTTATTTAATTTACTTATTCGGATTGCATTTGTTACTCTTTCTGCATTTCGTTTTATTTAAAATTACTTTTGAAACTATCCGTTCAATGTTTGCAGATGAATTAAGGAGACATATTCAATTTAATCCAAATTTCTACAGCTTTGGATACACTAACTCACTATCTGCTCTAGTATTTTGAGATTGTGTGCCAAAAGTCTTCTGCAGCAACGTTTTCTAAATTTCGAAAATATTTATTAATATGTGGTGGAGCTATCTAAATTCGTCATCTAGATTTTGAACCTCAGTGTCATCAATTAAATTTGGAAAATGTTTTGTTAGACTTTTTTTGTACTAAAAAACTCCATAATACATTTTTATATACAGACATAATAAGTATACTTTATAAATTAGTAAATGGCAATCTCTACAGTACTTTATTCTTTTATTGAGCTAGCGTTTAGCTGACATAGGTAAATTTATTTAATAAATTTAAAGAAGCCGTGTGACAATAATAAATGTTAAGCAACTAAACTCAAAAAATCTTCATTTTGGGAAAAAAATCTTCAAATCTTATCTTGACTAAAAATCTTTAAAATTAAGGTACAATCTTCATTCTGGCATCGCTGCCGTCAATACTGAAACGCTACCTTGCAAGTTTTAAACTCACTACTTTTCTGGGACATGTTCGAATATGTATGTAAATATGTACTTATGTAAATAGATGTTATCGCATTAATGTAATTATTAATCATATATGCCCCCATGGGCTCGATTAAGTTAAGTAAATGAAATGAAAATGAATTTGTTTCTGCTTTGAATGTAATTGTGCAAAACAAAGAACTAAGTCGTTAACGATATATAATACTATGTCTCCGAACAAAGGATTTTCATCAAATCCTTAACGTATTTTGATTTTAATGTAACTAACTTGGTCGAGGACAAAATACGACAAGTAAATAAAATTAAAAATGTTTGTAATTTCAACATCTAATATATTCTTTAAAGCAATTGCTTCAGCCTATAATAAGAAACAACGGAACTGTGTAGCTTTCCAGCTTTCAGTATGATTTTCTTTGAAATTCAATAGGTAAATGTGTAAACATCACCAGTAGGTTTTGTTGAACTGAAACATTGTTGTGAAGTGAAATCAATGCCGAACGTTGAGCGTCATACGTCTTGCCAACGTTTGAATCACCCTAGAAAACGCTTTGCCCACGTTGGCCCGATTGTATTTTTCTGCCTGACACACGTTGGACGAAAGGAAATTTCGAATAGTCATAAAAATACCGATATTAAAAAGATTTACCATTTTTCTTTTCGACACAGCTTCCTTAGAAGCTTTCAAAATTAATTTTTAAAAGATCTTTTGTCAGACTTTCCAGAAGAACCAAACGGAAGAACTTCCCCCCGAGTGTTAAAAATATATGAGCGTGAAATACTTGTTCATCCAAAAGGTATTAAGATGCCTTCTATATGGCCTACATACTGCTTTATTTTACCGTTGGGTAGGCTCAGAGTCTCACAGAGTGTACGAGTGCTATGGGAATTGAGAGTATGGCCACCGTTGGTATAAAGATACACATCGCGACCTTAGAATTGTTTTGCCCATATGCCAAAAAGTGGAATGGAGAAAAACAACAAAGAAGATTTACATAAAGTTTTCTCAAAATATATCCGATAGAATTTTTTGTATTCTCACCACTGCTTCCGGCATATGTTTGGAAGAAATATGTAAATTTTTCTGAACTTTCATCAATCCGGTTAGAAATTAACATATTTTTACTGAAAATAAAAAATCTTATTTTGTGCTCCAGTAACCACTTTTTTATTTTATTTGTAAAAAGTAGCTTTTGTTGCTCCATGTGTATACTAACTGCTGTGTATTGAGTAACTTATTGAGATGAAATTTTCTACTTTTAATTGAAAATAAGCGTATAAATGTCATTAGAAAAGATATTTACATGGAATAAAAAGTTAATACTGATGAAACTTGGTATTTTATTTGATTTCTGATTTTCATTTTTTTTATTTAAAAAAAAATATTTTTTTTTACAAAAAAAATTATCAAAAATGATGGTATCGAGCACAATGAACGCTTGATATCTCAGAAACCAGGAACAATTTCGCGAAACAGTTTTTGGAATCTGAAAGAGGGCATACCCCATACTTAACTCAATTTTTTTTTTTAAATGGTCGGTGGGCCAAAACAGTACTAAGGTCGCGACATGTCGTCCAGATGATAAATATAGCCAGCTACTATAAAAAAATTTGATCTGTATAGCTGGGAAAACTTTTGCATAAAACATATTGTAAAATCAAGAGATTTAGCCAAACAATTATTAATCATGTATGGCCCTATGGGCGCTATTAAGTTAAATAAAAGAAATGAATTTAAAATAAGACAGCCATTAATTAAAAATACAATATACAAGAACACCTGTTTGTTGTAAATGATAAAAAATAATAGAGAAAGGTACGTTAAAAAACAAATTTTCCAGAGAATACTAATTTATGGTAACTTTTTGCCTTAGTGTTTAATGATATTGGAATAAACTTTGCTATAGTAAAAATATTATTTATGCCTCGTTATGTAACTACATTTGCAAAAAATAATACATACTTGAATAACTTTTTATTACATTAATTTGTATGTAAGTATATATAAATATTTCGTAGCAGACAATACAATAATTGTATTGAATAGTTTATAAAACAAATTTAAACAGGAGCAAATACAGGCATAGGTATTTGTATTTAAGTTCCCGCTAGTTGTATATGTATGTATTTTTATTCTAAAAATTATTGTTAAATGAATACGCACGTATGAATCTATAATACATACTTATCCAGCAGCCTTGCCAAGTTCTGTTAAATCCAATCACATACATGCATATATATAATATATTTATTTCCAGTAATGTACTTTGCCGGTATTTCACAAAAATGCTTGAAAACAAATCATACTTATGTACATTCTATATTTGTTTATGTTTCCGATTCTAATTTAACAAAAAATCAATTTGAGCAATTTTAAAAAATGCTGTAGTTACATTCCTCCCTTTAAGTTATCATGCAAATGCATTCCAATACATGAAAATACATTCATACAAACAAAATGTTGGTGGATATTTGTCGCAAATGCACACATTTTTATAACCGATTTTCCACATACCTTAAATCCAATATTTTTTTTATGTTCTGCCGTCTTTGTCCCAAATGTGTTTTGGGCGATCCCGACACTGAGTCACTTCTTTTGTATTGTGAGTAGAAGCAACTTTCTAATGCCAATGTTGGTGGAAATGTTCTTCCAATTTTTCCACAGGAAGCTATTTTTGAACGTATGCAGTATAAAACAACTTGCAGAGGAGAAATCTTGGATACCTGACAATAGTAACTAACAATGATGAAAATCGCATTTAAACATACATCAACGGGCCTCGCATAGATTGTGGACGAATTGTTGAACCGCTCTGCTGTGACTTCGGAGATAATATACTAATATATCATGCAAGCGTTTTTTTTTTGTCTCCTCAATATTTTCTGATGTGCACCCTGCAGGAAAAAATATCAAGTTAATTAAAAATAACACATGAAAAGTTCGGATATTGCTTCATGATACTAATAATTTACGAATTTCAATTACTTTTCCATATATATTTTATTTTTCTTTCGTAGCCGCACCAATTTCTTTTTCCAAAATGAAAAAATAAAAGAGAAGAACCAGCGTAACTTCCTTCACTCGTTTCGCTTATTAGAAGAAAAAGTGCACACACATAATGCTTAACTCGGCGTAATCAAATGTAAAAGAAAGAGACAACACTCAAAAACTGGCTAAATAAAAGAGAACACTTGCAGTTTTATATATTGATGTCAATCATAGCTTTGCTCACTGCAAACATGAAAGAGACAAAAGGATTCACATAATTAAAGCGATGCTAGAGAACTCACAGAGACCTGCGCCATGACGGCTCAAGCCGGCTAAGCAAATCCGTCGATAATTTTTTGTAGCCGCACCGCCGCCAAAAACAAAACATTTGGCTTGTCGCCCGAAAAACAGCCGCCGATTCTCCATGTGCAATGCTGTCAAGGTTCAGACGCTGAAAGTATTATTGATCAGCTTCTTATTCAGCTGTGAGAAAGACAGAGAATTGAATACACATGTCTCTGTCGCTCTACCAACTGAATAAGAAGCTGATCAATACGACTTGCATCGTCTAAACGTCGACTAAATAATTTTATTATATTTTTATCTTATGCTGAGTACACATTGTCATTTCGTAACATTACAAGCAAACACAACAGTCTCTACTAGTGGCAATGTTTGCCATTTCAGATACTTTTCTGTGGGTGGGCATATGACAACAAAAGAAATGCCAAACGTGTACTCAGCCGAGCTACTAGCCGATCAGCTCAAAATCGGCAACTAGCCGTTGCCGGTCCCTTTTCCCAAGCCGTGCAACCGCCGATTGACTTTTGCTATACAAAGCAACATTTTTTAAATGAAATATGAGAATTTTTGGGTAGAAAAAAATTTGTTGGAACAAATAGGATTTAGATACTCGTATCAAAAATAAATAAAAATTATCCTATCCGATAGAAAATTAAAAAATAAGAAGAAAATATAAAAAAAAATTGGCGGCAAACCTTAGTTTCCGAGTTATGGGCCTCTGAACTTCCAGTACAAAAGTATGATTATATGGTATATTTTCAATGCGGTCAATATAGGTATCTTTTAAAGGCTTTTGCAAATATCTTTAAGAAATTACTAAAATTTTTAATAAATTCGTTAACCCATTAAAACCAAAATATTTTTTATTTTTTTACTTCGTACCGCACAAACATTGTTTCCATTGACATAGTTTTAAATAAAACATACCATTTTACACATTTTTTCATATAAAAAACAATTCACATGGATACCAAATTTAAATATATATTTTTTATTCAAACTGAAATTTACTACATTTTGTTTTTGTTCCCTATGTATGTATGTCGAATAGTGGATTAGCTGAGTAAGGACTGTTTGCTTAGCCGGCCTTCGGCCGGACTTAATGATTTTCTCCTCTATGTATGTCGATTAGCGGCTTCGCTGAGTAAAGATTTTCTGGCTAGCCGGCCTTAGGCCGGGCTTACAGATTTTCTCCTTTATGTATGTCGAATAGTAGCTTCGCTGAGTAAAGGATTCTTCAGCCTAGACGGCCTTCGGTCGGACTTAAGCTGTGTTCTCACTATGTGTATTTGCCATATGGAATGTCACATTTTCACATGGTAAATTTGTAAATATAGTCTGAACCCCTTCAAACAATAGCCTCTGTTATTTCTCTGTGTACAGTACACATGATTTAGAACGAGTTCTATTTTAAAGTGACAAAGCATCTGACATCAACTGGTTTTTAATAAAGCAATTGTTTGCGGACGGGAAAATGAAATAAAATAATCATTAAATTAATAAAGTATTAAATTAAATAAAATAAGTGTAAAATTAAATAAAAGAAGTATATATAACAATAAAATATGTATAACCACTCGGCAGTTTTATGATTATTTTGCTTTATAGGTTATGTCAAGTGTACGTAACATACCAACAGGTGAACACAAAAATTATAATCCTTATGTAAACCGTAAATTTTGACATACACATGAAATCATATGTGTATAAAAAAGTGACATTCCATAAGACAAATACACATAGTGAGAACACAGCCTAAAGGCCATGTCAGATAAAACTTTTGCTTCGTGTTGCGTTACAGATTCGCTTTGACATGTAAGATGAAATGTACATACTTATACGAAACTTGCTACATAAAGGTAATTTTATACTATCTGTGTTTTACATCTGAGTTGTCAAAGTTCCCACTGCAAAAGCTATACATGTCGTGTGAACCTTTTGAAACACTGCCACCTGAAATTTACAAAACTAAAGTCAGGCGACAAAATTTTAAATTAGAGCACGATCAATTTTCGTCTGACATCAGCTGTTTTGAATTAACAAGTATGTGTTGGCGTCACTTAGAGGTTATGTCAGATGCGATAATACATGTACGTGTGAAAGCAAAAATTAAAAATCGTCTGTAAATGACAATTTTGACAGACACACAAAGTTACATGTGGGTCTCAAAACTGACAAGTCAGATGTAATACACAGATAGTTTAAATCCACCTTAAAGCACTTTTAACGCAGCGTGAAGCGCATAGTTCGGGAACTCTCATCTTTTTGCTTGCTTTGACAATCAGCTGGAATAATTTTCTTTTATTATATTGCCAAACGAAACATATCGCGCGTTTGAATCTGTTTTAATAAGAGGTAAATATGTATGTGCCATTTATTTATTTATAATAAATCGTAAAATACCATGATTGACTTATTTTTATAACAAAAAATAAATAAATAGCAAAACTATCAACTACTTTTTTTGGTAAACGAGCAATGCGCGGGTGTTGTCATAGTTTTCATTGTGTCATACACCTTTTGCTTTACCCTTCTCTATCAAAGATAGAAACCACGCAAAGCGACAAAGTTGTATCTGACACGGCCTTAATTTGATTTTTATGTGACATTGCGTCTTCATGAGCCATTGATTTGTTTTGACAAAAGTCAACGTCGCCATGAAAAAATATTACTTTAATTTTTCCGATGTTTTTATGTATGAAGTTTGAAAAATGTTAGAACAAAATTATGTCTCGTGAAGACGGGGTATTACATATTTGATATCAGTCGGCTGAAGCTGAATTTAAGCCGCGACCGACGGTTTTCGCACGAGCCGCCGAAAAACCGCTCGCCGCAGGTCTCTGAAAACACCAGGGGCCCGATTCTATTATTGTGGTAAAGTAAAAATGAAAAATAAATTATCACTTCATTGAAAATGCGATTCTAGTTTTAGCTTTTATGAAAACTATCTGTCAAATTTTTCTCATATGATAATATTTTTTAATCATGAAAAAGTTGGCGAAAACTTAAATGATGACAACTTTTAATGACTTTTTTATTAACTTTTGCTTAAAAAATCATTTTTATATGAAGTAAAAAACGCCAAAATGTATTATTTATAATAATTGTTACAACAGTGAAATAAACAAGAAATAAAAATGGAATAGTTTGGAAAATCCAAAAGTGCACGCCTCATAATCTCATTTAGACCGTGAAATTAAATAGGCTTTTCTATTCGTAATTATACTGAAGCGTAAAAAATAAAAAAGACTCGATTAATGAAGTCTTTCGGTCGTTATCGTGACCACATACAGGATCCGTACATACAGACAAACGGACGTCCAAGACAGAACTTTTTTAAACAGTTTTTTAATTAGTTTAAATAATAAAAATAACATTAAAAATGTCACGAGTGTTAAAAATAGTATTTTTTCTTAATATGTGTGTGTATATATATTTTTCAAGTGCAATATATGATAACAATAGAGCCATTTTAAGTTTGAAAAATTGTGTGAAGTGAGAGTAGTACCCACCTCAACGCTTCGCTTATGAGGCGTGCAATAGAATAACAGAGTTAAGTTATTTGCTATACATTTTTGTAACAAATACATAAAACCATAAATTTTTCAAAAGTAAACTTAATATTTAAAAACAACCCAATGGATAAAAAATATGTTGCAAAACTGCAGAATACCAGAAAGTACATAATATGTATTTGCAATAAAATTATTTTTTATTTTAATTTGCTTATGATTCAAGAAATGAGCGGAATAAAACAAAAAGTGACAGATTGTTTTCAAAACGATTCAATTTTTCATAATTGCAATCAGAATCGCTCTAAATGAAAAATGAAGTGAAAAATTGCTATGAAGTGAACATGATAAATTTTGTATCACTTCATTTTTATCATAAATTCAGAATCGACCCGCAGAACAACTTCTTAGCCGGCGTTTAGACGATGCAAATCTTATTGATCAGCTTCTTATTCAGATGTGAGAAAAACAGAGATATGTGTATTCATTTCTCTGTCCTTCTGATCAATAACACTTGCATCGCCTAAATGTCGACTAACTATACACTTGAAATAAATTTTTGATAACTATAAATTCTTCACTTGGTTAGTCCCAGTTCACACTATGCAAGTCTTATTGATCAGCTTCTTATTCAACTGTGAGAAAAACAGAGAAATTAATACACATTTCTCTGTTTTTCTCACAGCTGAATAATAAGACTTGCATAGTGTAAACTGGGACTTAGGCAACGTGTTGGTCACGTACTAGTTTTTATAATTAACCTATGTTAGTGTAATCGAAAATGTCGATGAGTATTAAAATGTCCACAAAAGTTATCACTAAATAGAGCTGAAAAACAATCGTTTTATTTTTATTGAACTATCGATGTTTTTCCCACTATCGATAGTTTCAGTTTACACTATGCAAGTCTTATTAAGCAGCTTCTTATTCAGCTGTGAGAAAAACAGAGAAATGTGTATTCATTCCTCTGTCCTTCTCACAGCTGAATAAGAAGCTAATAAATAAGACTTGCATCGTCTAAACGTCGACTAACTATCGAAAAATATGTTAGCTAAAAATTCTGACCGCAGCAGTTGCTTAGTCGCCGTTTAGACGATGCAAGTCTTATTGATCAGCTTCTTATTCAGCTGTGCGAAAGGCAGAGAAATGAATACACATTTACCTGTTTTTCTCACAGCTGAATAAGAAGCTGATCAATAAGACGTGCATAGTGTAAACTAGGACTTAAGCCCTTATGCTGCAGTCACACTTTCAAGATTTGCTTTCAAGTAATTTACATATACTGCTTGTGAAAATTCATAAAAATTGAAAGCTGTGACGTAGGCTGCACGCAACTTTAAAGCAATTTGAAAACAATTTTATAAAAAACATAACAAGACAATGGCGGCAGAATATTTGCACAAGAAAATGGTAATCAGCTGTTTTCTTGAACGTAAATTGAAACACTCATCTTGAAAGAGAAATTGAAAGCAAGTTCGTTTCAATTTTTAGAAGTATGAGTGTATTGGTAAAAAATGTAAGTGTATTAAAAATTTAAAGAAAGCTTGAACAAAAACTTGATCGTGTGACACCCAAGCTATGACGAGAAATGAAAGCAAGTTCGTTTCAATTTTTAGAAGTATGAGTGTATTGGTAAAAAGATGTAAGTGTATTAAAAATTGAAAGAAAACTTGAACCAAAACTTGATCGTGTGCAGCGTGACCGTTTTGCGACTAAAGTGGCAATTTGCCACTTTTTCAACTGCGTTGCCACTTTTAGTGCCCCTTTTTTAAAATGACCTAAATCTGCCACCTTTTCTAATATTATGCCCCTTTTTGCCCCTTTTTATGAAATGATGCTTCTTGCTTTAATATAAGCTTTTTATGGCACGAAACTGTTTTTATAAAAAAAAAATCTCAAGACAAAAATTTGTTTTTGAGTCTATCATGTAAAGTCTTATGACAAAAACTATTTTGAAATAGTTTAAGAAATTAGATCTATATATATTCATTATTGTATTAAAATTATTAAAAATTACACCCTGATTCACTAACACGAACAAGAACGTCTTGTTAAAAATTTTTATGATAATCACGCAGCTTTAATATTTTTAAAATTATTTTCATGCAGATTTTGGTGCCATGTCACAATATCCAGTGATATAATGTCCAAAGACATTATGTCACTGCTAAAAATGGCATTGTGACACTTTTAATAAGTCCATGGACTTTATGACATTATTATTATGACCATTATGACACTTTGAAATGTGTCATAATGTCCACACTTTTAAAAATAAAAACAAATTCAAATATACGTACATGTTTTTGACTATTCACCTTTTACTTCTGCAATCGGTGACAAGTAATAAAAGATCAATTGACGTTATTGCATTTTAAAAAGTGAAATAACATCAAGAACAATTTGCAAATACCGTCAACAATGCTTAAAATATGTCCAATCGACATCGTCGATTCAAAGAAATATTTGGAAATTAATTAAAATTGTTAAGAAATTTTATTTTACTACAAAATATTCTTTGCGTAGCTGGCCTTCGGCCGGGCTTAAGTATTTTTCTTCGTGGTATATTGAAAAAAAGTTGCCCCTTTTTTTAAAGAATCCCCTTTTTGGTGCCACTTTTTTCCTCAAAATCCCCTTTTTGTGCCACTTTTTAAAAATTTTCAACGGTCACCCTGATCGTGTGACACCCAAGCTATGACACAATGTATATTCATTTCTCTGTCTTTCTCACAGCTGAATAAGAATCTGATCAATAAGACTTGCATCGTCTATATGTCGACTTACTTTTTTCCGTCTTTTATTAATCTAAGATTGAAAGAGTGAATATGCGAAAGAGAAGAATATGCGATATATATGTTTTTGTTTAGTCCTAGTTTACACTATGCAAGTCTTAGTCCCAGTTTACACTATGTCGACGTTTGGATGATGCAAGTCTTATTGATCAGCTTATTATTCAACTGGGAGATCGAAAGAGAAAGGTGTATTCATTTCTCTGTCTTTCTCACAGCTGAACAAGAAGCTGATCAATAAGACTTGCATCATCTGAACGCCGACTTATTGATCAGCTTCTTATTCAGCTGTGAGAAAAAGAGAGATATGTGTATTAATTTCCCTGTCTTTCTCACAGCTGAATAAGAAGCTGATCAATAAGACTTACTTCGTCTAAACGTCGACTTACTCCTTTTTTGTTGTTTAATTTCATTGCTGCCACTTTATTATGCAAAAAATAGCTAGTTTAAAAAAATTAGCGCTAAAATCGCTATATTTGGGCTTAAAACTAATGAATAGACAGCACTGTAACGCTTTACTTAGTCCCAGTTTACACTATGCAAGCCTTATTGATCAGCTTCTTATTCAGCTGTGAGAAAAACAGAGAAATATGTTTTCATTTCTCTATCTTTCTCACAGCTATAAGAAGCTGATCATTAAGACTTGCATCGTCTAAGTCCCAGCTTACACTATGCAAGTCTTATTGATCAGCTTCTTATTGAGCTGTGAGAAAAACAGAGAAATGTGTATTAATTTCTCCGTCTTTCTCACCGCTGAATAAGATGCTGATCAATAAGTCTTGCATCGTCTAAACACCGACTAAACGTCGACTTAAGGTCTACACGTAACATAATATGTAAGATGAGATTGTCAAATTAAATCGCAGAGAGAATTATGTTACGTGTAGACTACAAATTAGTGTTATCTCAATGTTATAAGAATTTTTATGAGAGCGTTGTTATAAGAATTCTCATAACAACGATCTTATGAGGTGAACTGTCAAATAAGTACGTATTTGTTTATGTATGGTTAGGTTAGGTTAGGAAGGGTAGTGCTATGCCGTACATCATTCAACACCCAGTCACTGAGCTTCCTATAGTAATGACCGATCGGTACTTTAACCGATCTATCACACAATTCCACATCTAACGCTGACCCTAATCTTGCCAGCTCATCAGCTGCCGCATTTCCATCAACATTGCAATGGCCAGGAACCCAACATAATCTAACACTGCAATTGTCCATGAGCAAGTTGAGGGCTCTCTTGCAGTCACTAACTAGCATCGATCTGACACAGTGTTCCTTCAATGCTTTTAGCGCCGCTGGACTATCGACGTAGAAGGTCACCTCCTCGCCCTCAGTCATATCTGTGGCCACTATCTCCCCTAGTCGCCCCTAGTCGCCAATTTCCTCAGGTTCACGCCTCTCATACCTGAGTTATAATTCTGATAATTCTGCTGCTAAGCATGAGAGTTATGCACTCCACCAGAAAGTTGCTAATACCGAGCAGCTCTAACGACTCTCTAATAGCCTCTATACTAATATTGTTAAAGGCTCCTTCGATACCCAGGAACGCAGTCAAGGTGTAATCCTTATGCTGCAATCCCCGCTCAATAACACTAACCACATCATGAAGCGCGCTCTCCACAGACCTGCCTTTTAAATAGGCATGCTGAGCACCACTGATGACGCGCGTATCAATCGTGTTCCTCAGATGCAGGTCGATCAGTCGCTCCAGTGAAAAGCCAAAAGACTGGTCGAGCTGAAGTTCTTCGGCTTTGAGTGGCTCGTTTTACCCGCCTTGGGTATAAAGATGACCCTACCCTTTCTCCAGCCTTCGGATATAAACCTTCTAAACAAGCATATCCTGAAGATTTTCACCAGAGACATTAGTACGCGCTCCGGGACATTCTGCAGCATGGCCGAAAAACACCATCGGGTCCCGGTGACATATAGGGCCCAAAAGTGTTTATTGCCCATGCTGCCCTTTCCAATGTCACTATTTCGTCTACTGTCTCACCTAACTGTGGTACCGCCAATGAGTCGAACCTAGCCCCAGCCGCTACCTCGTTCCTTACTTCTCTACAGCCAGGAAAGTGTGTGTCCATAAGCACAGATGGGGTCTCAGAGCAGGATTCCATCCATGAGCCATCCACTCTTTGAATATGCTCAGGGGCCTTAGGGTCCCTGGCCAGTACTCGCCGAAACCTCGATAGCTCATTGACGGAATCGATCTCCTCACAGTATTTCCCCCATGAGGCTCTTTTCGCTCTCTTTAGATCTGCCTTGTACAACACTTTATGGCTGTTCCAGTGTCCTCCATCCTGCCCGTGAGTTTCGCCCTATTAAACAGCCTCCTTATCGAGGACCGCAGATCCTTGGTCCACCACGAAGGCTGCTCCCTATTACCTGGATAAACCAATGACCAGGATAGCTCATAACTTTCTATGCATTTCTTAGTGAAATTCTCCACCTCCTTTTCAACTCCCCTTTGTGTCTCTACACCGCGCAGAGTGTCCCTTGCTCTAGTGTCAACGGCGGCCCTGTAGGTATCCCAATCTGTCCTTCTTGGATTCCTATATGGGTCATGCCTTGATCCTGCAAAGTTTAAACTGAAGGATATCCTACTGTGGTCTGAAAATGTACAGTCAGAGTCAACCCTCCAGTTCTCTATAAGGCTCCTATGTCTGTTAATCAGTGTTATGTCTATAACCTCTGCCCTATTCCTATTCCTGAACGTGGGGACATTGCCCCTGTTACAAATAAACATATTGCAGGAAGTAATAAAATCAAACACTGACTCAACTCTTTTGTTAATGTTGCTGCTTCCTCCTGACTATGGTGTGCATTTGCTTCACAGCCGAGTACGAGTGCAACACCCCTTGTCCTCGTATACTCCGTCAGCTCCAGCACGCCAGCCGTCGGCGGGTCTACAGCATAATAGGGCATGTAGACCGAGGCAAGCATAAATCCCTGCTTCCCCCTGGAGACCGTAAGGTCTCCATGGCTGAAAGGTTCCTTGTTGGTTGCCCTACCTTTGGAGCTGGGTGTGCTTGTTGATACCACCCCAACACTCTTGCGAGATGCATCCTGGGACCATAAATTCGTTCGAATTTTGTCACGTCCTGCCTGTGCTTCCTGACAAGATGTCTCTCCTTTGTCGTAAACAGCTTAGGATCCCTCTTGGCCATCTTCTCCAGAAAGGCAAGAGATCTCCCAGTGCCATTCTTGGCCCTCTCTAGTTTTGTCCGACCATCCTTACCCGCATTACCTGGTAAGGCATCGTGACGGATCATTTTACTGGAGGTAGATGGTTGACCCCCCGGATCCATCGGATCACTGCCCTGCCCAGCCCCAGGGTCCGATAGCTGCCCCGCTGAGTCCCGACGGCGAGCGGAAATCATTGTGATCTCCGTCTCGTCGTCAGAACCCAGAGACAGATCTCCCAATCCCTGAATGGCCCCTGCAGATGAGTCATCCGACAGACCGATAAGTCCCTCCACCTCCTCTAGTTTATTTCTTAGCTGACTCTCCTGCACGAGAATATTTTCGTGCACTAGTCCGCAGCCTGGAATTTTGCATTGTGAATTTTGCATTGTTTGTGAATCTCGTGAAAAAATTATTATAGAAAATATTAAAAATTACATTTAATTAAAATAATAAATAAAGTTTATAATTATATGCATATCCATATAAATGATGTGTGTATTGGTTCGCTAGATCCTGTCAAAGAGTAAGAAAATAAAATATATGTATGTACAAACTTTTTTTGTATTGTAGAGGTAAAGAAATGAAAATATGTACATATGTACGTACTTTGAACAAATCCTTGATGCGAGGTCAGCAATTTAACAATTTGGACCAACATCGTCGTCCACTTCACAGTTAGTAGTCTATGGCCCAATTAATATACCGGCACTCAATAATTTCAATATCTATACGCCACTAACATTCATTATTACATCCTTGCCCTCTTCGAGTAACCAAATTTTCGGCTATGTAGTGGCACCAGCACTGCTGCCTCTAACACTTTTAATAGTCGTAAGGAAACCTCTTCACACGTTCCATAAATATTTTCTTAACCTATTCACTCTCTCCTTGAATGAACTCAAGCAGCTGTGTACTGATCCCGAATAACATTAAATTGAAAATTTTAAAAACCTGCAATAAAATTATTTTTTATTTTAATTTGCTTATGATTCAAGAAATGAGCGGAATAAAACAAAAAGTGACAGATGGTTTTCATAAAGATTCAATTTTTCATAATTGCAAATAGAATCGCTCTAAATGAAAAATGAAGTGAAAAATTGCTATGAGGTGAACATGATAAATTTTGTATCACTTCATTTTTATCATAAATTCAGAATCGACCCCCAGAACAACTTCTTAGCCGGCGTTTAGACGATGCAAGTCTTATTGATCAGCTTCTCATTCAGATGTGAGAAAAACAGAGATATGTGTATTCATTTCTCTGTCCTTCTCACAGCTGAATAAGAAGCTGATCAATAACACTTGCATCGTCTAAATGTCGACTAACTATGCACTTGAAATAAATTTTTGATAACTATAAACTCTTCACTTGGTTAGTCCCAGTTCACACTATGCAAGTCTTATTGATCATCTTCTTATTCAACTGTGAGAAAAACAGAGAAATTAATACACATTTCTCTGTTTTTCTCACAGCTGAATAATAAGACTTGCATAGTGTAAACTGGGACTTAGGCAACGTGTTGGTCACGTACTAGTTTTTATAATTAACCGATGTTAGTGTAATCGAAAATGTCGATGAGTATTAAAATGTCCACAAAAGTTATCACTAAATAGAGCTGAAAAACAATCGTTTATTTTTAATGAACTATCGATGTTTTTTCCCACTATCAATAGTTCTAGTTTACACTATGCAAGTCTTATTAAGCAGCTTCTTATTCAGCTGTGAGAAAAACAGAGAAATGTGTATTCATTCCTCTGTCCTTCTCACAGCTGAATAAGAAGCTTGTTGTATGTAGTCGTAGATAATCAAAGCGTAAAATGCCCAAAAGCATTTCGATGTTACCAGACCTTCGGCCATGCTGGTATGCTGGCGGTCTTTTTTCCCCGGGTGGAGCTCGCCGTCTTGGGTGGAGTTCTTGCCGATCTATCTGGTTAATGCGACTACCAAATAAAAAAATTCATACCAGCCTTTGTTGCGAGTTATTATGCCGTTGAACTAACTAGAAAGAACAAAATATAAATCACTAGTTTCCTTCAGTGTAATCAATAGTTTCAAAACAACAATATATAACTTTTATAACCTCTTTGAAGCTTAGTTTTTGTAATGGCCAACCACTGCCCTAGTAAAATGTTGGATTAGACCAACACCTGTTTATTTAGGTATAGGGTCGTTTTTACAGCATGCCCAATTATCAAAAACTTGTAAATTTCTTTTTGGGAGTAATCATCTTGGACGAAAAGATTTACACTTTTGTTGCACACATAATGGTCACAGAGATATCTAAACAACACATGAAAAACTACATGGTATACTACGGTCAAAAGAATTAAAACACTTTACGGGTTGTTTCGGTCTTTATTTTGTTTTATTTTATTTTTTATTTTTATGTTTAACAAAAAAATTACAATTGCTTGTTTTCACTTTAGCACTTTTGTGTGTGTGTTGGCTGTCAGGTGTTTTTTTTTGGTACACATCATGACCCAATAATCGGGTCTATGCATTTCGGCAGCTGAGTGTTGTAAGCAATCATAAAAATGTCAAACCCCATAGAACAGAAAAACTGAAGTACAAAAACAACATATAAAATTTACTTGACATCTTAACGATGTTGGCGGTTTTGTTGTAGAGTTGCTAAGATCTGATTGTTGTGCCATGGTACACATGATACAGTTGTCACAATGGTAGTGTTGCTTTTTTTTATGTAAACAAAACAGGGATGCTCTGTTCATTCAGTACTGTAGAAAGAATCCGGTATATTTATGCTAGTGTTGTAATGAAATACTAAAAACAAAAACTGTGCTAATTTTTATGAGACCCTGGTATAGGAAAATACTGTGCAAATAAAAGGGGGTGACTAAGTGTGAAAGGAGCGGGAAAGGACGAAAGATAATGGACCTGTAGATAAGTAATAAAGAAAATGTGGGGAAAATCTTCAGAAAATATTAAATTTTTTGTAAGGAATAGCAAAAAGCAAATGTATAGTGCGGTCGTGAAAGAAAGGAAAATTCTAGAAATTTTTAAAAAAGATGGCGACATGGCGCGAAATCGTTGTCCTGGAAATTGGAAAATCAACGAAATGAAACAGGTTCGTGAGGCGAGCGAAGATAGCTAGAAATACAGAACAGTAAAGTCAGTTACAGAGCTCACATCTCCAAACAGGAGAACGGAAAACTTAGAAAAATTGGAATCTATAATGAAATACAATATATCAAAACTTTAAAAAGTGATATTTAAAAAGTGAAGACTCACACAAAAATAGAAAAAGGATCAACGCTATAAGCTAGTGCGAGTGACAGTGCAACAAATCTAAAAAAAAATAGAAAGGCAAATACCCGTAAGAAAAGATTACAGTAGATTAAAATAAATTAGTTTTAAAAAAGGAGTTTTTTTTATCCTTTAGCTGGCTACTGTACCAAGCAAAAAAAAAAGGAGATATATTCTAGTGCGAAAACTCCACCCCATCCCAATGCAGCATAGAAAATTGTGAGCTCGGGAGGCGCAAAAATATAATTATAGAAAGCTTAGTAGCCAGGTAACCTTTTTTGTTGTGTTTGTGTTATCATAACCATATATATACCCACTAAAATGTCCGTGGCTAAACGCATAAAAAAATAGAAGAGCTTATAAAATAAGCACAACGCTGATAAGCTAAAAATTTGAAAACTAAAAATAAAAAAAAATTCTGCCAGTAAAACAAATATATTTCGAACAATAAAAGAAAGGGCAGTGATAGAAAAATTGTGTTTATATATGTTTATCTATACAGTATAATATTGAATAATTTAAGTAGCCTATTTTAAGAGTAAAGCAAGATCTACTTACTAACCATTATTGTATTTATATTTATACTAATAATAGTTATATCCATTTTGTATTAAACTGTGTGTTTGTAAATGTTTTTTTTTATAGGTTAATGATTATTAGTGTTTCGTTAAATTAGTTAAACCCCAAGAAGTAGGTTAGGTTTTTCCATCGCGCTATTGGGTTTGTAACATTACATATTCCCAAGAGAGGGCAGTAGTATATATTTTTATTTCCTTGTGGTTTATGGGAACAGAGTCTTAATAATGAAAATTATACAGTAAAGGGCAAATCAAATCGTTTATTTATTTAGTAATATGTACATAGTAAAATTACAAAATTAAATTTCAATATTTTTAGCCTCAGGGAGCTCCTTTAGGTTAGATACGCGTATTAAAGTCCGCAATTTGGGAAATAATTTGATTTGGCCCGGCTGGAAAAAAAGGAAGAAATTAGAAAATTTAATTTAAACGTAATATTGAGTAAATAAACACAGTAGCGCAGGGAAATATAGTATAGTAGGTAGGGATTTTAAAATAAGGAAAAATTTATAAAAAAAATATATCTATAGTTATAATAATAAAAAAAAACAAGATCATAGAATGAATTTAAATTAAAGATTAATAAAATAGAGAAATTGTAAAAAGTAAAAATCAGGAAGAAGTTAAGACGAAAAATTTTTCGTATAGAAGTATGCATGTTAAGTTTAATTTTATTTCAGATGTTAAGTGTATGAAAGTTATTGATAGTTTAGGCTTAAGAGAATTTAAATAAAACTTTGTCATGAATTTTACAGAGATGAAATAATGTCTGCTTAATCCCTTGAAGATAAAGGTGACGATGGAAAGGTAAGAGGGGAAAAAGGTCAGGTGGATAGTGGGTCGCTGGAAATATATATTTTTTGTGGATATGTCGCGACGAGGTTGGGTGGGCATGATAGGAGAAGCCACATCTATCTCCTATAATTTTTTTCGAGTGGTATCGTGTTTGTAGTTTGTTTTGATTTTGGTTGTTCCTTTTGTTTTGTGTTCAGATACGCGGCTGGCGGGAAGGGTTGGGACCTCCTGGGGATAAAAAATGAAAATCTGAGCTAGACGGAAACCTCGCCAGGTCAACCGGTCTGTAACATAAATGGCGCCCAATCGAAATTAAGTAAGTTTGGCGCTAAATGGCGCCCAAATTAAATATATAGCTTTTGATTTGCGCCATAAATGGCGCCCAAACGAATAAAAGCAGTTTGGCGCTGGATAGCGTTCAATCTTGCGTGGATCAGCTTAGAGCAATGCCGACTTAAAAGTTAGGAAACCGGATGTTGTGCTTAAGTGGATCTTGTAAATAGACATGCATAAACATCCAAGCATGTTAAAAAAATAGCCCAATAAATCGATTTCCATAGACCAATGACAACTGAAAGATGATAGAAAATTTTTGTTTATATATCCGCTCCGTAGTAAGTCAGTTAAACGTTGAGTTGTTGTATATAGACGGAATTTGGAATCATCCAGTTGATCATAAATACGCTATTAGGAACGAAAATGGAATATCTTAGAAGATTAATAATATCTCTAAATGTATTGTTACCTGTTTCCTGTTTAATTGTTTGTAGATTTTATTATGTCCGTTTTTGTTCTCAACTCCATATGTAGGTCAGAATTTTGGGAATTATTGAATAGCCTCTCGTCTGAGTAAAGTAGGGCGAGGTAAGATGTATTCAATGAAACCAAATAGCACTCGTAATCTCGCTGTAAGAAAGGGCAGTTGATAGTACGAGGGCCACCTCCGAAGGACTTTGAGAAACTTTTGAATTAATTTGATTTATACCACAAGAGAAAGTTTGAAGCATAACCGCTTGGACCTTCCAATCCGTCCATCGTCACCTTAATCGAAAATTAAAAATATATTTATAAATTTTTTGGTTTAAAAAAGCAACTAAAAACTAATTCAGTTTATATTTCCATTAGTAATTTATTATCTATTTCATTTATATCTGGTCTAATAGTGCTTTATTTAATATAATAATTTATTTATCAATACTAATTTATTTCAATCATTATCCTATTAATCATATTATAGATTATTTAAACGTTTATTAATTTTATCACATATTTGTTTAGTATTAACGTAAAGATTTATTTATTCAAGTATTTATTTATTATTTTATGTATTTATTAAATTTATTCATTACTCGGTTATTTAATTGTTTATGTATTTGAGTATTTAATTATTGAGTCATTTATTTAAATTTTTATTTCGGGATTTATTTATTTATTGATTATCTATCCATATATTTCTGTGAGTAGATATTTAATTTGAGTATTTTAAAAATTTTTATCGATTACTTAATTGATTATTTATATATATATATATTTTGGTATTTATTTATTTATATTAGGTGTTTAATGTCATTAATTTAGTTTCTATTCATACGTAATTGCACTTGTCGTATTGGCATTTTATTTTATATCACTGGTGGTCTATACGCAGTCTATAAATTTCGCTTTGGCACAAATTCTAAATAAATAAAATACAATACTAGCCAAATTTTCCATTATATTTGAATTTTACCTAATCGGGCGAAATAGAAAATTCATCATACGCTCTATCAAGGTATAAGTGAAACTACTCCTCCGAATAAAACACGAAAGCGAGATAGGCAAGTACTATTTGATTTGAATAGGTCTACACCGCACGTAGCGTTTAAAATCTATAAACCGAATTTACCGCAGGTCAAATCTAAGCCTAAAAATCTTTCAAAAATGGCTGAATCAAAACGCCATAGTGGTCAGATTAGGGATATTTCCGATACAATTATTACAAATACACAGAGCTTACCTCCGAATCAAAACCTGTTGCCCACGGACTTAGTAGGTCCAAGTACTAGCAGTCAAACGGCTAGGGGGAATAGTGTAACTAATTTGGAAGAATCTGTCAAAAGAATGGTAGAGCAAGGTTTTAACGCTCAGGTAGCTGACATGAAGAACACCATGGCGAAGTTAACTGCTACCGTAGGCAGGTTAAGTTTAGTGGTTCAGCAGACTCAACAGGAAAATAGGAGATTATTAGAAGCCAACCTCCCTAATGTGTCCAAAACGTCCGATGATTGCCAACCACCTGCAGAGACATTGGGAAGTAATGGTCAATCTGCTCATTCCTCCAGAGCGTCGTCGTTCTGTGGTGGCAATAACTCCAGAAGCTACGATCGACCTCGCATAGAAAAGTGGGGACTTGAATTTGATGGTGACCAAAATAAATTAGCCGTAGAAGACTTCGTTTTTCGGCTGGAGAAATTGCAAGGTCAGTATGGTGTTTCGTGGAAGGAGATACTGGATAATTTCCACCTGCTGGTGAAAGGCGCAGCCGAAAAATGGTACTGGCTATTTATACAGACAAATTTTGTGTCTGAGTGGTCCACACTAAAAGTAGCTTTACTGAAGCAATACCAAGCCACGCGTTCCAGTTTCGAGTTGATGAGGGACATGGTAGAGAGAAGACAACTACCCGGTGAGTCAATTGATGCGTTCTTTTTTTCAATGACACAACTTCGATCCCGACTAAGTATCTCCATGCCTGAGGGGGAAATGATTAAAATGATTAAAAAGAATTTAAGGGAAAGCATAGGCAGAATAGTTTACCCAATGAGTGCGTCTTCGGTAGAGGAATTAAGAGTATTTTGCCTGGACGCAGAGAAGACATTCCTCAAGCGTGAGAGCAGGCCGCAACCAATAGCTGTTAACCGCTACCCCAGACAGGTGAATGACATATTTGACGAGATGTCCGAATCCGAGGATTTGGGAGAGTCATATGTGGAACACGTATCAGCCATGAGGATGAACAGTGGCCACAGTGCAGCGAGCAGAAATCCCCTAGTTTGCTGGAACTGCCGCCAGCATGGCCACGTTTTCATGGATTGTCCAGCCAATGAAAGAAGCATTTTCTGCTACCGCTGTGGGAAACCAGACGTGATTGCCCCTAATTGCGCTACCTGCAAAAACAGAAATTTTTCCAGGAACGACGGGAAGGCGGGGGACCATCGTTCTACGACAAGCCCGCACGTGGAGAATGCCAGAAAATAAACGGTAACAGAAACCTAATTAAAGAAATAAAAGAATTCAATAAAATTATACCACATTATCGTCACTTATACACCCTAGAAGAAAGAATGAAAAATTATGAGCAAGTAAAAGATAAAATATTCAATTCCGAAATCCTCCAAAAACCAAGACGACTATCAAGGCGAATTCAAAAACTAAGAGAAAAGTTTGCTGCAAGAAAAAGAAACAGAAAAATGGTGATAGAGACAATTAAGACAGTTACTCAAGAATCAACCGATCCCAGGCCATATGCGCAATTCAGGATTCAAGATGAAATCGTGAATGGTCTGCTGGACTCCGGCGCCTCTGTAAACATTTTAGGTAAAGGTTGTAGGGAGCTAGTAGAAAAGTTAGACGTAGAAATAACACCGATTTTTTCAATTATTAGTACAGCAAGTGGTCAGGGACATAGACTGTTAGGAAAAATAAACATTGAAGTAGAGTACAAAGGGCAGACTGAAAAGGTAGTATTTTATCTCTGTCCAGACCTCGAGCAACCAGCATATCTAGGTATAGACTTCTGGAAGATATTTAATCTGGCTCCTGAGATCATAGGCATGGCAGAGATAAATATTGAAAAAATTGTAGAAAATTTCAAGTCTGATAACAATAAGTCAAATCCGCACATCTTAACAAAAAGAGCAAAAAGAGCTTAATAAAATAATTGAATTTTTTCCTGCATTTGAAAAACAAGGTTTAGGTTGCACGTCTTTAGAAAAGCACAAAATTACTTTAGTTGAAGGTGCTGAACCGGTTAAGGATAGGTACTACCCTATTTCACCAGCCGTTCAAGAAATAGTATATAAAGAGATTGATGACATGCTAGCTTTGAATGTGATAGAGGAAAGCGAAAGTCCGTGGAGTAACAGGACAACAGTCGTGAGGAAGCCAGGCAAAAACAGGTTCTGCTTAGATGCCAGAAAACTTAATAAGTTGACTGTAAAGGATGCCTATCCTTTGCAGAATATTGATGGCATTCTTAGCAGAATAGACGAGACATATTACATTAGTAGTGTGGATCTCAAGTTCGCATTCTGGCAAATAGAATTAGAGGAAGAAAGTAAGCCATACACTGCTTTTACCGTAGCGGGACGGCCACTCTACCAATTCCGAGTGATGCCGTTCGGTCTGTGCAATGCCGCTCAAAGACTTTGCCGACTTATGGACAGAGTGGTGCCTCAAAGACTGAAACAAAATGTCTTCGTCTATCTTGACGATTTGTTGATAATATCTGATACCTTTGAAAAACATTTAGTATTGTTGAAAGAAGTCGCTGATTGTCTTAAAAATGCCAACCTTACTATAGGCTTAAAAAAATCTCAATTCTGCTTCCAACAGTTAAGATATCTAGGATTTATTGTAGGGGGTGGAATGTTGAGAACAGATCCAGATAAGATAGTAGCGATAAGAGAAATAAAGATACCAAAGTCGCCTAGGAAAGTGCGTAGCTTCTTAGGAACGGCGGGCTGGTATCGTCGCTTCATCAAAGATTTTGCGGCAATATCAGCACCCCTTACCGATACCCTGAAAAAAGCGAAGAAATTTAACATGACATCTGAGGCAGTAATAGCATTTGATAATTTAAAGAGCGCGCTGACATCGGCTCCAGTGTTGAAGCATGCCGACTTCTCAAAAAGATTTTTCATCCAGTGCGATGCTTGTGAATATGGCATAGGAGCAGTGTTGTATCAACTCAGTGAAAACAACGACGAAAATCCAATAGCATTTTATTCGCAAAAGTTGAATAACTGTCAGAAGAATTACAGTGTTACCGAAAAAGAGTGTCTAGCCGCAGTGATGGCAGTACAAAAGTTCAGGCCCTATGTCGAGATGATGACATTCACCATTGTGACCGACCATGCAAGTCTAAAATGGCTCATGTCACTCAAGGACCTAACTGGCAGGCTAGCACGCTGGTCGTTACAACTTCAATCCTTCGACTTTGAAATTATGCATCGGAAAGGTTCAGACAATGTCGTGGCTGACATGTTGTCCCGATTACCGACGCAGGAAAGTGTGGAAGAGCTCAGCATGGATGATATTTTTGATTTCGAGACTGGTGAATTTGAGAGCACAGAATACCTAGAACTGATAGATAACATTGAAAAGAACAAAGAGTATCTGCCGGATCTAAAAGTCGAGAATGGCATGATTTTTAAAAAAAATGTCGTTTGAGCAAGATGAGGACGAATATAAATGGAAGTTGTGGATTCCCACCGACATTACGCAAGCGATATAGAAAAAGCTCATACAGCAATAACATCAGCACATGGAGGTGTAACAAAAACCATCGAAAGGCTCAAAAGATTTTTCTATTGGCCAAAAATGTCATTCCAAGTTAAAATGTTCATAAAAAACTGCCAGACTTGTAAAGAAACCAAGCCAACAAATTATAATATGAGACCAGAAATCGGAAAACAAGTAATCACTGAGAGGCCATTCCAAAAGTTATATATTGATTTCATGGGGAAATATCCCCGCTCCAAAAATGGCAACTGCTATATTTTTATTATAGTTGACCATTTTACTAAATTCACCTTCTTAAAAGCAATGAAAGAAGCCTCTACCAGCAGCGTTATTGATTTCCTAGTGCGTGAAATATTCCACAAATTCGGCGTCCCGGAAATTATCCATAGTGACAACGGAGCACAATTCACATCGAAAAGTTTTGAAAAAATGATGAAAACCTATCACATACACCACCTAAAAACAGCAGTTTATTCGCCACAAAGTAACTCGAGTGAGAGAGTGAATCAATCTGTTCTGAATGCTATACGAGCCTACCTGAAAGATGACCACAGGGACTGGGATCTCTATTTATCTGAAATAGAATGTGCCTTAAGAACAGCAGTGCATGCAGCAACTGGTTATACCCCGTTCTTTGCGCTTTTTGGATATCACATGTACTCCAGTGGGGCGGAATACAAATTAGGAAGAAAATTGCAATCGCTTACCGACCACCAAATAGTAGAAATGAGTAGAGATAACAAAATGGAGATGATAAGGGAACACATCAAGCAAAACATGCAGAAAGCGTACGAAAGGAGTGCCAAAAATTATAATAAAAGAGCCCGAATGATAACCTTTATACCTGGTCAAGAAGTCTACCGTCGCAACAATACTTTGAGCGACTTCGCAAAGAACCGTAACGCAAAATTTTGTCGGAAATTTCTAAAGTGTAGAGTTGTTCGTCCCGTAGGTAGCAATACGTATGAGCTAGAGAATCTACAAGGAAAAGTGTTAGGGGTATATCATGTCAAGGACATTAGGGCATAACATCTGGTAGGCGTAACAAGATTTCAATCTGTGCAATACCAACCCTTATCATTCTTGTGCTGTAGCACGAGCTGTATGCGCAATAATCTAAAATCTGTGATACTAAAACCTTAGCGAAAGTACCTGATATCTTAGTTTATATAATAGTGATTTTCATACCGGCCGGTGCAATGTAGGATAGAATATACAAAAACCCGTGATAACAACCTGTGATGTGAGTAGCTGTAAGTGTGATGTCCTTTTCTGTTTTTTTTTTTCAAGTGCAATATAGAGTAAGATCCTTATTGTACATATCCAAAAATATCCCAATTGTGATAAACAAAATCTGAAAAGACAGATAAGAACAACACAAAGTAATTATTCATATTACAGGTTAGTCAAAATAAATACTTCCCGTAAAATTACAGCTGTAGTATCTAGACAAGTCTGAGGAATTCTGAAATTTTTACCAATAAAAGTTATCAGAGTTCTAAATCCTCCCCTGGGCAATGGGTCGTCCTAATAGGAAAGAAAAATATAGAGGTGTAACCCGAATTTAAATTGACGCGGTTCATAGAACCAAGTATTGATTTTAATTTGCAATTTTTGCTCAAATGAGCGTTCGTTTATACTTAACTGGCACTGTATAGTGCCCTACCAAAATAAATATTGGTAACAAGAATTCTAAAATAAAAATGGGTGCCTCTACATTTTTTTTTTACCTATGGAAAAAGAATTTGGAAGAGTGCTGCATCTAGAGGGAGGGTAGAGATGCTGTCTGGGAGTCTGCAGGCGTGAGTGGAGAGGTAGTAATGACGGCGAGGTTTCCTAAACAAATAGTAAAAATAATGGCTAAAATAAAAATTAAACAACGTACACGTCTATGTATGCATATATATGTATATATGTATCTATATGTACATAGGTATATATATAGATGACTTACCTGCTATTGCCCGGCTAATTCTGCGGTAGAAGAGACTCGTCAGTGTCATGGGAGTTCCCCACGTTGGGCTGGTGAAGGTGAAAGCAAACCCCATGAGCTCCAAACAAAAACTCGCACACCGATTCCTACGACATGCATTCGTATGACCCGGAGTTTTGTTGCGAGTTATTATGCCGTTGAACTAACTAGAAAGAACAAAATATAAATCACTAGTTTCCTTCAGTGTAATCAATAGTTTCAAAACAACAATATATAACTTTTATAACCTCTTTGAAGCTTAGTTTTTGTAATGGCCAACCACTGCCCTAGTAAAATGTTGGATTAGACCAACACCTGTTTATTTAGGTATAGGGTCGTTTTTACAGCATGCCCAATTATCAAAAACTTGTAAATTTCTTTTTGGGAGTAATCATCTTGGACGAAAAGATTTACACTTTTGTTGCACACATAATGGTCACAGAGATATCTAAACAACACATGAAAAACTACATGGTATACTACGGTCAAAAGAATTAAAACACTTTACGGGTTGTTTCGGTCTTTATTTTGTTTTATTTTATTTTTTATTTTTATGTTTAACAAAAAAATTACAATTGCTTGTTTTCACTTTAGCACTTTTGTGTGTGTGTTGGCTGTCAGGTGTTTTTTTTTTTTGGTACACATCATGACCCAATAATCGGGTCTATGCATTTCGGCAGCTGAGTGTTGTAAGCAATCATAAAAATGTCAAACCCCATAGAACAGAAAAACTGAAGTACAAAAACAACATATAAAATTTACTTGACATCTTAACGATGTTGGCGGTTTTGTTGTAGAGTTGCTAAGATCTGATTGTTGTGCCATGGTACACATGATACAGTTGTCACAATGGTAGTGTTGCTTTTTTTTATGTAAACAAAACAGGGATGCTCTGTTCATTCAGTACTGTAGAAAGAATCCGGTATATTTATGCTAGTGTTGTAATGAAATACTAAAAACAAAAACTGTGCTAATTTTTATGAGACCCTGGTATAGGAAAATACTGTGCAAATAAAAGGGGGTGACTAAGTGTGAAAGGAGCGGGAAAGGACGAAAGATAATGGACCTGTAGATAAGTAATAAAGAAAATGTGGGGAAAATCTTCAGAAAATATTAAATTTTTTGTAAGGAATAGCAAAAAGCAAATGTATAGTGCGGTCGTGAAAGAAAGGAAAATTCTAGAAATTTTTAAAAAAGATGGCGACATGGCGCGAAATCGTTGTCCTGGAAATTGGAAAATCAACGAAATGAAACAGGTTCGTGAGGCGAGCGAAGATAGCTAGAAATACAGAACAGTAAAGTCAGTTACAGAGCTCACATCTCCAAACAGGAGAACGGAAAACTTAGAAAAATTGGAATCTATAATGAAATACAATATATCAAAACTTTAAAAAGTGATATTTAAAAAGTGAAGACTCACACAAAAATAGAAAAAGGATCAACGCTATAAGCTAGTGCGAGTGACAGTGCAACAAATCTAAAAAAAAAAAAATAGAAAGGCAAATACCCGTAAGAAAAGATTACAGTAGATTAAAATAAATTAGTTTTAAAAAAAGGAGTTTTTTTTTAATCCTTTAAAAAAAAAGGAGATATATTCTAGTGCTAAAACTCCACCCCATCCCAATGCAGCATAGAAAATTGTGAGCTCGGGAGGCGCAAAAATATAATTATCCAAGCTTAGTAGCCAGGTAACCTTTTTTGTTGTGTTTGTGTTATCATAACCATATATATACCCACTAAAATGTCCGTGGCTAAACGCATAAAAAAATAGAAGAGCTTATAAAATAAGCACAACGCTGATAAGCTAAAAATTTGAAAACTAAAAATAAAAAAAAATTCTGCCAGTAAAACAAATATATTTCGAACAATAAAAGAAAGGGCAGTGATAGAAAAATTGTGTTTATATATGTTTATCTATACAGTATAATATTGAATAATTTAAGTAGCCTATTTTAAGAGTAAAGCCAGATCTACTTACTAACCATTATTGTATTTATATTTATACTAATAATAGTTATATCCATTTTGTATTAAACTGTGTGTTTGTGAATGTTTTTTTTTATAGGTTAATGATTATTAGTGTTTCGTTAAATTAGTTAAACCCCAAAAGTAGGTTAGGTTTTTCCATCGCGCTATTGGGTTTGTAATATTACATATTCCCAAGAGAGGGCAGTAGTATATATTTTTATTTCCTTGTGGTTTATGGGAACAGAGTCTTAATAATGAAAATTAAACAGTAAAGGGCAAATCAAATCGTTTATTTATTTAGTAATATGTACATAGTAAAATTACAAAATTAAATTTCAATATTTTTAGCCTCAGGGAGCTCCTTTAGGTTAGATACGCGTATTAAAGTCCGCAATTTGGGAAATAATTTGATTTGGCCCGGCTGGAAAAAAAGGAAGAAATTAGAAAATTTAATTTAAACGTAATATTGAGTAAATAAACACAGTAGCGCAGGGAAATATAGTATAGTAGGTAGGGATTTTAAAATAAGGAAAAATTTATAAAAAAAAATATATCTATAGTTATAATAATAAAAAAAAAAGCAAGATCATAGAATGAATTTAAATTAAATATTAATAAAATAGAGAAATTGTAAAAAGTAAAAATCAGGAAGAAGTTAAGACGAAAAATTTTTCGTATAGAAGTATGCATGTTAAGTTTAATTTTATTTCAGATGTTAAGTGTATGAAAGTTATTGTTAGTTTAGGCTTAAGAGAATTTAAATAAAACTTTGTCATGAATTTTACAGAGATGAAATAATGTCTGCTTAATCCCTTGAAGATAAAGGTGACGATGGAAAGGTAAGAGGGGAAAAAGGTCAGGTGGATAGTGGGTCGCTGGAAATATATATTTTTTGTGGATATGTCGCGACGAGGTTGGGTGGGCATGATAGGAGAAGCCACATCTATCTCCTATAATTTTTTTCGAGTGGTATCGTGTTTGTAGTTTGTTTTGATTTTTGTTGTTCCTTTTGTTTTGTGTTCAGATACGCGGCTGGCGGGAAGGGTTGGGACCTCCTGGGGATAAAAAATGAAAATCTGAGCTAGACGGAAACCTCGCCAGGTCAACCGGTCTGTAACACCTTTTGAGAATAAAAGGTGAAAATAAAATAATAAAAGAAAAATTTGGTTAAGAGCCCGAAAGTGACCAAGAGAACTAAAAATTGGATCTTGATGTTGATCTTGGAAATTTGCACCTTATACTTACTGTGTTGGTTCATCTGCCCATATTCCGTTAGCAGATGTAATGCTAACTTAGGCGGCCCTCCCTCTTGAAATCCATTCGGATTTCACCATGGTACCCTAGATGCCTCGAATTTGCAGGGTACCCCTAAAAACGTTTACTTATCCTTTGCCTACCATCCCATTGTCCTATCCGGATTACGTTACTCCCTCATAGTTTAAAATAAAAAGAACGCACTATTTATAAAACATTATAATTATATACTTTGTTTTTATTAAAATATAAAAATCATAAAATTAAAGACAAAGAAATTCTACATTGACGTTTTTTGTGACTAATTATACTATTGATTTAAGCAAAAATTTTATGATATGATTAAAAAAAGAAAATGTATAAATAAAGACAAGCAAAGTCGATTGAATATTGTTTTGTGCTTTAATGATTCTAAATGGATATAATTCCAATAACGGCTGTCTGTTTGGTTGCACAAAAATTTCTTTTACAGGCCAATCTGCTTCTGGACCCTTGGACGTTGGATAACGAATCTTCGGCGGTTTAAGGCTAAGCCGTCCGTCCGTTAACGTGTCTGGTTCGGATTTGCACCGGTAAGTACGTAAATCAAAAACTGTACATATATAGATTACACTTGCCTAATTAAATTAATTTTTCTATTTCCCGGAAAACTTTTGGGCAAACTACCCCCACACGTGACGTATTCTTGGCTTGAGCTCAACCGTATTATCGCGCACTCTGACTCACTTTACCAGAGGACTGTATGTACCGGTAAGTTTTTCCCCATAGAAAAATACTTAAGGCTAAGCTAAATATATATATATATATATATATATATATATATATATATATATATATATATATATATATATATATATATATATATATATATATATATATATATATATATATATATATATATATATATATATATATATATATATATATATATATATATATATATATATATATATATATATATATATATATATATATATATATATATATATATATATATATATATATATATATATATATATATATATATATATATATATATATATATATATATATATATATATATATATATATATATATATATATATATATATATATATATTAATAAAATTTGGATTTCGTCCGTAGGTTGTTCGTTGTGAGTCCGAGGTCAGATTGTGGCAAATACCTGGCACCGCCGGGACTGACGGTGCGCCCAATTTATGCTGGAATCCCACGTTGGACACGACCGAGTTGGTGGAGCTTTTTGGCGGCTAGTTTTAGTTTGTAGTATAGTTTATCGGTTTAAATGGTTTCCTTTTATAACTTTTGATGATTTAATGTTTTTTCTTCTAATTTTTAAATGTTGATTGTTTTTCTTATAAAAATTTCTAATTTGATCTTGTTTGCACTTTTTTTATAGTTTTATGCTTCAGTTTTTCTTATTATACACGTTGAATGGCATTCGCAGTAAAATTTACTTTTAATAGTTTCATTTTAAGCTAATTTTTTGAATTACATTTGTTTTGAATTGATAATTTTGTCACCATTTTCATAGCTTTAAGCTTAGAATTTTAATAACTTTACGTTCTGGCTTCATTAAATTTAAGTTTGCTATGCCATTAGATTTCTTTCTTTCTTCTTTTGCTTTTTTAATAAAATACTCTTTAAGTCACTAATTTTGATTTTATTTTTACTTTTATAATGTTAATAAAACCATCTTCCACCACTTATAAAACACCATTTCTTTTGTTTTACCACCACACTCCTGTTTTACTTTCCGCTCCAGTTGTCGTGCCTTCAAAATGTCAATCCCAAAAGAAAAAGGACTGACATGTTTAATTTCTTCTACCTATAAACCTCGGTCACGCCATCCTAAAAACTCGTCCCTTTCCAATCAATTTTTTTTATTCATGTTTGTTTTTGCCTACACAAAATCGTACCATTTTTACCTTGTTTTGTTTTTGTTCTTCCCATATGTTTTTACTACCTTTTGACATTCCTACAGATGTCGCCAGCTGTCTATACTGCCTTACCATCGTACACAAGTACAGGGTGCACGCTACAAACTGATCAATAAGACTTGCATCGTCTAAACGTCGACTAACTATCGAAAAATATGTTAGCTAAAAATTCTGACCGCAGCAGTTGCTTAGTCGCCGTTTAGACGATGCAAGTCTTATTGATCAGCTTCTTATTCAGCTGTGAGAAAGGCAGAGAAATGAATACACATTTACCTGCTTTTCTCACAGCTGAATAAGAAGCTGATCAATAAGACGTGCATAGTGTAAACTAGGACTTAAGCCCTTATGCTGCAGTCACACGTTCAAGATTTGCTTTCAAGTAATTTACATATACTGCTTGTGAAAATTCATAAAAATTGAAAGCTGTGACGTAGGCTGCACGCAACTTCAAAGCAATTTGAAAACAATTTTATAAAAAACATAACAAAACAATGGCGGCAGAATATTTGCACAAGAAAATGGTAATCAGCTGTTTTCTTGAACGTAAATTGAAACACTCATCTTGAAAGAGAAATTGAAAGCAAGTTCGTTTCAATTTTTAGAAGTATGAGTGTATTGGTAAAAAATGTAAGTGTATTAAAAATTTAAAGAAAACTTGAACCAAAACTTGATCGTGTGACACCCAAGCTATGACGAGAAATGAAAGCAAGTTCGTTTCAATTTTTAGAAGTATGAGTGTATTGGTAAAAAAAATGTAAGTGTATTAAAAATTGAAAGAAAACTTGAACCAAAACTTGATCGTGTGACACCCAAGCTATGACACAATGTATATTCATTTCTCTGTCTTTCTCACAGCTGAATAAGAATCTGATCAATAAGACTTGCAGAGTGAATATGCGAAAGAGAAGGATATGCGATATATATTTTTTTGTTTGGTCCTAGTTTACACTATGCAAGTCTTAGTCCCAGTTTACACTATGTCGACGTTTGGACGATGCAAGTCTTATTGATCAGCTTATTATTCAGTTGGGAGATCGAAAGAGAAAGGTGTATTCATTTCTCTGTCTTTCTCACAGCTGAACAAGAAGCTGATCAATAAGACTTGCATCATCTGAACGCCGACTTATTGATCAGCTTCTTATTCAGCTGTGAGAAAAAGAGAGATATGTGTATTAATTTCCCTGTCTTTCTCACAGCTGAATAAGAAGCTGATCAATAAGACTTACTTCGCCTAAACGTCGACTTACTCCTTTTTTGTTGTTTAATTTCATTGCTGCCACTTTATTATGCAAAAAATAGCTAGTTTGGAAAAATTAGCGCTAAAATCGTTATATTTGGGCTTAAAACTAATGAATAGACAGCACTGTAACGCTTTACTTAGTCCCAGCTTACACTATGCAAGCCTTATTGATCAGCTTCTTATTCAGCTGTGAGAAAAACAGAGAAATATGTATTCATTTCTCTATCTTTCTCACAGCTATAAGAAGCTGATCAATAAGACCTGCATCGTCTAAGTCCCAGTTTACACTATGCAAGTCTTATTGATCAGCTTCTTATTGAGCTGTAAGAAAAACAGAGAAATGTGTATTAATTTCTCCGTCTTTCTCACCGCTGAATAAGAGGCTGATCAATAAGACTTGCATCGTCTAAACACCGACTAAACGTCGACTTAAGGTCTACACGTAACATAATATGAAAGATGAGATTGTCAAATTAAATCGCAGAGAGAATTATGTTACGTGTAGACTACAAATTAGTGTTATCTCAATGTTATAAGAATTTTTATGAGAGCGTTGTTATAAGAATTCTCATAACAACGATCTTATGAGATGAACTGTCAAATAAGTACGTATTTGTTTATGTATGGTTAGGTTAGGTTAGGAAGGGTAGTGCTATGCCGCACATCATTCGACACCCAGTCACTGAGCTTCCTATAGTAATGACCGATCGGTACTTTAACCGATCTATCACACAATTCCACATCTAACGCTGACCCTAATCTTGCCAGCTCATCAGCTGCCGCATTTCCATCAACATTGCAATGGCCAGGAACCCAACATAATCTAACACTGTATTTGTCCATGAGCAAGTTGAGGGCTCTCTTGCAGTCACTAACTAGCATCGATCTGACATAGTGTTCCTTCAATGCTTTTAGCGCCGCTGGACTATCGACGTAGAAGGTCACCTCCTCGCCCTCAGTCATATCTGTGGGCACTATCTCCGTGGCCCTGAGGATCGCCAGGATCTCAGCTTGAAAAACGCTACACTCGTTCGGTAGCCTAAAAGACCTACGAATGTCCG
Source organism: Panzeria rudis (assembly GCA_956483635.1). Classification (NCBI taxonomy): domain Eukaryota; kingdom Metazoa; phylum Arthropoda; class Insecta; order Diptera; family Tachinidae; genus Panzeria; species Panzeria rudis. The sequence goes on along the minus strand of OY101447.1, from coordinate 78,061,846 downwards.
TCCCCAAAATATAGACACCAGCTCCCGTGCCTGTTCCCATTTTGGACCCGTCCGTGAAAACCGCACAACCCAAAAGTCACTATCCGGAATCACTAATGAGCACACCCCAAAATCAATTTCAGCAACCTTAGAGTCCGTGAACCCATGAGTTATGGGGACCCCCCACTAAAACTGATCTCATTTAGGATTTCTGTGTGACCTGTTACTCCTGTCCTTACCAACCCTGCCTCTAGTAGTCTTAGGAGACTCCTTGCTGCCGTTCTCATTACAAAATCCTCTATGGGAAGTAGATGAAGAATGACATCCAAGGCGGCTTGAGGTATGCTCCTCTGGGCTCCTGTGATGCCCAGAGAGGCGCACCTCTGCACCTTAGCAAATAATCTCCTATGACTCTCTTTCCTCAACGCCTCCCACCACACCACACAGCCATAGGAAACAACCGGCCTGACAACAGTTGTGTAAATCCAGTTTACCACCTTCGGTTGCAGACCCCAGTTACTTCCGACGGAGTTCCTGCATGCGTAGTAGGCATTTAAACCTTTATTTAGCCTTTCTTGAGTGTTCCTCATCCATGAAAGTTTACTATCCAAGATGACACCCAAGTATTTGGCCTCCTTTGCTAGCCCTAGCTCTACTCCTCCAATCATATGCAGTACAAATCTGTCTACTTTGTATTTCCTAGTAAAGAGGACTAACTCAGTCTTCTCAGGGTTGACTCCCAGTCCCTTACTACTAGCTCAGGAAGATAGTTCGTCAAGCGCCGACTGCATGACTTCACTGATAGTGGGAAGAAATTTTCCCGTTACCATTAACACCACGTCGTCCGCATAGGCGACTATCTTCCAGCCGCTCCTGCCGAAACGCCTAAGAATTTCATTCATCGCCAGCAGCCACAGTAGGGGTGATAGAGCTCCTCCTTGTGGCATGCCCCTAGTCGCCAATTTCCTCAGGTTCACGCCTCCCATACCTGAGTTATAATTCTTATAATTCTGCTGCTAAGCATGAGAGTTATGCACTCCACCAGAAAGTTGCTAATACCGAGCAGCTCTAACGACTCTCTAATAGCCTCTATACTAATATTGTTAAAGGCTCCTTCGATATCCAGGAACGCAGTCAAGGTGTAATCCTTATGCTGCAATCCCCGCTCAATAACACTAACCACATCATAAAGCGCGCTCTCCACAGACCTGCCTTTTAAATAGGCATGCTGAGCACCACTGATGACGCGCGTATCAATCGTGTTGCTAAGATGCAGGTCGATCAGTCGCTCCAGTGAAAAGCCAAAAGACTGGTCGAGCTGAAGTCCTTCGGCTTTGAGTGGCTCGTCTTACCCGCCTTGGGTATAAAGATGACCCTACCCTCTCTCCAGCCTTCGGGTATAAACCTTCTAAACAAGCATATCCTGAAGATTTTCACCAGAGACATTAGTACGCGCTCCGGGACGTTCTGCAGCATGGCCGGAAAAACACCATCGGGCCCCGGTGACTTATAGGGCCCAAAAGTGTTTATTGCCCATGCTGCCCTTTCCAATGTCACTATGTCCTCTACTGTCTCACCTAACTGTGGTACCGCCAATGAGTCGAACCTAGCACCAGCCGCTACCTCGTTCCTTACTTCTCTACAGCCAGGAAAGTGTGTGTCCATAAGCACAGATGGGGTCTCAGAGCTGGATTCCATCCATGAGCCATCCACTCTTTGAATATGCCCAGGGGCCTTAGGGTCCCTGGCCAGTACTCGCCGAAACCTCGATAGCTCATTGACGGAATGGATCTCCTCACAGTATTTCCCCCATGAGGCTCTTTTCGCTCTCTTAGATCTGCCTTGTACAACACTTTATGGCTGTTCCAGTGTCCTCCATCCTGCCCGTGAGTTTCGCCCTGTTAAACAGCCTCCTTATCGAGAACCGCAGATCCTTGGTCCACCACGAAGGCTGCTCCCTATTACCTGGATAAACCAATGGACAGGATAGCTCATAACTTTCTATGCATTTCTTAGTGAAATTCTCCACCTCCTTTTCAACTCCCCTTTGTGTCTCTACACCGCGCAGAGTGTCCCTTGCTCTAGTGTCAACGGCGGCCCTGTAGGTATCCCAATCTGTCCTTCTTGGATTCCTATATGGGTCATGCCTTGATCCTGCAAAGTTTAAACTGAAGGATATCCTACTGTGGTCTGAAAATGTACAGTCAGAGTCAACCCTCCAGTTCTCTATAAGGCTCCTATGTCTGTTAATCAGTGTTATGTCTATAACCTCTGCCCTATTCCTATTCCTGAACGTGGGGACATTGCCCCTGTTACAAATAAACATATTGCAGGAAGTAATAAAATCAAACACTGACTCAACTCTTTTGTTAATGTTGCTGCTTCCTCCTGACTATGGTGTGCATTTGCTTCACAGCCGAGTACGAGTGCAACACCCCTTGTCCTCGTATACTCCGTCAGCTCCAGCACGCCAGCCGTCGGCGGGTCTACAGCATAATAGGGCATGTAGACCGAGGCAAGCATAAATCCCTGCTTCCCCCTGGAGACCGTAAGGTCTCCATGGCTGAAAGGTTCCTTGTTGGTTGCCCTACCTTTGGAGCTGGGTGTGCTTGTTGATACCACCCCAACACTCTTGCGAGATGCATCCTGGGACCATAAATTCATTCGAATTTTGTCACGTCCTGCCTGTGCTTCCTGACAAGATGTCTCTCCTTTGTCGTAAACAGCTTAGGATCCCTCTTGGCCATCTTCTACAGAAAGGCAAGAGATCTCCCAGTGCCATTCTTGGCCCTCTCTAGTTTTGTCCGACCATCCTTACCCGCATTACCTGGTAAGGCATCGTGACGGATCATTTTACTGGAGGTAGATGGTTAACCCCCCGGATCCGTCGGATCACTGCCCTGCCCAGCCCCAGGGTCCGATAGCTGCCCCGCGACGGCGAGCGGAAATCATTGTGATCTCCGTCTCGTCGTCAGAACCCAGAGACAGATCTCCCAATCCCTGAATGGCCCCTGCAGATGAGTCATCCGACAGACCGATAAGTCCCTCCACCTCCTTTAGTTTATTTCTTAGCTGACTCTCCTGCACGAGAATATTTTCGTGCACTAGTCCGCAGCCTGGAATTTTGCATTGTGAATTTTGCATTGTTTGTGAATCTGGTGAAAAAATTATTATAGAAAATATTAAAAATTACATTTAATTAAAATAATAAATAAAGTTTATAATTATATGCATATCCATATAAATGATGTGTGTATTGGTTCGCTAGATCCTGTCAAAGAGTAAGAAAATAAAATATATGTATGTACAAACTTTTTTTGTATTGTAGAGGTAAAGAAATGAAAATATGTACATATGTACGTACTTTGAACAAATCCTTGATGCGAGGTCAGCAATTTAACAATTTGGACCAACATCGTCGTCCACTTCACAGTTAGTAGTCTATGGCCCAATTAATATACCGGCACTCAATAATTTCAATATCTATACGCCACTAACATTCATTATTACATCCTTGCCCTCTTCGAGTAACCAAATTTTCGGCTATGTAGTGGCACTAGCACTGCTGCCTCTAACACTACTAATAGTCGTAAGGAAACGTTCCATAAATATTTTCTTAACCTATTCACTCTCTCCTTGAATGAACTCAAGCAGCTGTGTACTGATCCCGAATAACATTAAATTGAAAATTTTAAAAACCTCCGAATAAAATGGATGGTAAGTTCCAAAAGTGTAGAGCGGATTTCTTCAAGCATAGGCTGGAAGATCTTAGATCAAGTCACCTTTCAAATAACAAAAACTAAATTAAAATCGTTCTAGCCGTTTGGGAGCTACATTGACACAGACACACAGGTTGAAGAGGGTGCAGCTAGAAAAGGGGATATACCTTCTAAACGGCTGTACCAATTATCTTCAAAAACATAGCTAAGAACACTCGATCAAGTCACCTGTCACAAAAAAACGAAATCAAAATCGCTCCAGTAGTTTGGACTGCACGATGGCGCGTACAGACACAGTACAAACTTATAACACCCCCTTTTTTGGTGGGGGCTAAAAAATTAAACATCTAGATAAATTAAAAAGTAAATGTTACAACGCTAATACTAGGGTATTCACTCGAATAATGTTTGCTCGATTAATCGAATAATTGAAGTCAAATAATGTTCGATGAAACAAAAAATTTCAATTTCGAGTAAAAATTTATTCGAGTAATTTAGGTCTATTAATCGAATAACTCGCCTATAAAACTTTATGTAAACTTTTTAATAAAATTTTGAAATTATGTGAAATTTGTCATTCAGTTCAAGCGTTATTTCATACTGTTACGTTTTTAGTCCTTTACATAAAAACGGGTTTATTATTTTCACAGGATTCGTTGAATTGCAATAAAATAAAACACGGATATTTATTTTACAAATAAATTCTCAGTAGCACTTTATTTATTACTTAAAAACACGTACAACTAAACGCGATGTACACACTAAAGCTGTGTTCTCACTATGTGTATTTGTGTTATGGAATGTCACTTTTTTATACACATGTGATTTCATGTGTATGTCAAAATTTGCGGTTTACATAAGGTTTATAATTTTTGTGTTCACCTGTTGGTATGTTACGTACATTTGACATAACCTATAAAACAAAACAATCATAAAACAGCCGAGTGGTTATACATAGTTTATTGTTATATATAGTTCTTTTATTTAATTTTACACTTATTTTATTTAATTTAATACTTTATTAATTTAATAATTATTTTATTTCATTTTCCCGTCCGCAAACAATTGCTTTATTAAAAACCAGCTGATGTCAGATGCTTTGTCACTTCAAAATAGAACTCGTTCTAAATCATGTGTACTGTACACAGAGAAATAACACAGGCTATTGTTTGAAGGGGTTCAGACTATATGTACAAATTTACCATGTGAAAATGAGACATTCCATATGGCAAATACACATAGTGAAAACACAGCTTAACTATTCTTGGCGATGTTTACTCGTCTAAGTTTAAAAACACACTTATCCATGTCGTCTGTTACCTTCTGGTAACTTCGCTAACTTTCTGGAATGTAGTTGTCTCTTTTTATCTTTAAGTATACGGCATGATCATTTGGTCTTGCTATGGTGTAGTGTATGTGTGTGTGTAGATGCATGAGATTTTTCTTCTGTTTGTTTATTTTCGCACACACACATACTCTAATGTTTGCAACTTAAACAAATTACGCTGTTATCAAGTTTACAGCTCTTGCAGCAGATGTTGTTTAAATTTAATGTCACTGTTTGTAATTGCAATTAAGCAGTCTCGAATAATCTTGTAAGTTCTAGCTACCATTTCCTGAAGATTCCGGAAACTTCCATTTTCCGTTATTTTGAATTCTATTGGCAGTTGTCGAGTGATGCCAAGTTTAATTGTGATACTTGGTTGCGAGGTTTTGATTTGATTACAGTGATTTAGGGGTATAAAGCAGATAATGATCGGGTTGTCAGTTTGTGCCATTACATTTGAATCTGCATTTTCATTTCGTAACATTACTAATGAGCCGGACCGCATTATCAAAGAATTAAGTAAATTATGCAGTAGCAGTAAATATCTTGTACAAAAATTCGGAAATATCAAGCAAAAATTATTTGAAATAAAGAAGGGATTTCAATAGCAACTAGTTAACTAGATTTTTTCCTATTAAGGTATCGAATGTAACACTATACAACAATTTCAAACTTTTTCAAAATTCAAAAAGTAAAGGAGACAAAAAAATATACGCGTGCCGGCGTTTTGCAAGGTCACATCGGAATTTTATTTTAGGGGGTTAAAGTTCCCCCTTTTTATCCTGATCGTGCAGCATATCGGTACATGAAACTATGTGATCTTTACATCTGAGGTGGTCTTTGCCTATTCGGCAACTTTGTAGAAAATATTAAGACAAATATTTTTCTGGAACATTCTTGGTTTATGGGTCTTATGGTATATTTAAAAAAGGGGCTAAAAACTCCCCTTCAGCGGCGATATAGCGGGAAAAAACATTATACAAAAATTTTCCTCGTGGTCTTGTAAATAAAAAAAGCTGAACACACTTTATACATAAAGATAAAGCTTACAAGATTTTGTATGCCGAGTACGAATTGTGCATAGCTACGAAATTAACCCTTAAACACATTTTAAGTTTGAATGATTTTTAGCGTCCGAGTTAAGTCTGGAGCTTAAGTCTCTTTAAGGACCTGTAGTAGAATTTTATGGCGAATATTTTTGTAGAATATTTCAGCCCCAGTATTTCCGCTGAAGGGGAGTTTTTTGTCCATTTTTTCAGAAACGTACAAAAAGACCCATAAAGCGAAGAGTTGCAGGGTTAAATGTTCCAGAAAAAATTTCCCGTGGTGTTTTACATAAAAGTGCTCAACACATCTTATACCTTAAACGTAAGACTTACAAAATGTCCTATGCCGTGTACGAATTGTGAATAAGTATGAAGTTAGCCCTTAAAGGGTTAATATGTTCCACAAAAACATTTGGCCTAATATTTTCTACAAAGTTGCTGAATATACCCTACACCTCAGATATAAAAACGCATAGTTTCATGTACCGAAATGCTGCACGATCAGGCCAAAAAAACGCCCTAAATTAAAATTCCGATGTGATCTTGCAAAACACCGACACATGTTTATTTTTTTATCTCCTCTACCAGAATCGGTTTACAGAACCCCGTAATTTTGTTTCGTGCTGTACAGTGTAATCTAACGGCAGAATTCAGTAAAAAATTAAAAGCATTCACAAAATAAAAGAGCAACAAAGTACTTTTGTCACATAAAATATTACTTTATGCATCTAGAAAAAAAAGAATTGATCGGATGAATTGGAAATGCTTTTTAATTCACTTCTCTCAAATTCTCTAGCATGTACGATTAGTGAAAGATCATTTTTAGTAATGTGAGAAATGTTCAATCGAAAAAAATATTTATGAAATAAAGAAAAAGCATGATATTTTTAGAACTAAATGCATTGATTTTGTTCGATTATTTAATGAATTATCCTATTCTGTTCTCGTAATTTTTTATTAACAATATTTGGCAAAGTTGTAATTACGGTAGAGCTGAACAACTTTTGTGAACATGGCAATGCAATGTTAACGTATCTAGGCACCCTACATATCCCATAAAAACTACTTTGTACCTTAAAAGTTGTTTTTCTATAGTTAGGCTATATATTGTTATCAAATTTTTTACTATATTCGTTACTGTTCTACTTCTTATGTTACTGATTTTAGTATTAACTATTTTTATTGTTTGTTGTTGTTTTGCCAACTGTTGTTAGCGAAAAATTTGGAGTCCCTGTAAGTTATGCTGAAAAAAGTGAATAAAATAATTGTCTTATATTTTTTCAAAAAAGTGCAGGAAAATATTGTTTTTTGGGCCCAAAAAGTTAATGAAATGCAACAAAGCATAACAGAGACGTCTGCACTTATTTTTAAGGAAAAAAGTGGTCTGTATGAGCTATTAGGGTGCCTAGACACGTTCAGATTGTATTGGTATGTTCACGAAAGTTGTTCAGCTCTACCGTAGCTTCGACTTTGTCAAATATTGTTAGTAAAAAATTACGAGTCCCTGTAAGTTACCTGGCCTTTACACATGCAAGTGCAAGTTCGAAAAACTCAATACACTCAAACTTTTCTACTAACACACTTTTGATTCAGCTATGAGAAAGACAGAGAAACCTATGCAAATTACTCTTTCGTTGATGATACGTATACAGAACTTGCGTGCAAGTACTTGCATGTCTAAACGCAGGGTTATTCTAAAAAAGTGAAAAAATTTTTTTTCTTAATTTAGCTACATTATTTCCATATATAGTTAAGCAGTATCATTAAGTTTGAATTACCTGTTGGCCAAATACTGATGACACTGTTTTTTGAGAGCTCACTGATTTTCAGAATCTTTGGAGGTCCATAAAAAATTGGTCACCAAATTCGCCAAACTGAGTATGTATAAAGGTAGAAATAGCGAGCCGTACCGTACTGTTTCTTTAAGAAAGCGTGTCAGGTGTTCGTGTATGGCATGTGAAAACCAATGCAAAAGCTTACCGAATTTAAAAGTCACTTTGCCGTAACATCCCAATCAGTATAAAATAGAAAACCTAACTGGGGGTCTCCACGAGCAATAAACTTGGAAATAATTATGTTCTCATCTGTCAAATTCTATTTCCAACATCATATGTTCACGTGTGGAGCGCAGAAACATTTATTTGCAAATAAATTGCGACATAATTGTTCAAACTTATGTTCAAGAAATAATGTTGAACATAAGCTGTCAAATTTGATCGGCATTTGTTGTTTGCGTGAATTAAACAAAAGAAACTTGTAGCTGTGGTAAAAATACAAAGTTTTTTAAATAAAATAAAGCAAATTAAAATAAAATAGTTTTAAACAAAATTAAATAAATTAAAATAAAGACAAAAAACATCGATCCATTCACAGTGAATTTTTTAAATTTATGTCCAATACCACAATACGTGTTCTATAGCTCAGAACATAAGCCTATACATGAACATATTTGTGCTGTTATTCTGCCGACGTTATTTCTTATGTTCGGAAATAAATATTGCGCGTGGAGACGTGCAGTAAAGGGCAATATACACGGTCAATCAGCTTGATGTCAGATTCGTGTACGTGTGTGTGCTGGACGAAAAATCAAAACCAAGTAGATTTTCCATCAAGCGTCGTCGGTGTCACTAATACTAACGAAATTTCACACATACTACTACCACGCTTGTCAAGCAGTTGACCGTGTATATTGCCCTTAACGTTGTTAAGTGAAAGTTGTAAAGCAGTGATGGGTTGCTTGTATGCTAAATGGAATGAGGGTATTTTTGTTCTGTTTTTTTGGTACTTTTGGTAATACTAATATCTGTGTGGGAAACAACTTAAAGTAATACATATATATCTAAGTATGTATGTTTGTACATAAATATACATATATTAGATGTATGCATATAATAAAGAAATACATATCGTCATATAAAATGCAAAATGGCATATCATCGTTTTTAAACATTTTTCAGGAGAGATAAAAACTTAATAAAAATGAAACTTTTGTGATAAAAAAAATTTCGGCATAGTATCATTAATTCAGACAATAGTTTTTTTTTATTCAGTTTTTTATCTATCCTGAAAAAATTTAAGAGGACGATATGCCCTTTTGCATTTTGTATGACTATATATGCACGATATATAAATGTGATATATAAAAGGATTAAAATGGTTTCAAACCATTTTTTGTGTATCCACATATAAAAAATAATTTCATTTCTTACATATGTACTTAGCTATGTATTATGTTGGTGAAATACATTGGAATTTTTTAAAAAGCCGATTCGATTTTTTTTGTTAGTTAGGGCTTTTTGCGTTTTATTTAACGATATGTATGTATACATAGATACATATTTATTTATTACAAATATATAATATAGATATATTTTTATGTACCTACACCAAATACAGTTTTAATACTATTTACATCGTTTAGGTACTTTTTTTCGCAAGACTCAATATTTGAACATTTTTAATTTCCATCACTGTTTTGTGAACAGCTGTTTCTTTTTCATATTAAAACAACAAAATAGTAAAACATAGGCACGTTTTTATATGTTCTATAAGTGGACAAACATGCTAACAGTACGGTACGGTAGCGGTACAGCAACGGTTGGCCAACGGAGCCTTAAGGTTTTACTACCCTGTGGTAATACAATCGAACCTGTACTCTCAAGCAAGCCGACCAATTTTAGTCGGCGGCGGCTGAAGAGGTCAAATTTATCGGCGGTGGCGGCTTAGCCGTTCGCGCCGCGTTTTTACCGGCTCGCCACTCAATTTTTTTTCCTTGTACTTATCTAATGTTGTTTTGCAAATCAGTAGTATGATTGACACATCAAACATTTGTTTTCTAAAAATGAGTTAATAGTAACTCTACAAAGAACTAGGCAATGCACTCATCACATAAATTAACACATTTTTTACGAACAACGTTGAGAAATCTTTCTGAAAATAACCAGAATAATTTTTTTTAATTTATTTTTTTATTTATTTACTTATTTCATAATATGTGTTGTTCCCACAATGCAATGTTTGCCTAAAATTTTTATGAAAAACACTCAGTTGTTTTAGTGCTTTCTATACAAATTCTTTACTCAAGTCGATTGTGGAAATAGCACATTAAATAATTTTATATAAAAAAGGTGATCGAAAATCGATTTTTGAGTCTGTTTACCATTCCACAGGCTAAACAGACGCGACAAAAGAGAGGGAAGATATTGCATATTCACTTAAACGAAAGCCGAGTGCAAAACGGAATAAAAATTTTCATTGTTTGCAATTAAAACAACTTTTTTATTTCATACACAAAAAAATTACAATTCCACATTTCATACACATTATTTAAAGTTTTTATACATTTTGCAGCTTGCTTCTACAATTTTCAACCACTTTTGCTACCGAACCAACAACAGATGCACAAACACACGCACAGGCAAACAAAACACTTCATTTACACTTTAATTAATAATTAAACTTTCAAATATCACTTAAACACACTTTAAATGCTTGATTTAATTTTTTTACATTATAAAGCAATAATTTTCTGCAGTTTTATGCTAATTAAACACTTTTTCACTGTGAGCTAAAACTTTTAATTATTTTGTTTTGTTTACTTCCACATCTTCACGTCACTATATGTCTCTCTTTTCTACAATAGCCGAGTGGGAAAAAAGCAGAGTTTTTCATTTTGATCACTCATTTTCTTCGTCTCTGTCCTACTTTGTGACCATTCCCTATCTGGTACATAATACATAATATTCTGAGCAAATGGGCAGATCACCATCAGTCTTGGTTGCGGGGAAAAGCTGTATTCCTTAAAATTTTAGTGCACAACTTAATTTGTGGCTGTTCAACAAATGATTTAAGATAGATACTTAATTATATAAAAAAATACTCCCTCTGTATTTATTCTTTGAGTTTATTTTTTTAAATATTTTTTTATTAGTTTAGCGGGCAATGTTGTTAGTTTAATTCTAATCTAGCAACAAAATTAAAACATTTAATCAAATTAAAGAGTAAATACAGATATTAAATAAAATTTAACTTAATCTCTAATCGTTCTTAAAAACCTGTTCCAAAAGTTCAAAGTTATGTATGTGTCTTAATATTTAAATTCGGTAGATCTGAAATTAATTTTTATGAACAATTAAGTTTTTATTTAAGAATAAAATTTATATTACAAAAAACATACAAATAATATAATTTTTATTAGGTGTGTTTGAGTACTTTTCCGGTAATAGTTATAGGATAAATTGTAAAAATCGTTTACATTTAAAAGTAAATCAAAGCAATCTAGTAAACATTTTTAGAAATTGCAACAATATGTCAAGTACGCAAACACAGCTAATATTAAACTTTATTTAATAATTAACATTCAAAGCAAATTCAATTTGCTTTTGCTTATACATACATATCGCTTCTGATCAACAAGAGGGCATTAACTCAAAATTCAAAAATTTTCAATAGTGGTAAAAAAATTCCATTAGAAAATATATTTAGCTTGTTTTTCTTTTATTTTTTTCAATTATTGTTATTTTTTGAGTTAATAAAATTTTACTAAGACTTTGGGACTTATTTATTATAAATTTTGTCAACAACAGTATCAACGCAAAATACAGCCAAATTTAAGTACATACAAAAATTTTTATTATGTTTTACTTGTATAAAGGCTAAACTCAAAATGATACCTTTTATTTGAAAATATGTATGATACATTTTTAATTTAACTTTTGTATTAACTCAAAATAATACTTTTTTGTTGATATATACATAGGTAGTTACTGAAATATCATAAAAATAGTATCAACGTGGTTTTTTGGATGAATGAGTAAAACTGAACAAGGTGAAATTTTTACAGTGGATGTACTAACGTTGTTAGTTTACTTCTTGCAAAAATTAAAAATTTTGAGGTAATACCCTCTTGTTGGACATGTTCGATATTTATGTACATAAAAACATATTTATATATGTACATACATATGTCCCTATGTTCTCAAACCCGAGTAATTTCTAATTTGGTGTTCCGTAAACCAAACGAATTACTTCAGTAGTATGTAAAAAACAATCTATAAATGTTACTTTCAGACAGAAGAAAAATTACCAAAAAAATGTTTAATCATTAAATTCGTAAATTTCCCAGATATTTTATTCTGTTGCTGTAAAATGTAGTTCCTTAATTTTGAACAAGAAAATTTATCGCCAATTTTACATTTACATTTATTCATTCTTTAGGAATAACCTAGCCTAGAGGCCATAATCAATTTTACAAATTTTATGATTAAATAATGACGTGTGAACTGAACTATTGATAGTGTTTTTTAAAAAGTTATTATTTAGAATACATTTTTAATTAAAATCAATAAATAAAAACAGAGCTTTTAAAAACAGTGCTTTTTACTTTTTTTAATTCTATTTACTTTCGAGCAGGTTTGGTTACTCGATTTTAAAACGACTGAAGCTATGTGAATTCGGTTTAAAGAACACCTACATACATACACACAATATATGTAAATTCGTTTTAAAAACGAAAAATGTACTCGAACTGATTTTACAGAACAGGGGTTATTTAAAAAACTTAAGACTAAAGTCAATTTTATATAAAACAAACATACATTTTAATTTTTATTAGGTATGTCTGGGTACTTTTCTAGTGAAATTATCCAGTGGCTTGGGTAAATGAAAAAAATAATTCGTTTGCATTTAAAATCATACGGACACAGTACTTACAATTTATAAAGTATCCAAACACAGCTATTACATATTACACTTACAATAATTAACATTTAGAGCAAAATCAATTTGCCTTTACATAATATCGTGCAATAACCGCCAAAAAAGCTTAAGCGTCAAAAAGTAAATTTTACAGAAGTATTTTTAGTTATCCTTGGTTTAAAACGAAGTAGAGCCTTTATATTGGCTATATAGGATTGTAGTGGACTGCTATATGTTATGTTAATAATTTTAATAAATTTCCTATAAGACCACGCATCTTTGTAGGGGTTAAGATATTTTAAAATATTATTGATGCCATGAAAAATCAGTTAATTTAATCAAATTATTTTAAAACTAGTAATTATTATCCTTAGCAAGCTGTTCTTTAACCATTTTATTGATATCCTTGCAGTTTTTGACACTAGTTTTGACCTACTTGAAAAAGAGAACTTTAGCTTAAGCGACACTGCAGTTACAAAAAACTTTAAAAATTTTAAAAATTTAGAGTTTTGATATATCTCTTTGTCATTTTTGTACTCTCAGCATTAAGCTAATGTATAAACGTAAAAAAGGAATGGAAAGTCATAATATAAATGTCCATGACTTTTTGTATGGGATTTAAAAGAAAATTGTCAAAAATAAAGGCAAACTAAAAAGGCAGCAACAGGTTGCACAGTTTCTTGGTTGTGCAATATAAATCCATCAATTCTTGATTTTTTGCAATACATAAATTATGCAACGATCGAATATGACATACACATTGGCGATATTATTGTACAATATGAAAAAAGTGATTGGCCCGGTTTAGTGCCCTTTACCCTAATGCCAGCCATACACTACACAAGTTCAGTGCTCAAGTCTGGCACTGCGTAAACGAAACTTGTGGTACACACTATACAAGTAAACTGTGCAGTTTTTTATTTTAAAGCTACAGCGAAGAAGACAATATGTGCTAATACAGCGCTATTTTATTACTTGCTATACAAATAAAAAGAAAACAAAGACAAAAAATTCACTTTTTTAAATTAATTTTTCGTACACTTCGACTTTTATGATTTTCTTGCTGTAATCGGTGCTTTCAACATGCCATAATGCAAACGATACTCTGTATAATTCTACAAACTTTGGCCATAAAATATTTTCTGCGCTTTCTTTTGTTTTTAACTTTTCAAAAATCGCGACACAACTGAGCGTTTGCAGCATACAGTGCACAAGTTCACTGTACAGTTTTAGAAACTTGAGCAAATATCAAAATAGTTTTGATTTTTACTCAGTTCACTGCGTAAATAGCACAGTCACCGTCATACACTACACAAACGCACTGTACAGTGCCAGACTTGTGCAGTGAACTTGTGTAGTGTATGGCCGTCATAAGAAAAGTCACGTACACATCAGGGATGGCAAAGTTGGTACAATTGTACCATTTTTGGTACAACTCTGATTTTAAAAGTACAACGGTACACCAATCGCTTATTTAGTACAATTAGTAATTTGTTTATTTTTTTATAAAACCTATTTATTGCAGTTCTTTTATTGAGATAAAATATTTTTCCCTTTTCGTCCGGTCGTACATATGTATGTCACTTTTACCTGAATTAAATTTTGCGACGTTTTGAAAACAAAGTTTGGCTCAAAGTGGTCAAAAAGGTTAGCTCACAAAACGTCTCAATAATTTCAAGCTCTTACTGATTATGATACATATTAGTCTGGAAAAAATAAAATTGTATAAACTTATTTGCAAGGTAAATTTTTCGGAACTTTATTGAAATTATGTATATCGTTCTACCTTCCAATATCTAGTATGTGAGCTGTTTTATATTATAAACTGCAATCCGACTTAAACACAGTTTTCCTTTTTCCACAGATATATCTACAGAAAAGTAATGTAATTTCTGTACTTAAAAACTGTTTCTGGTTTCAAAAATCTGTTTTTGTACAATTATGCCCAAAAAAGTAGTTTTAGAGAACAATTGGTACAATTTAAAAGTCTCATTTGCCATCCCTGGTACACATACATTTATTCGAAAAAGGCTACTACGTCATAATTTGTTGCAGCGCTGTCATTGCATACGTGTTCCATATGATTTCAACACCACCTTCAATAAAAATTTAAAATTGCAAATAAATGTTTCTGCGGTCTGCACGTGAACATATGGTTCTGGAAATAGAATTTGACAATTGAGAACATAATTATTTCCAAGTCGATTGCGCGTGGAGACCGCCAGTAAACATTTACATCACTCAATCAATATGTATTAAAAATGTTAGAGTACTTAGCATGGTGAAATAAGTATTTTTTTTTAACACAAACACAACCCGCGAAACGATTAGCTTGTCTGCGCAAAACACCCAGGGTCTATGGCGGGAATCGAATCCACAACCTCTGGACAAACAGGCTAGCATAGCTACCACTCAGCCACAGAGGCACCATATATATACAGGTGGTAGCATAACGTCAGCTACTTATTTTTTGCCCTGCTAGTTTTGTGCCATGGTGAAATAAGTATTCAGGTGACCGCATAAAAGAAACAAATACAACAAAAAAAAATAGATGCTTGTCAAAGATATATACGTGCTGGACGTGGATTATGCACAAAACTAGCAGAGCAAAAAATAATCAGCTGACGTTATGCTGCCACCTGTATACTTATATCACCATGTTTTGTGCATAAGCCAAGTCCAGCACGTATACTTTTTGACAAGCATCATCTAGTAAACAAGTACTTGTCTCGCTTCCATCAGTTCTCACGGCAAAAAACAAATAAAATTAGCGAAGCCGATAGAATCGGCGCAGCCAATGAATTCGGCTCAGTCGGCCAAATCGGCTTCCAAATAAGCCGCCGACGCGCCGATGGAATCGGCGGCGCCTTGAGCTATAAATTATAATCGGCGGCGCGGCTTGCCGCCAGCCGCGCCGACATGACTTGCTTCTCTGCTTCCAAGTCCATGTGTTTTTAACCGACTTCCAAAAAGGAGAAGGTTATCAATTCGTGTGTATGTTCTTTTTTTACTTTTTTATGTTTGTACACGCATAACTCTGTCTTTTGTGAACCGATTTTAAAAATAATTTTTTTGTAATACGTTGCCTAATTGCTTTAAGATCGAGGTCTAAGCTTAAAGCAATTGGGCAACGTATTATTTATACATAAAGGTCGAATAATTTACAAATAATTTTAAATATTTTTTTGTTTGCAAGGGCTCGCTAGTAGTTTGGCCCCACAATTCTTTTCGAAAATGGGAGGGGGAATCTTACACCCCCCACCCACCTTCCATGCATAACTTTGTCAGTTGTGGACCGATTTTCAAAATTATTTTTTTTGAAAGGGCTTGACTCCAGTTTTGTTCCACCCTTGCAGGTTGGTACCATAATTTGTCCCCCTTTCGCCCGAAATATTGATTATCGCATAGCTCCTCCATTTATGGGCCGGCTTCCAAAATTCTTTTTTTGTTTGGAATGGTTTGGTAAGAGTTTGATTGCATAATTTTTCTACGAAAATCGGTGGGGCAAGTCTTCCACGCCTCCACCCAAAATATTTATTAGAGCTCAATTTCTCCATTTGCATACCAATTTTCAAAATTGTTTATATGAATTGCCATCAAGTTTATTGCTCTTTGTACTGAAGTCGTTTTTTTTTTGCCAGAATTATTCCAGAAGTCCATTTGTCGCATAGTGTCATTTATGTGCCTTTTAAACTATTCGTTTCTAGCCTGCCTTTTTTTGACAAGCAGCAAATTCTGTGGTTTTCTTGAATAAGAGCGTATGTCTAAAAACCAATTTTTTCAGGAGAGCCGAAATACTTTTTTTTGATGATTTGGAATTTCTCCGTGCCCCCTTACTGTACAAGGGATGGGAGGTTTACTTGGCTGAACCTTAGGTTATAACGCCATCAACAATTTCTAAAAGGAGTCTCTTCCAAGATAATTCCAAGCGACGTATACCGTCGCACACGAAGCCGGAACTCCCAAAATCCACTCCTTGCTTTTTCGCAATTGAGTTTTTGTTTGGTTCTCCAACCAATTATCAATGTATATTTATTTTTGTCCAAAAGTGAGGTTTTGTTGGGTTCTCCAACCAGTTATTAATATTCTTCTTTATAATTGTTTTTTGCATGTGGTTAATGGAAACCAACGGGATACTGCAATGTATATTTATTTTTGTCCAAAAGTGAGGTTTTGTTGGGTTCTCCAACCAGTTATTAATATTCTTCTTTATAATTGTTTTTTTGCATGTGGTTAATGGAAACCAACGGGATACTGCACGGTTTACCGTTAACCGACGCCAACCACTAATCAAATGCGGTGTGAGACGCAAAACTCTCGAAGGCCAATAAACGACAGTGGCCTGGTTGCATTTACGAAGTAATTGCCAACGACGCGTGATGTTGACTCGCCTAGAGCTGTTTTACGAATCGCCGAAATACTTTATTTTAATACTACGGACTCTGTGTGATTTTAATCAAACCTTTTTTTTCATGTAAGCATATGTGGTAAGAAGTTTGTGTAAATTTCAGGCAATAATTCTCTAATGCTGACTTTAGACGATATGTATTTTACATCTGACTTGTCAAATTTCCCACTGCAAAAGTGATACATGCCGTGTGAAACATATGAAACATTGTCAGATGACATTTACAGAAGAAAAATTTTCCATTAGAGCGTGTTCTATTTTCATCTGACAAGGCATCTGACATCAGCTGTATTAAATTATCAAAAGTGTGGTTTGGCTGAAAAAACATTAAAAAGCAAAGAGCGCTTTATATATTTACGAAAATTGTGCAAAAACTCAGCTGTTGTGCACACTCAGAGGTTATGTCAGATGTAATTGCACATGCACGTGTGAAAGCAAATATTATAAACCGTCTGTAAATTGACAATTTTGACAAACATGCGAAGTTACATATGTCTCACACACCTAACAAGCCATATGTAAAAAACATGTCGTCTAAAGTCAGCATAAGGTTAAGATCCTAGCGAATAATTAAGAAAACAATTTGACAAGGACACTAAAAGTGTGTGCAGAAAAAAGCTTATGTTGATAACAGTTGCGTACATTGAACTAGTTCAAGCACACAAGATTTTTTACCTAAACAATTTTTGCACACAAGTTTTTATACGTTTTTATTAGCTGAACAATGGATACGTGTTTTTTTCAACTGCAACAAATTGCCAGCATGCAACTGTAAGTCTATTTAGCTCATTAGAGCTGAAAAATATTTGAATGAATTGAGAATTTACGTTGTTTTTAGAAAAAAATCGGAATGGGTCTACGTCATTAGCGAAATTTTTGCTCAATGTAAAAGAGCATATAAAATAATGCAATTTGGTATCAATAACTCAAAATCGACAAAAATGGACATCCGCGCTTATTCAAGAAAAGCACAGGTCACAATGTAAATTGCGTGTTACAAACTAAAAAAATCAATCCTTTAAAACCAAGAAGAAAAGGCATGGTGTAAATTGTTCAGCGTTACCGCTGAAAACAAATTTTTTACATAATTTTTCTCGTTATTTTTTAATAGTTGTATGTAAAACCTCTTTAAATAAATCGTGGGCGCGCGGGGAAAGGGGATAAGTCAACTTTTTCTCACGCATTAAAATTGGAATGATAGAAGATTTTGAAAGTGAGATCAAACTTTACTTTTTGATATTCCAAAAACTTTGTGCTTCCTGTCATACCCCCTTTTCCTCGCGAGTTATATAATAATAAAATGAATTTTTTCGCAGTGTATATTTATAATTGATTTTAAACAGTCTATTTTTTTATTTTAATTAAATAATAGCTGCAACAAGTTATTAAAACTTTCAAAAATGGAATAGAGTTGCGAAGATATTTTCAAGGTCATCAATTTGTATCGACAATTTCCGTGTCTTTGGGACATAAAAAGTTCTGTCTATAAAAGGAGTGACCTAAAAAGGAATGCATGGCGAGAAATTGCAAAAAATATGTGCAAGGAAGAAGGTGAAGTTAAGAAAAAAGTTAAAAATTTGCGGTCTGCTTATGTCGCCAAAAGAAGAACAATTGAGTCCTCAAAAAAATCTGGGTCTTCAGAAGATTTATATGTGCCGCATTTGTTCTACTTCGAGGAACTAAATTTCCTAAATACTGCTGTAATGTTTAGGAAAACGACAAGCAATCTTATCAAGGTAAGTTAAACGCATAAAAACGCAAACGAAAGTTTTTGTTTTTATTTTAAAAGCACAAAAAATTAGAAACACCCACATTGTCTTTTGGAACAGAAAATTTTTCATCCGCAGAAGTAAATTTAGACGACAGCTTTTCAGAATACCAAGAGAGCCCCTTAGGTAGCCAAGAGAGCTTAGTTTCAAATAAGAGTGTGGATTCTCCAGGAACATCTATAGATTTCAAAAAATCTTCGAAAAAAGACGGGTTGAAAGGGAACAAAAGTTTAGTTCGGCAATCGATGCCTTTGTAAGACGAGTGGATATGTCGTGCGCCATGATGTCGTGTTCAAAAATGTGGAAGAAAATATGTATACTCCTTTTGGAAGATCGATTTCGTTGCAACTGGCGCAACTTTCACTTCCATCTGCTGCTGAAGCCATGGCTGAAATACAGACTATATTGACTAAAAGAATCCTGAAAGGCACGAAGGCGGATATTTTGCAAACTGCCATTAATGAAGCAAATATAGAGTAAAGCTAAAATTTATTTTTATTTGCTTTCGGAATCCTAAATTTTTTATTTAATTACATATATAGAAGTTAACGCAAGTATTAGGCAAGGTTTTGGACTGGAGCACCGGAGAGTTATTTCCTATATTACCGAAAACAATGATGGCTATTCTTGAAAACGCGTCGACGTAGTGAAGATTTACATGAAAACCAAAACTAAATCTAAAATCAAAATAACGTGAGAGTTTTAACGCGGTAAAAAATATATGATAAATAACAACAAAGTTTTTGGCATTTATGCAGTGTTGTTTTTGTTTTCCTTGTAGCTTTCACTTAGTCGACGCGTATTCCAGAATAGCCACGTATATCTTTAAACCATGGCAACATTGATTTTTAATTAGCTGCATAGTTTCAAGTGCAGATTTGAACTCGGAAATAACTCAGTTGCTCCACTCCAAAATTTTACCTGAATTCGTTAACTTTGGTAATCAAGGTTGTTATCTCGTTCCCTATGAATATTACTTTTGATATTAAGGCCATTTCACATTGTAATACAAGCTTTGAGAATTTTATTAGATTTTGTAAGACGAAAATCTAATCAAAGTCAGTCTGATTGTCAAAAAATCTTAAAGAAAATTTTCTTATTACATTTTATTTGTACACTATCACATTCCAAATAAAACGTAACATAAATAATTGGCAAAAACTCAAATTTTTCGTTCTTCTTTATTTATGCCGGCAAACAAATACACAACTGTTTTTGTTATTCCTATGTTTGTTTGTGCAAAAGACAACCCTGATAAAATGAAAAATGTGATTATTTAGAAAATTACCTAAAAATGACGAATACCATAATACTGTCACATTTCTTAACGTATTATTTGACATATCATAACAATTTGTTTTCACACTGTTGGCATTTTACTTAAGATTTAAGTTTTTGACAAGTATTAATACTAAATCTAATAGTCTGAAGGCCGCTTTAATAATATCAGTAAGTATGGATGTTTTTCTAAACGCATGTTGCTTTGTAGTAATATATTGCAACTTGTTACTAAACATAACACTTAAAATTATGACAATGTGGTCTGTTCCTAAACGTATAAATTTCGTTGTCGATACGTATAGAAGAGCAAAATGTGTATACATAAAATTTTGGATGCAAAGCAAGAGACAAACACACTTTACAATGAATCAATACGATACTAATGCTGTATTGACACATTGTAAACATACGTTTAGGAAAACAGCCTATATCTATTAATATTTAACTTTCAAGTCAATGTACAAATTTTCATTAGAAATGAATTATTTTTAATTTTTTAATAACACTGTTGTATAGTGTATTTTATAAATATTTGTATTACATTACATAGCATCTTGATTAGCCATAATTTTGTTCTAACATTCGTCAAACTTCATACATAAAAACATCAGAAAAATTAGTGCTATTTTCTCATATCGACTTTGACTTATGTCAAGACAGCTATGTTATACAAAAAATTTATAAGAACACTACGTCTTCATTAAATGAAATAAAAACCAAATATGAACTATTTTAAAAATATTTATTTAATTTTGATAAAAAATATAATTAAAAAATGGTTTCTATGATAAAAACAGCTTAAATAGTACATAACCAATGTTTATGTTTCATAATAATTTTAGTAAATCAATTCAATGAAGTTAATTGTATGTACATACTTTTAATGAGTTATTATGATCTATATTAGCTTCTTTATGAATATTGAGCGAACAAGTTTTAGTTTGATTTCGCGATTAAATTGATTTTAATATGAAAACCGAAAACATTTAAAACATAAACAATTTTATAAAAAGTTATTTTTTTTGGGAATTATTAAATTACATTAATTTAAATTTTTAACGTGCTTTTTCTCAACTTAATATTTTACTTTCTAAGTAAAATATTAAATTTGTATTAAAATACATTGAAATTGATTATGGAGGGGTATTAGCTAGTTCCTATGGCCATTTCATTGGGGCTAATGCAAATCGTCAGGGAACCTTTGCCCAAAAATCTCATAGAAAAACAATTTTATTCCATTTCAACATATACAAGATTTGCAACCTGTTTTTTTTTTATTTTTTGCCACTGGAATGGAACGTCGCCTTCGCTAATTAAGTATTTTTTAACGTTCTCCCTCATATCATTGGCAAATCTGAGAATTTCATGTTGTTGAATGGGTAATGGTGTAAAAGTTGATGGCAATTCCTGCACGATCCGTTCTTGATTTGGTTTTTGAAAATCTGATGCATTTTTTGTTAGCATATTATGTAAAATACAACAAGCGGTTATTACAAGATCACACGTCTTTAGTTCGATTTCTATAGGCCTGAGAAATATTCGAAATCTACTAGCAAGTCTACCGAACGCCATCTCTACTGACATTCTTGCACGGCTCAGTCTATAATTAAAAATTTCTTGAGCTGTAGTCAATTTCGTATTACGGTTATATGCCTTTAGCAAGTTTCGATCTATCCCAAAGATGTCATCACCAATGAAAAATAATGACGTTTTTATATATATAAATCTACTGTGAGCATCCACTACAGCTAAAAGCACAACGCTATGGTACCCTTTATAATTATAAAAATCGGAACCAGCACGGGCGGTCTTTTAATTCTTAAATGCTTGCCCAAATTATGTGGAAACTGCCACAATTTATTAAAATCTTATGAAATGTTTCTCCATTCAGTTTGATTGGCTGGCATCTAAAAATGAACTCCATTATAATTCATATCGATGGTTTAATATAGAAAAGGCGTGCATCGAATCTTAGTAAATTTATAGGAGGGAAAACACTAAACATTTTTATATACAAAAATCCTTTTATAGCGGATATAAATCCATTATTTGTAACTATATCTTAATGAGGAGAACTTTATCAACTTGATTTGCGAAAAAATTGGGCTACACCTTTTCTATATTAGTCAACGAGATGTATGTACAGAACTATGTATGTACATATGTATATAGTGTATTTTTATAATTTTACCTTTAAGAATTTGTCAGAAAGACCAATAATAATTGCATTTAACACTTCCGCTATAAATTTACTTATTGTTTTTCGGGACACACGGGTTAAAAATTCTAAAGACCTGTAAAAGTCCCCAGTAGCTATATAGCGTAACGTTATTGCTAACCGTATTCTAGGTGGTATAGCATCTCCCATGACGGTATTTTCCTTCTTTATATTATCTTCCACCTAATAATTTCATGTGTTTGAATTACGGTCTTTCAGGTTCATTTAAATTTTAAAAACTACTTGTTACTCACCTTCGATAATAGATTTTCAAAGTCATCCACCCTCAATCGGCAAAAGTTCCTGTAGTCATTGGTGTCCCAAAGTATATCTTTTAAAATATGTGCTTCTAAGCTGTGAAGCTGCCTCTTCTCCAAAAAGGGTTTTACCCAATATTGTCGTTCCATATAGGTTTCCTCCTCTTCATCGACAAGATCCATCAAATCTTTCAGATTTTTTAATGCCATCAGCATAGCAAAACTTTTTTGGGCGTCCATTTTGTCCTGTGGACACAAAAAAAATCACAAACAATGAAAACTTAATAAATTATACAAAACAATATTTTTATACATACCTCTATTAAATTTATTTGTTGTGGTTATCTAATATATATATGTATATGCCGGCATTTTCGTTGGGCGCCAGAAATGGCGGCATATAGACTAGCTAGCCACAACAAATAAATAAAATTTTTGGAACACAAATTATTGAGAATAAGTCGATATATTTATACATTTTGTACATACCTTTATATTAACGATAAACAATAGTAATTTATTATTTCGAGCTTTTTTACTTTTTAATCTAAACTGATTTATTTTGCAAAAAATTTTTTTAAAATACACTAAAACTTTCCTCAAACAATGACAGATTTAATATTGTGATTATTTTTTTCATTTCATTTCATTTCATTTGTCTTTATTGAATTAATCGAGCCCAATGGGCCATATATGATTAACAAAGTAGAAATAATAAAGAAATTTCATAATAAAAGGATAACTGCATATTGTATATGTATAGACATGTATAAGCAATAAATACATTAAAATAATGCGAATTCATTAATATAACTATAAAAAAATAAAAGAGTTTATTACATGCTAAATAAGAGAGAGAAATAAATATAAGTATATTATTTATGAATTACAGAAAGTGTCCTTTGAGGAAAATACAGGCAAAATTAAAGAGAAATTAAGGTAAATTGTTAAAAAAATTTAGCAGGAGTCTTTTGAGCGACGTTCTTGAAAGGTCAAACCGCTTTAAGGAAGGATGCAAAGAATTCCAAAGCCGACAGGCTCTTACCAGGAAAGATCTCTCAAAAACAGAATTGTTTATTCTTGGCAAAATTAAAACTGGATTCCTTGAGGATCTGGAAAATTTAAACAAGTTAAAAAGACATGGTGGCGACTGTCTGGAAATTGTTTGAAACGCCGTGATTAAAATACAAATTTTTATAAAATCTGGAAGAGAACAATTCAAGAATCGCATGGCGTAGGGAGAAACATGGACGGATATTCTTAGTCCAAATATGTATCTAACTATTCTGTTAAAAATTAGTTTGATTCGTCTTAAGTTGAGCGCTATTGTGCCACTGTATACATCTAAGCAGTAACGTATGTGAGGCATAAGAAGGGCATGAGCAATCTGACACCTAGCCTTAGTCGGCAAGTAATAGTTGGTTGAGTATAAGGATTTCAAGATTTGATTAACCTTGGCAGCTAGATTTGTTATGTGAACTTCAAACGATAGGTTTTTATCAAGAGTTATACCTAGACAGCTGACAGAGTCGACAAGGGGAATTCTAATACCACAAAGCAGAATGTTCATGGAATCAATTAAAATATTTGGAGAACCAAAGGTAATTGCGTTAGTCTTAGAAGGGTTAAACTTAAGTTTATTGGATACCGCCCATTCAGTAGCTAGAGATAAGGTATAATTAATAACTCTTTCGTGCCTATCAAGAAACTGAATTTCACCTGAAAAAAGCAGGTTGACATCATCAGCGAACAAGAAGGTTTTACAATGGGTGGAGCCAACAGCTTCCACAAAGTCATTGATGTATATTAAAAAAAGTAAAGGCCCAAGTATTGAACCCTGAGGGACGGCACTAATACAGTTTAAAGCCGAGGATTTTACTGAACCTTGGCCGACAAACTGCTTACGTCCGTGTATATAAGAATACAAGAGTTTACAAGAGGAAAAGGAAAAGTTAAATTTTGTAGACAATTTCTCAATTAGCAGGTTGTGGTTGATGGTGTCAAATGCTTTACTTAAATCAAGAGATACCATGGTCGATATTTTGTTGGAGTTAATATCTTGACGTATATTTTCCGTTAAGGACAATAACAAGGAGGAAGTACTTCTTCCATTTCTAAACCCGAAGTGAGAATTGCTCAACAGATTATTAGTGTTAATATGCTCCAACATCTGATTTTTTAAGACGATTTCTAGTGCTTTGGATAAGCTAGTCAAAATACTTATAGGTGTGTAGTTGTTCAAACAAAAACTTCTTCCTTTCTTTTTTTATAGGTATTATACGGGAAGTTTTCCAAACGGTCGGATAACTGGACGTTACAATGATAGAGTTAAAAATATGTAGTAGGTAAACTTCAATATGAGGAAAAATCATTTTGATAAATTTATGAGGTAGCTCATCAGTGCCAGCAGCATTGGATTTAATTTTAGAGATAGCAAGAAAAAGTTCAGTTCTATCAATGCGTCTAAAACCAAAACCTAGCTGCGAAAACTCAGAGAAGGCAGGATGAGTATCTACAGATTGAATCTGGGAAGAGACAAAAAAGTTATTAAACGTTTCTGGTTCATGCTGATCGAACAAGTTAGGAGAACTACGGGCTTGATTTTTAATAATCTTCCAGATATTCCTATTGCTGCCGTTTTCAAATCTAGACGTCCAATAATCTATCTTGTGCTTTCTTATAGCTTTTTTGACTCTGTTTCTGTATTTACAATATGTGGCCCAATTAGATTGGCTCATGTCCTCTTTATAAGCTCTGTAAGCTAAGTCCCTCAAATACATCGCATTCCTCACATTGGGAATCTCACAAAAATTTTTGTTATTATAAACCTTAGCTCTCTTAGTAGGAACTTCGTCGTTAATAGAGTGGAGCAAGCGGTAAAGTATAGCCAATTGTTCATCTACATTATTAGTAGCAAAAATATCATTCAGTGAATGACTTGAAATAATTTCACAAACTCTCTGAGTGTTAAGGTTATCGTAATCTTTGTACTCCCTTACTTCCTCGATACATTTAGGTGACACATCAAAACAAAGATAGATGAAGGCATGATGGTAGAGAGAGGGCACGAGAAACTGTCCGGAACATCTGACTAAGTTAATATCACTGACAAGAGAGTAGTCAATTAGAGACGTACTACAGTACCGGGTACTGAAGTGTGTAGGTAAGGAATTGTGTACGTACGAAAGATTGTTGCTAATACATAAGCTTCTGATTAACTCCGCTTTTGAGTCGATATATAAATTATTGTTGAAATCCCCTATGATTACTATATTCTCATAACGACAACAAATATCACCTAGTACTTGATCTAAAACCTGAATATTACCATGAGGTGCATATATTACTCCCACCAAAATTTTGGAACGTTCACTATTTATTTCAACCAATAGACACTCTATGCTTAATGGGTCAGACATTTCAAATATCACCTTAACCGATATACCATTACGTATGAAAAGAGCTACACCACGACCTCTCATACCTTCGCGATCTTTTCTAATAAGAAAGTAGTTCTGAATCCTGAGCGAACTATCAGAAATGTGAGGTTTTAGCCATGTTTCAGAAACAGCTATAACATCAGTTAACGAATTCTCAACAATCAATTTAAGTTCATCAAATTTGGAGTTTCGTAAGGATGGATTCATACTCTGAATGTTAATATGCGCAACTTTAAGACAACTCCTAAAGTTGGAAAAATGTTTCATTAACACGTTATTATTGCTAGCGATAGGGCCTAAATTTTCCGAAAGGAAACCATGTATATTCATGTTATTTATACAACCAATATAGGAACGTATTAAAAAAAAGAGGCAAAGAAAGAAAAGATGAATATACTTTAAAGGCACTTGGCCAAAATAAATCATAAAATAAACCAATTTAATTAAATAATATACGATAAAAAGCAAATAAAGGAAAAGAACAAGGATCATTACAGATAAAAAGAAATATATAAAAAATGCTAGCGCTGACGGCAAAAAAAGAAGTATATTTACTTTAAGCATGGTTATTCTACCGCAGAGGGAGCACCATCATCGAGTGTAAGATGCAGGCTGAGTAACGCGTTGCTTATGTTGAATAAGGAGCAAATTTCTTCCATATCAGTTATTTTGATGCTATTGTCGTTTAGTGTAATTTTAACTCTAGGTTTATCAGAGTTAATTAATCGAAATTTAGAAATCTTCTTTTCCTTCCGCAGCTTACGACACTGGAAGAGTAAGCGACTAGCTTTAGGTGTGTGGTGATCGTTCAAGAATATTCTTTTGTTGATATCGGTATTAACAAAGGACGCAAGACGCAGATTTTTAGTTTTAGTTTAGTTTTAAAATGGTGAGGTTAGAGTTAAGTTCTTCTTTTACCACAGACAGAATAGCATCGAATTTTGTTTGTACATCAGCAAGCCCTTTTCGTAGTTCATCACGAAGGGAGGGGGATTCAGGCTCAATACGCGTTGCTTTACAGGTATCACAAGCAAAACTGATAAGGCCTTTGGCCTTAGAAAGAACCGCAAGCTGATCAGCATTAACGCCGACACAGGTTGCATGAAACCACTTGCCGCAAAGAAGACAGGAGGTACTACCCTGTGTTTTCGTTATGTTTTTACCACAAGAGTGTAGTGAACAAGTAGTTGTCTCGGCTGGTGCCATGATGAAAAATTTCGGCAGCAGAGTAATTAAACGCGGAAACAATTTGCAATGATGCCACAAGGGTTTAATTTTCCTTTGATAACAATAATCACTGCGTTTTATGGCTATAATCCGTAAGATTAAATTTTGTAACTTTAAACTTTTAATTTTAGACGCAATAATATGCATAAAACAATAATATGCAGAACAATTTACAATGATTCTGCAAAATTATTGGCTGTGTTTGAGGTTATGTTGAAGACTTGATGTTGTTCGTCTTATTTTTACTAAATTTCGATAATATTGCGTTTTGTGGCTATAATCCATAAACTTGTGATAAGCTACTATTAAATTTTAGGCACAACTGTAAGCAGTAAACACAGAAAAGGATGAATTGGTAAAATTTCAGATTTATTTAGTTAGCCAAGCACAAACAATTTTTCAACCTTTCATTACGAATAATGTGATTATTTCGAACTAATTTAATTTCTAAACAAAACAGTGGTTGATTAAAAAAAAAAATTATAAAAACACAGTAAATATGTCAACATACGATTGTCACAAAGTAGGACAGAGGGGTCAATTTTGACCTTTCCAAAATGAAAAAATCAGCTTTTTTGCCTAGCGTAAATAATTGAAAAGGAACAGCTATATCATCTACGAACAAGGGAAACAAACAACAAGTAAAAACAAAAACTATAAAAATGTAATTCAATGTGAAAAAGTGTTTTATTATTAAAAAAACAGCGCAAATATAATTGTTTTATGAAGTAAAAAATTAATAAAACATTTAAAGTGTGTTTATGTGATATTTTAAACTTTAATTGCTAATAAAAGCGTAAATGAAGCGTGCGTGGGTTTGTGAATGGATATGCATATGTATGTGTGTTTTGTTTGGTTGCAAAAGTGGTTGAAAGTTGCAGAAAAAGCTAGAAAATACATAAAAACCTAATAAAATATTTATAAAATGTGGAATTTTAATTTTCTTGTATATAAAATAATAAATGTATCTCTTATTATTAAAAAAATCTAAATTTTACTTTTATTTCGGCAGAAAATGAGTATGAAAGCTAACATACAAAAATTGCTGTTCCCTTTTGTTAACGTACTTCGTTAGAACTAAATACAATATCTTCTCTCTCGTGTCTCGTCTGGTTAGACTGTGCGATTGTGCTAATGGCGAATGATAAATACTTTCTTCACGGCTGTCAATGAATTATGAAATCTTATAAGATTAACAGAAATACGTATACGCCTTGTCAAACATAATATTAAGATGAAGAAATCCGTTCTCTCATTCTGTGGGCGTTCTCTCTCATGTTATCTAAAGGGCAATATACACGGTCAATCAGCTTGATGTCAGATACGTGTACGTGTGCTGGACGAAAAATCAAAACCAAGTAGATTTTCCATCCAGCGTCGTCGGTGTCGCTACTACTAACGAAATTTCACACATACTACTACCACGCTTGTCAAGCATGTTGACCGTGTCTATTGCCCTTAAAAGTTAATCGCAGGTGTGGACGCTGTGTTAAGCTCGAAATGTCAATATTAAGTTTAAAACTTTTAGGTTTTTCTTCACAGTTTATACTTTTTTTTTATCGATAACACATATAAAAATTCTAATTTTTTAATATAGCCGAGCTCTTCGCTCTTGATAAAATTTTATATTACAATATCTTTGTACTGTTTTCCAAAATCTTAAAAAGACAAAAAAGCAAGTGTCATAACACAGCGTCTTCACGAGACATTAACTTTGAGATAACATGCGAGAAAACGCCGGCAGAATACTAAAAACAAAATGTCGAATTTTCTCTTAATCTCATACTAGGGGAAGATATAATCTTACTTTTCCGATAAGATTTCATTTTATGCAAATGCTCATCGAGCTAACATGTACCACTTTTGCATAATTAGTTGTTTTATTTTTAATTTTTCACACAAATTTAAATTTATAAATCAACCAAACACATTTATTTAACACGAAAATTTTATCAAAAACATCGCTTTTCATTTATCTTAATAAACACTCACACAAGCACACAAATTTATTTTTATGTATATGTGTTTTTGGACAGATTGTTGTTATAAGAATTCTTATAACAACGCTCTCATAAAAATTCCTATAACATTGAGATAACACTAATTTGAAGTCTACACGTAACATAATTCTCTCTGCGATTGAATTTGACAATCTCATCTTACATATTATGTTACGTGTAGACCTCAAGTAAGGGCTTTAAAGTGCCCATGGTAGAATAATATACAAGGTAGCCCTGGTACGCCAGCTGAATATTTTTTTGTGCTTTTTTCCATTGTACGAACTGTCAAATATTGTGTATATGTATGTTAAATAACTACGTTGCACACACAATACCACACGTATGTTTGCTACTTCTGATTTACAAACACACACAGCCCTCTCTATTATTGCTTGACATTTTCTATCCCAATATGTACATTTGTGTTAATTATGCGGTTACCTGTTATATTATTCTACCATGAAAGTGCCCTGGAGACCACCAAATAAACACGTCAACGCATTCGTAAAGCAGCTCTGGGCGAGTCAACATCACGCGTCGTTGGCAATTACTTCGTAAATGCAACCAGGCCACTCTCGTTTATTGGCCTTCGAAAGTTTTGCGCCTCACACCGCATGTGATTAGAGGTTGGCGTCGGTTAACGGTATTCATTGCAATATCCCGTTGGTTTCCATTAACCACATGCAAAAACAATTATAAGGAATAAATATTAATAACTGGTTGGAGAACCAAATAAAAACTTACTGAAAATAAAAAAGGAGACGATTTTGGGAGTTCCGGCTTCATATACGACGGTATAGGTCGTTTGGGATTTTCTCGGAGGAGGCTCCTTAATACTGAAATTGCTGATGACGTTATAACCTTTTTGTTCGGCCAAGTAAATCTCCCATCCGTTGTTGTAACAAGGGGGTACGGAAAAACTCCAAACGAAGAAGAAGAAACACGTCAACGCTCTAAATGTTTACGTGTAGTCGGCTATTATTGATGAGTAATGATTTGATCGTTTCCAGTTGTGATTGACAAAAACAATCTCAGTAGCTTTGTGATGCACGGACGAAAAAAAATATTTTATGTTTCATTGAACAATACCAATGCTTCCACCGGTAACAATTCTCTCTCTATACTAATATTACTAGGCAATTATTACAAGCAACGAAGCCACCAGTAATAATTCCGTCATCTACCCTCCTATAATCTCTCCTAATTCTACCGTAGTGCCTACTCTTAGATCAGTCCCTCTCTACTGTTACTACTCAATTATTACAAGCAACGAAGCCACCTGTAATAATTCTCTCGCTGTATACTACTGTTACTAGGCAAGCACTACAAGCAACGAAGCTACCTGTAATACTTCCCTTGTCTACCCCCCCTATAATATCTACTAATTATCCTTTCAATTATTTCCAGCAACGAAGCCACCGGTAATAATTCTCTTGTCTACCCTCCTATAATCTCTGCTAATTCTTCCTTCAATTATTACCCTCCTATAATCTCTTCACTTATTACCAGCAACGAAGCCACCAGTAATAATACCCTCGCTATATACTACTATTGCTAGGCAATTACTACAAGCAACGAAGCCACCTGTAATAATTCCCTCGTCTACACTACTATAATCTCTATTAGTTCACCCGTCAATTATTACCAGCAAGGAAGCCACCGGTAATAATTCTCTCTCTATATACTACTAGTGCTAGGCAATTACTACAAGCAACGAAGCCACCTGTAATAATTCCCTCGGCTACCCCCTTATAATCTCTACTAGTTCTCCCTTCAATTATTACCAGCAACGAAGCCACCAATAATAATTTTCTATATATATATATATATATATATATATATATATATATATATATATATATATATATATATATATATATATATATATATATATATATATATATATATATATATATATATACTAATGTTACTAGGTAATTATTACAAGCAACGAACCCACCTGTAATAATTGTCTATATACTACTACAATGCGTATTAATGATCTTACCTAGCTGGCTCCTCCGTACAGACTCACTTACATTCGTCCAAGCTGCTGCTTTTATACCTGCGGTTGGCTTCTCTGAACAGTTGTCGTTTTCTGTACTTGGTATTACTGAGGGTTTGTGTATGAAGAATCCTACCTTTTCTAATGCTCCTATTCTATACTAGGGGCACTTACAATTAAATTCGTTAAACTCAAATAATGTGTACTGAGAGCGCTGCCAGAGGTATGAAGTTCTTATAATTAGTGTATATAATACTTTGTATAATTCAATGATAATATCCAATATTATTACCCTTGTCTAATTTGATCAATAAGGAACATAAAGTCATTTTTGTATATTCAATATTTATAGTTCAGGCAATAAATTCCTACAATAAGTGTGGGCCAGATCATTAAATAAAGAAACGTCGCTCTTTGACGGCAAAAACGAGGCCTACCGACTTTTGTCGTCACAATTCCTCCCTTCCTCGGCTGCTAGACGCTAAGCTTCTCCACTCGGACAGTTCCTCCTTTGGCTATTTGCACTTGGTATGTGATGGCGGCCACTGTTACTCGAAATCTCCGGCGCTGGCCTACCTTCTTTCTTGCCTTGGCTTCTGCAATGATGGCTATCAGTTCGTCCGGCCAGGTCTCGCACTCTTTGCTATTTCCCGCGGGTGTGACTGATGTATTTGGCGTTACAGTGCGTCGCCTTGGGCTACCATAGCTCTGACTGTGCAGTGGGGTGACATTATGTTGTATGGAGCGTAGGGGGCTACGCTTATGCATTGGCGACGATCCCTGGGATCCCGGCGAGTTCGAGACTGATAAATCTAACGAGGCCAAAGTGACCGGCGAAGCATGCAATGATAGGCACGGTGTTGCAGGTGCCGACGGATCTGATGAGCTTGTTGACAGTCTCCGCCACGGAATGCGGTCAGGGGTTATTGTTACTAGTGGCAGTTCTTCCCTTGGTGGCAATACTTCCACCCACGAGGACTGCGACGAACTACTGGAATCAATCTTGTTCTCTTCTACCTGTGGCACCTCGTTGTTGGCAATTGCTGGCCACCCCTCGTGTGTGTTCGCCCAGAATCGATAGGTGATGGTGCGCTGGTAGCCCGCAAAACCGGCTATAGTATGGCATCTCTGGTCCGCAATGTCTATGGTAAACCAGCCTCTCCCTTGTCTGACGCTAGAGGACGTAGATGTTTCAGGTGATGGCTGAGGGGGCGTCACGTTTCTGGTGTAACAATGTGCGGCCTGGTGTAACGGGAAACTCACTTCTCGTGTTCACTGGGCTGTACCAAGGGCTATTATTTTCTCCCGGTGATGCTACGTGTAGGTTCGGGGTTGTGTTTACTCCATTGCGTTGCTGCCTGCGGCCTGGTGTAGATAGTATTTGCTCTGCGTATGACGGGTACCATAAGCTGTCAGCGGTACTGAAGTCGACCTGCCCTCCGGCAGACATCGGTTCTGCGTTGTTAGGCACGTTCTTGGTGGAGGGTACCTTTGCTGTGGTTTCTTGAGCGGCACCAACTTCGGTGCTCTTCTTGGCTGTCGCTGTTTTTGATTTTAGTGTGGCATGTTGTGGTGCCTCACTCATGCGGAAATATGTGGTGTGTGCCCTGGGTGGCTGGGGTCTGTTGGCAGCCTTTCTACATCGCTTGCTACATCTACATCCAAAAATATTTTGCGTCTGCCCTTGGCATTTTCTTCCTCCATCCGCTTCCGGAATTTGTTTCGGCTGGCCTCGAAATACTGGTCTTCACTCATTTTTCTTCCTAATTCTAATCTGTAAATATTGGATTATAAAACAATCATATTATTACGTGGTAATATTAGTGGTTGTAAGGTTTAATTTCAATAATATGAACAGTCTTTATATTTTTATTATATGTAAGTATTTTCAGTCTTCACAATAACTGGAGATACAAAAGATCTTATAATA
Source organism: Panzeria rudis (assembly GCA_956483635.1). Lineage (NCBI taxonomy): Eukaryota > Metazoa > Arthropoda > Insecta > Diptera > Tachinidae > Panzeria > Panzeria rudis. Next base: position 78,028,544 of record OY101447.1, on the reverse strand, counting down.
TATGGCCCTATAAATTTCGGTGCTAGTTTCGCCGAAAAAATTTTCGATTGCTCCTGGAAGGGGTGCTGGCGTACCAGTACCAAATTACCTATCCCTGGTTTCCACTGTCTGCGTCTAATATTATAGTATTGTTTCTGGTTTTCTGCGGCTTTAACGCATTTCGTTTTTCCCAGCGTGATGGGGAAGAAGAATTTACTATGTGACTGCTCGATATAATTTTGCGTGAGAAACTGGTTTACTTTTGTATCCATAATTGACTGCATGGCCGGCCTACGTAGAGCGTAGCGCATTTTAATGTGACGTTCATCTCTCACTATAATTTTATGCGATGTTGTATTCGATTAGCTTTTTACATACTGAAACTTTGGCAATTCCTTCTCCAGGAATTTATTAACCACTTCTTGCTCTTCTAACGATGACTGGGCTTTATCAAATAACTTCGAATTGTCTCTACTTACCGATTGCTTTCCACTTACTGGGGTTGTATTTACTTCGACCAGGCTATTTGAGAGGGCACTACCTCCCGGCGTTTCTATGGTGGTTAACAATGCTGCACCGGCTCTGGCGCAGTTTAAACTAAGTCCAGCTATTTGTAGAGTTGTGCCGAATTGTCGCAAAAACTCCAGATCCACAATTACGTCCTCGCTGGCGTTTGGCACAACTACATACTTGACTTTCTTCGTGACTCCTCCTAGTGTGCTGTGAAATTCGACGGCGCTGTGGACGGAACTAGTAGAGCCGTCGGCCGGAATGAGGTCGATTTTTTCGGGCACATAAACTGGCTGTTGGCTCAAAATGGGAATAAAGGCTTCCCGCATAAAGTTACAGCTGGCCCCGGTGTCGATGACGGCTTTTAGTACGGTAGCGATGCGGTGAGTCGGGTAGACTCACTATGTAGTCCTGTTAGGTTGGTTGCGGATTTGAACTTTTTTGGGGAGGGCACGATGGTTCTCAATTCCGTCGACCGCCATTGGCGTTTTCCCTGGTGGCTATTATCACGCCCTGGACATCTGGACGCATAATGACTATTACCTCCGAAATGGTAACACTCATTGGATAGAATACTCGCTAGGCGGAGAACTTGTGCACGGACTGGTGCTGGTGGTACGGGAATACTCTTGAGGTTCCCTGCCAGCTGGATGAGCTCAGGCAATGATGTGAAATCTTTTCGTTTTATATAACATTGGTATTCTGTATGTGAATTCTGGAAAATGCGATGCAGGTTTTGCTCTTCAGTCATCCCTGAATATCGCATTAAGCCTTGGGGAGCCAACACGTAGTCCTTGAAGGGCTCTTTTGGGCGTTGCACTCTTGCTCTAATTTCGTCTTCGAGTTTCTCCGCATATCTGCATGGTAGAAAGGTCAGAAAATCCGACTTAAACGTATTCCGGGCTCGCCAATGGTTGTTGTTGTTGCGAAACCATACAAGGGCTCGCTTCTTAAAAAATAAGGGCATTATTCTGGGTAACTGGTCTAGAGATACTTCAAAGAAATGTGCCAGTTCTTCTACCCGTTCGATGGATTCAAGTGCCTCGCATCCGCCATCGTATGACAGTCCCCAATTTTGGACAGTATCTATTAATGTCTATCTTGCCCCGGCTACTATTGCTGGTTGCGTAGGAGCTGGAGTGGTCAATGGTTACATAATCATCTCACTTGTTTTACTGTACCAAAAAAAAATATTATTCTCTTTGTTTAGCTAGTTTATTATGCGGCTCAAGAACTATTCCCCCTTTTCACTTTTGTGTTTTTTTTCTTGTGTGTACTTCAAATTTTTCTTTTCTATTTTATTTTTGAATTTTTCAGGTCCCGTACTTTATACCAACAAAACCATACTTTATTTATTTTTGTATGTTTTTCACAAAATCAACAGAATATTCGGCCTTTTGCCGAATATTAGGTTCGGTTCGGCCCCAAAAAACTGGTTTCGGTCGGACTCTAATAATACCACTTGAAAGTATGCTGCAATTGTGTACGTTTTAAATAAAACCCAATGTGAAAATTTCGTGAAAATTTTTCTATATGAACTTTTGACAGCAGTTCGCACGAAATGATGAACACAGTACCGTGCTAAGCACGTACGTTACAAGGTAGCCCTGGAACGCCAGCTGATTATTTTTATATTTGCTTTTTTCATGGTACGACCTGTCAAATGTTGTCTATATGTGAAATAACGCAATAACTACGTTGCACACTCAATACCACATGTATGTTGGCTGCTTCTGTTATACAAACACACACATACCCTCTCTATTAATGTTTGACATTTTGTATCCCAAAATTTAAATTTTTTTTGTTTTTTTTGGAACGATTTTCCGTCATCCCACGTCAAATTTGGTTTGTAAACAGACCGGTTTCGGCTATGTGCCATCTTCAGTGTTCTATTGAATATACATTTCTATTAGTTATGCGGCTACCTTATATTATTCTACCATGGCACAACATGTTAACCGTAGGTAGCGAAAAAATTTTATGATCGAAAAAATGGCAGCAAATACACAACTGTTGTGTGTAGCGGAACTAGTCAACTGTGCGTTTCTAAGCCAAACACACAACAGTTGCACAATTGTTACGTCTTATGAACGCGACCATTGTGCAACTTTTGTCGCTGCGATTCTTACAATTTATACATGTGTGTGTGCATGTGTGCACACAGTTTATACAGTTTTATATTGCGAATGATAGACCAAAACGAATCTCAAGAGTACAAGCATACGTGTACCCCTTTGCATTCCTCTCACCCCTCTTGCCAACATAGTAAGAATTGCAGCGACAAAAATCGCACAATGTAAATGCAGTATAAGTAAATTAAATTTTTAAATGAAATAGCATTGTCTAAACTATTGTAGTTAGGAGTTTGTGGTGTGTACCTGTCTGTCTGAACCATCGTAGAGCATAAGCGGCTAGACCGATCTATTTGAAAGGTTACTTTATCGAGTGTTCTTAATTACGTTTGCAGAAAATCGGTCCAGCCACTTAGAAGTTATCATCTCTTCAGCTAGTATCCTCTGTATGTCTAGCTGTATGTCTGTTATATGTGTAATAGAAGGAAATATGGAGGAGCAAATTCTGGATCTACTGAACAAACAACACAAAAACATAAAATTTACAATGGAAGTGGAGGAGAACGAAAGGATAAACTACCTAGACCTAACGATTAGGGCAAACAAGAGCTTAAATAGAATTGAATACGAAATATACAGAAAACCAACCGCTACAGATACAATAATTCACAATTCATCAAACCATCCTCAACAACATAAGAATGCAGCAATTAGACAATTAATAACGGGACTTGAACGAATACCCCTAACACGTGAGGCCTATATGAAAGAGTTAGGAATAATATATAACATAGCGGAAAACAACGGATATAAAAAAGACCTAGTTGACAAGATTAGAAAGGATATCGAGGCAAGTAAGAAACGGAACAGAGAACAGGAACAAGAAAAGAAAACCTGGGCTACCTTTACGTATATGGGAAAATCAACATACAAACTGGCAAAATTTTTTAGAAAACACAACATTAACACAGCATGTGAATCCAAATTGATTATTAGGCTAAGGTTCGTAACGTTATATTCAGAAAGAATTGGGCATGATTAATATTCCAAGGAACAAGGGAAAAATTAACATCAACTTAATTTTTCAACGTACACAGCAGAACAGAGTAGCGCCACTTTCGGAAGCCGCTACACTTCCATCGTCAGTGCTCACGTGCATTTGCTTATCACCACTTGTGAGGTGGCTCTGTTGAATGTGATTTTAATTCTTATATATACAACTTTTTCGTGAAAATTGAATACGAGAATTAACTCACTCTCAAGTTGATATTAAAGTGCACTTTCCCAGCGTTGCCATCGGTCTATTTTTCTTCATTCCCATTTTTCTGATTTTTGTTCTACTCAAGACAAACTTTTTTGGTTTGATTTTATACTTAAGTATATATGAACTTGTAAACATGTGAAAAGCTCAAGCCAGTAGCTAATTGTTTATTAATATGATTATTTCGAACGTATTTGCTTTGTGAATCCAAATTGATTATTAGGCTAAGGTTCGTAACGTTATATTCAGAAAGAATTGGGCATGATTAATATTCCAAGGAACAAGGGAAAAATTAACATCAACTTAATTTTTCAACGTACACAGCAGAACAGAGTAGCGCCACTTTCGGAAGCCGCTACACTTCCATCGTCAGTGCTCACGTGCATTTGCTTATCACCACTTGTGAGGTGGCTCTGTTGAATGTGATTTTAATTCTTATATATACAACTTTTTCGTGAAAATTGAATACGAGAATTAACTCACTCTCAAGTTGATATTAAAGTGCACTTTCCCAGCGTTGCCATCGGTTTATTTTTCTTCATTCCCATTTTTCTGATTTTTGTTCTACTCAAGACAAACTTTTTTGGTTTGATTTTATACTTAAGTATATATGAACATGTAAACATGTGAAAAGCTCAAGCCAGTAGCTAATTGTTTATTAATATGATTATTTCGAACGTATTTGCTTTGTGAATCCAAATTGATTATTAGGCTAAGGTTCGTAACGTTATATTCAGAAAGAATTGGGCATGATTAATATTCCAAGGAACAAGGGAAAAATTAACATCAACTTAATTTTTCAACGTACACAGCAGAACAGAGTAGCGCCACTTTCGGAAGCCGCTACACTTCCATCGTCAGTGCTCACGTGCATTTGCTTATCACCACTTGTGAGGTGGCTCTGTTGAATGTGATTTTAATTCTTATATATACAACTTTTTCGTGAAAATTGAATACGAGAATTAACTCACTCTCAAGTTGATATTAAAGTGCACTTTCCCAGCGTTGCCATCGGTTTATTTTTCTTCATTCCCATTTTTCTGATTTTTGTTCTACTCAAGACAAACTTTTTTGGTTTGATTTTATACTTAAGTATATATGAACATGTAAACATGTGAAAAGCTCAAGCCAGTAGCTAATTGTTTATTAATATGATTATTTCGAACGTATTTGCTTTGTGAATCCAAATTGATTATTAGGCTAAGGTTCGTAACGTTATATTCAGAAAGAATTGGGCATGATTAATATTCCAAGGAACAAGGGAAAAATTAACATCAACTTAATTTTTCAACGTACACAGCAGAACAGAGTAGCGCCACTTTCGGAAGCCGCTACACTTCCATCGTCAGTGCTCACGTGCATTTGCTTATCACCACTTGTGAGGTGGCTCTGTTGAATGTGATTTTAATTCTTATATATACAACTTTTTCGTGAAAATTGAATACGAGAATTAACTCACTCTCAAGTTGATATTAAAGTGCACTTTCCCAGCGTTGCCATCGGTTTATTTTTCTTCATTCCCATTTTTCTGATTTTTGTTCTACTCAAGACAAACTTTTTTGGTTTGATTTTATACTTAAGTATATATGAACATGTAAACATGCGAAAAGCTCAAGCCAGTAGCTAATTGTTTATTAATATGATTATTTCGAACGTATTTGCTTTGTGAATCCAAATTGATTATTAGGCTAAGGTTCGTAACGTTATATTCAGAAAGAATTGGGCATGATTAATATTCCAAGGAACAAGGGAAAAATTAACATCAACTTAATTTTTCAACGTACACAGCAGAACAGAGTAGCGCCACTTTCGGAAGCCGCTACACTTCCATCGTCAGTGCTCACGTGCATTTGCTTATCACCACTTGTGAGGTGGCTCTGTTGAATGTGATTTTAATTCCTATATATACAACTTTTTCGTGAAAATTGAATACGAGAATTAACTCACTCTCAAGTTGATATTAAAGTGCACTTTCCCAGCGTTGCCATCGGTTTATTTTTCTTCATTCCCATTTTTCTGATTTTTGTTCTACTCAAGACAAACTTTTTTGGTTTGATTTTATACTTAAGTATATATGAACATGTAAACATGTGAAAAGCTCAAGCCAGTAGCTAATTGTTTATTAATATGATTATTTCGAACGTATTTGCTTTGTGAATCCAAATTGATTATTAGGCTAAGGTTCGTAACTTTATATTCAGAAAGAATTGGGCATGATTAATATTCCAAGGAACAAGGGAAAAATTAACATCAACTTAATTTTTCAATGTACACAGCAGAACAGAGTAGCGCCACTTTCGGAAGCCGCTACACTTCCATCGTCAGTGCTCACGTGCATTTGCTTATCACCACTTGTGAGGTGGCTCTGTTGAATGTGATTTTAATTCTTATATATACAACTTTTTCGTGAAAATTGAATACGAGAATTAACTCACTCTCAAGTTGATATTAAAGTGCACTTTCCCAGCGTTGCCATCGGTTTATTTTTCTTCATTCCCATTTTTCTGATTTTTGTTCTACTCAAGACAAACTTCATTCCAAACAAGAAACAACTTGGGTAGAATACTACAGAACAGAACAAACGAAACAGACTTCCTAGATAAACAAGGAGTGTACAAATTAACTTGCACATGCCAACACAGTTATATCGGACAAACTGGAAGAAAGATAAAAACAAGATTTCGCGAGCACATGAGAGACTACAACAAGAAACTGAGAGAACCAGGAATAACACCAGAATCGAATTTCGCAAACCACATATTCGACAACAAATGTACACCAGGACATATTAGAAAAACAGTTAAACTATTACATTCACAACATAAAGGACGGCGACTGAACGTATTAGAGAACATGGAAATATACAAGCAAAAAATATTTGACGGAAGAATAATAAATGAACAAATAAACACTGCTTCAGACGTAATATTTGAACCGTTAAAATATTTTTACACAAAAGAAAACAATAGTACAGGCAACGTAGTAGAAAATGAACAAGACAAAAGGATTACCCGGAAACGTACAATTACGGATTATTACCTACGTAGGGATAAAACAACTGATAACTAATAGAGCAGATTATAAACCAAATATTAAACACAAACATAATAGTAAGAGAAACAGGTAGCAGGTAGAGACACACAAAAGCATATAGAGGCGAGAGAAAGAGAGAGAGAGAATGAGCGGGAGAGAGAAATAGGGAGCAGAATACAAAAGGGATCAAGGAAGGAAGTTAGGTATACAAACGAATTATAAAAGAAACAACGTACAACAGAAAAACGATTTAGTATTCAATAGAACACTGAAGATGGCACATAGCCGAAACCGGTCTGTTTTCAAACCCAATTTGACGTGGGATGGCGGAAAATCGTTCCAAGATTTTAATTTAGTTTCTTTTTTTGAAAGGTGATCTTCTAAGCTACGTTTCAAGAAAATAGGTCCAGCCGTCTTGAAGTTATTATCCATTTTCCTTAGAGGTTCTTATTTAATGTCATCATTTAAATAATATATCGTTACCTTAATGTAAAAACGCCTCAACTCACTATTTTCTTTCATATCGAGTTTTTTCCTTATATCGCTATCGAAATATGAAAAAAAATTTGATTTGAAAAATAAAAAGGTAAGGCATTTTTCTATTAAAGTAACGATATTATGCATTGTACGATATAACTATAGATTCATAAAAATGATTATTTTATGAGACAATAGTTAATGGATTCCCATATAAAATTTGTTAAATAAATGAAAAACCTTGTAACGCTAGATTGGTATAATGAAATTTACCCCTTTATTTGTAAACTTCGTCGAATCGACGAATACCAATTTTCCGTTCCTGTAATAAACTAGCTATGCATATTTTTTTCAATGGAGACAAATTTATATTGTTCTATTAGATGTTTTAAATAATAATTAAAAATATTTTCATAAACTTTTGCTTTATTTAGTTTTTTTTAAATAAAAATTAACACTAAATTTGGCTTTGCTTACAAAAGGAACTTAAATTCAACTTCTGTTTAAAATGTTTCTTTTAAAACATATATTTTCTTTAAGCAAGTGCGCTGAACAACTTAACAATAAATAAAGTACTTAGCTTTGCATTTAATTGCACATGAAATGCAAGCTTCCATTGAAAGCTCGACTAAAAAATATCGAATAAAAAAAAACTTACATAAATGGTATACTTCAGTGAGCACCAACAAGTGTTAAACTTGCAAGTATACCCAATCACGTACTCTGATTTTTTGTGATGCGCTTATTTTTGTTCATCAGCAAGTAATGATTGTAAACGCAATAGCTCATTTCAAACAATCAATTTTGATCACTTGTATTCGCAATGACATGAATGTTTGTGATTAGTTTCTTTGGTGTGATTGTAACCGCACCGGATTGAAACGAAACTGTAATTCGCATCATTCTTGTAAAACTATTTATGACCAGCGCTAGCTACTTGTTTTAATACCCACTAAAGCCCTGCACAAAGCCATTTAAAAGTACTTTCAAGACATGAGGGATTTTTTAAATACGTTACTGTATGCCTGCTTTGAAAAGCAAATACTGACACACATTGTTTGCAAGGCATGTGTTGCAGTTGTTGTATGTATCGACGAAAACAAGCAAATACTTCCTGATGTAAAAATGTGTGGTATTTGTTTTTTCTTTTTAATGAAACTTTGACTTTGCTGGTATGTGCGCACATACAAACGTACACATGTATGTCCATTAAGCCCTTATGACATTACATTTTTTCTTCATTTTTCAAGTTTTGGAGAACAGTGCAAATAGAATATAATGGAAAATTTTACCAGGTGCAAAGAGTTCAGCTATATTAAGATAAATACCAAATTGTCAAAGCTTTTACTAATGTTATCGATAAAAAATGGGGGCCTGTCAAAAAAAATCTAAAAATGTTCAACTTAAAATTGACATTTCAAGCTTGAAACATTAAAGTGTTGCCAAGTTAGCGGTTTATTCACGGATTCAGCGACTTAGCGCCTCTTTTTTCAAGTTTTTTTTCTTTTGTCGTTTTATTACAAATAAAAAGTAGGCAGCACTTAAAGAAGCCATTACGTTTTGTTTACATTTTGTATAGTTGTTTCTTTCTATCATTTGCTATTTCTTTCTTTCAATCCTATAGCAACACAATGCAAGAAAAATGTAGTGTCATAACGGCTTTAGTAAAGTGTGATTCTTTTTTATGCTGACTTTAGACGATATGTTTTTTACATATGGCTTGTTAGGTGCGTGAGACATATGTAACTTCACATGTTTGTCAAAATTGTCAATTTACAGATGGTTTATAATATTTGCTTTCACACGTACATGTGCAATTACATCTGACATAACCTCTGAGTGTTCACAACAGCTGAGTTTTTGCCACAATTTTTGTAAATATATAAAGCGCTCTTTGCTTTTTAATGTTTTTTCAGCCAAACCACACTTTTGATCATTTAATACAGCTGATGTCAGATGCCTTGTCAGATGGAAATAGAACACGCTCTAATTGAAAATTTTTCATCTGACTTTGCTTCTGTAAATGTCATCTGACAATGTTTCATATGTTTCACACGGCATGTATCACTTTTGTAGTGGGAAATTTGACAAGTCAGATGTAAAATACATGTCGTCTAAAGTCAGCATTAGCAAACATACAAATGCACAAATGCAAGTAAATTAGTTGTGTGTTTTTGCTTCTTTTTTTATGTATTATTTTCGTTTTTAACCTGGCCTTTACACATGCAAGTGCAAGTTCGAAAAACTCAATACACTCAAACTTTTCTACTAACACACCTTTGGTTCAGCTATGAGAAAGACAGAGAAACGAATACAAATTGCTTTTTCGTTGATAATACGTACACAGAACTTGCATGCAAGTACTTACATGTCTAAACCCAGGGTAAGGGAGGTTTCTTTGCAATGTATTTTTACGTTAATATATAATTTTGTTGCATTAAATTAGATCAAATTAACTAAAATTAAATTAACAAAATTTAATTAAAGTAAGTTAAATTAAAATAGGTATATTAAATTAAACCAAATTATCAACAATATTACATATACATACATAGGTATTTAATTAATATGAAGTATTTGTAGTTCAGCCTTAAGACGAAGCTAGATCATTTTCTTTATTCAACGGTTCTCAATTTGAAAATAATTTCCCCTTTTTGTTGAGAATGTTATGTTTTTCAGGTTATTTTCAAATCATTTTGAAACGTTTATCGTTTGAGAAAAGTTTTGATTTCAAATCATTCTTAATTTGAAATCAAGCCTGCGTGCTTATTGGGAATATGTATATAATTTCTGTGAGAGGCATGTTAATTTATAATAATTTAATATATTTTTGATTTAAATTAACATAATTTAATACATGTTATTCGTTTTAATACAATTAAATTTAAAAAGATTATTTTATTTATTTCGATCTTTTTATTAATTTTTCTATTAAGAAACTTCAAGATTAAGGTCCAATTTATAAATTAACAAATATCAAAATATGTTCCTTACTAAATTCAATATTTCGCTGTCAAAATTTATAGCTTCTTCAAGAATATTTAACAACTACTTGTAAAATTTTTTTCAAAATACAACACTTGCTTTGCAAGATTTAATGAAAACCAAATTGTCAATAATAACAAAATAACAATTTAATTAAATACCTATACCGTTGAATAAAGAAAATGATCTAGCTTCGTCTTAAGGCTGAACTACAAATACTTCATATTAATTAAATGCCTATGTATGTATATGTAATATTTTTGATAATTTGGTTTAATTTAAAACTTACTTTAATTAAATTTTGTTAATTTAATTTAATTTTAGTTAATTTGATCTAATTTAATGCAACAAAATTATATATTAACGTAAAAATACATTGCAAAGAAACCTCCCTTAAGCGTAGTATGCAGCTTTAAATTAAATTCAGGCTGCCATAAGAAGTATGTGTAAAAAAAACTAACTGAAATTCAGGTTGGTAAATTTCTTAAAGAAATTTCCGTTTACTAGTACGCAGTTCCAAAAGAAAAGTACACGGAATTTTGGCATTTATAGTCTATTACAGGCATGTTATAACAATAAATGGAGAATTTTTTCCGTCAACTGAAACAAAAATTAATGTTCAGACAATTGTTTGGTCACGGAATTTTTGACATTTCTAGTTTTTCGTACATTGTAATTAATTTTTAGTGTTTTTGTGTGTTGTAAATTAAAAAATATATAAATTTGTGTGTGTGTGCAAACAAAATTATGTATAAAATTCTACACGATTATTTTTCCGTGTAGAAATAAAGCTGATATAAACAAAAACAAAGAAAGCACTGCTCTGTCACAACACATACTACAAACACAACATAAACCAGATTTTGACAATATTAAAATACTGGACAAAATAAACAACACTAGAAAAAGATACATAACAGAAAGCTTAAGAATTCAACAGAAGATAAACAAAACAATGAATATTAAAGAGGACACGGATAATTTAAGCGCCAGTTACAAAATTGCAATAACATAAACAGGCTGTGATACTAAAAAGAATTATTTTAAATTTGAGAGTTTAAAGTTAAAAAAGTATTTAAAAACTTTTAATGTAAAAAATTTTATATACATGTGAGTTAGTAATTGTAAAAATTTCAATAATTTTTTAGAAATGAGTTGATGTTTTGTTTTTTATTAAATAGACGAAGATCCCTTGAAAAAGTGAACATAAAATTCACGAAACGTCGGGACAATATGAAATAAAACTTGCATTTTTATTTACATACAACACGGTAGGCCAGTAGCTTATATTACAAATCAAATAACAAAAGTCAATTATGTTATTTTACGATTTATTATAAATAAATAAATGCCACATACATATTTACCTCTTATTAAAACAGATTCAAACGCGCAATATGTTTCGTTTGGCAATATAATAAAAGAAAATTATTCCAGCTGATTGTCAAAGCAAGCAAAAAGATGAGAGTTGCCGAACTTTTCGCTTCACGCTGCGTTAAAAGTGCTTTATGTAGCATGTTTCGTATAAGTATGTACATTTCATCTTAGATGTCAAAGCGAATCTGTAACGCAACGCGAAGCAAAAGTTTTATCTGACATGGCCTTGACGGCGCGGGTATGCCGGCGTTATTGCTTCTATTAAGACGTATGTATACAATTGCTCGTGTGGTCGGTGTGTAAGGAAATTTAGATTTCGATACTGGCAACACCACCATGTTTTGCAGTTAGTGTTGCAATAAAAAGAATATGATTTCATCCGGATATTGAAATAAGCGAATAGCTTTTTATTATTTTCGTGTAAGTTAAGATTTTTTGAACTCTCTTTATAATATATTTCTCAACTTATTTAACACAAGTTTTTATGAAGTAAAAGAAAAAAAGAAAAATGATTACAAAAGAGTTCACACGACTCTTTTAATCATGTATTAAAAAATACTCGAATAACGAGCCTATTTTCATTTGTGTTGATTGTTTCTACATTAATAACATTTCTTTTTGCTTTTATGTGTTTTGCTAGTGTTTTTTTTGCTAATTTTGTTGCGAATTTTGTTTAACTGAAACAATTAAGTGACATATTCTATCAAATTTAAAAAAAAACATACGTAAACGCTTATAGCCAATCTTTGATTTAAAGCATATCGTGTATTCCTGTGTGCTAAATTTGCAAAGATATTTGAAGTTGAAATTAATATATCGATGATATGAATTTATTGAAGGTTTATAGTAGGCGCATACCATCTTTAAACCTATTTTAAAATTTTCATGTATTATACATTTTTGAATGCAATTTTATGAAATTTTGCTTAAAAGTAGTTTATTGCCCTGTTTTAAATATTTTTGAATATGGCTGTTAGTGTCCACACCTAAGTCGACTTTTACACGATGCAAGTCTTATTGATCAGCTTCTTATTCAGCTGTGAGAAAGACAGAGAAATGAATACACATTTTTCTGTTTCAAAAAGAAAAAAATAGTTTTATTTCGCTCAAGTACTATTTCTGGTATAGGTCAAAATTAGAGAATTCTTCGAAGCCGATACCACATCTAGATTGAAGCGAGCCTTGTTACCTTTAATTTGGTATATAGTTTATATTGCTGAAACGCTTTTTTTAGAGCAAAGTTTCAAAATGAAAAAAATTATTTTATTCCGCTAAAGTACTATTTCCGGTATAGGTCAAAATTAGAGAATTGTTCGGAGTATGGACCACATGTTGATTGAAGCGGGCCTTGTTACCTTTAACTTGGTATATAGTTTATATTGCTGGAACGCTTTTTGCAAAACAAAGTTTCATAAAGAAACAAAATAGTTATATTTCGCTCAAGTACTATTTCCGGTATAGGTCAAAATTTGAGAATTCTTCGGAGCTATGACTAAATGGATATTGAAGCGGGCCTTGTTACCTTTAATTTGGTATATAGTTTATATTGCTGGAACGCTTTTTTTAGAACAAAGTTTAGAAAAAAAATTGTTTTATTTCGCTCAAGTACTATTTCCGGTATAGGTGGAAATTAGAGAATTCTTTGGAGCCGAAACCACATGTAGATTGACGCGGGCCTTGTTAGCTTTAATTTGGTATATAGTTTATATTGCTGGAACGCTTTTTTAAAAACAAAGTTTTAAAAAGAAAAAAAATTTTATTTCGCCCAAGTATGTTATGAATTCGCCTTGAACACTACCAAGGCAAATTCATAACAATTAAGTAATAGTTCGGAGAGCGGATCACATCTACCTTAAAGCGGACCTTCTAAGCTTTAATTTGGTGTATAGTTAATATACCTGGCAAGTTTTTTAAACAAAGTTTTAAAAATAAAAAATTTATTTTATTTCGGTCAAGTATGTTATGAATTGGCAGCATCCGTCTCAATCAGTTATTTTATTGTGAATACTTGATCTTCTTCTTTTTTTACTATGAGCGAGTTAACAAAGTAATTTAACAAACTAAATCAAGAAAATTTCTTATATTGTATAAATATTACGGTTATTAAGAAATTAAAATAAATTAATATTATTTGTTTAATAAAATATTATTTAGAATAAAATATATTTTATATAGTAGCCATTTATACCAAATATATCAAAAAACATAGTTTTCTATATCACTTCTAATATATATTTCAGGAAACATATTATATATTGCAGCATATACATATTTTCATATAAACCTTAAAGAAGACCTTCAAAGCTTTAATTTGGTGTATTGTTCATATACCTGACAAGTTTTTGTGAACGAAGTTTCAAAACTAAAAAAAAATTATTTCATTTCGTTCGATACTATTTCCGGTATAGGTCAAAATCAAGGAGTAATTTTGGGGGCGGACCCTATGTACCTTAAACCGGACCTTCCAAGCTTTAATTTGGTGTATAGTTTATATACTTGACAAGTTTTTTTAAACAAAGTTTCGAAGTTATGAATTCGGCTTGAACATTACCAAGGCAAATTCATAACAATTACGTGGTAGGTCAGGGAGCGGACCACATTTATCATAAAGCGGACCTTTTAAGCTTTAATTTGGTGTATAGTTTATATACCTGGCATGTTTTTTTAACAAAGTTTCAAAGTTTGTTACAGCCGCAGGGACCAATGAGGTTTCCGACCAGCTCGTTATTGGGAAACATGTCTCAGCGGGTTCCAACCCTCTCATTGGGTACGCTGCACATAACAAAAAAAAACTGAAAAACAAACAACATAACAACTCTAGTGCTACTAAAAACATATTGACGAATGACACTTTACTTTTGATTGTAGGGACTGATGGAATGTCCTACTTAGCCCGCCCAACCGTGTCACAAATTCCGTTTCCGTTTTCACAATATATTTTGTGACCCACTTCCCACTCGACTTCTCCTTCCTTTAACTCACCTTCATGCCATTATTTGAATTTATTCCATACACATGCTAAATTTCGGTTTTAAAATTTCACATTAACATTCTTTATTAATATATAAAAAAATAAATCTTAAGCCTATACAATTTTTTTGATTTAAATCTCAAACTATACTAACTGACTAACATATACTAACAACATTCTATAAAAAACTCAAAAATCTATTACATAAAAAAAACACTAATCTAATTTGACTAAAAATACCTTTTCCTATCTAGTAAAACTCTCATAAATTTCTTACAATTTTTAATATCTTCTTCTATTATTTTCCTAGCGTTTGTATTAATTCGTATTTTTGATAGTCTTTTTTTTTATTTTGCATTTAAATTTTTTTATTAATTTATTTTTATATATATTTTTTTTAGATCCGTTTGTTCCACCGCTGTACCTGTAAGGTTCACCTCAATCCGCTCTAATGAAAATTCTTCACGCGGGAAAATAGACGCCGAACCCTACCCTGAAGGAGCTCCCTAAGGCTAGTAACTTTTCAGGCCAAATAGCAGTATTTTTAATTTTTCTATATCTATTTTAATTAGTTTTTATGTTAAAAATAAACTTTTCACTGGTATGAACCTCACTTATGTATTTTTCTTGTGGGACGTAAAGATATATTTAGTGTAGGAACTCCCTCTATCGGATAACCGGGGGACTTTTATCAAAAACACACACCATACAATCGCTAAAATTTTGGTGCCTAATCTAGGGGTAAGATAAACTGGTATACACTTAACACTAAACCTTTCACTACAAAATCTCAACAAAATAAAACATACGAAAACTGGACTAAATATTAATTTTTTTTGTGGTTATATTTTATATATATATTTTTTCCCCGGAAGGATGTTGGTTTCCTTTTGAATGTTAACTCTTCTTTTATTTTCTCCTTTTTTTCACTTGAGATTTGCTTATTTTATTTTGTGGACTTCGAACCGGACTCACGGAATACCAAAATATATAAACAAAAAAAGGTTACCTGGCTATTTTTTTATACTGGTGCCTGGAAATTGGGTTGTGGGCTTCCTCTTTGGGTTTCACACTATGTGGCTTTTATTTATTTGCAGCCTTTTGGATTTTTCCTCACCCAGTTATATAGCCAGCTATATAATACCCAGTCATCAAATTGTGAACAACACAAAAAAAAAGAATCTCTAACTTACGTTTTTGTTTCTGCTTTTTTAATATTTCCTTTGTTTGTTTATTTGTGTTTTCCTTTGAAAATTCCTCCTGCACTTTATTAACTCGGAATCTTTTGGTCGCAAATCGGTGTACACTAATAGTTAGGAACTAAATAGAGGGTAATTAAACACTTTCTATGCCGAAAAAAACTAATTATTTCGTCTATTACCTTTTTTCTTTATATTATTTAATATCAGGAAAATTTTATGTTTTTACTTTGCCGGTACTTCGCGCACTTGTTTTTTGTTTTTAATTTGTGTCTGTTCTCTTTAACTGATTTGCAACTTCTGATCGCTAACGAAAATCCCCAGTCGCTATGAACCAGTTTTTCTTCCAAGAATTTTCCAATTTTCCCACAGAAAAATTTACTTTTTTCCCGCCTAGCCATCCATCTTTTTTTTTTTGCCTTGAATTTCTAGAATATTCTCTACATTAAAATATATTAAAACACCAAACCAGTTTTCCTATTTAACTGCTTGTCACACAAAACTAGGGACTAAAATTATTTTTGATTTTATTTATTTTTTCGCTTTTCCCCCCGTATTTATCATCCTGTGGGTTTCCTTGTATCAGGGTGTCATGACATTTAGAACAGTTGTTTATTTTTTTATTTTCAACATTTTTCAATATAACCGCTTTCGCTGGGCTTGTACTTTATGAATGAAAAGTACATCCCTGCTTTTTTTTTCCGCCTTATTTTACATTATATTTTACACTACACACCGTGCTAACACCAATGAATATACAACAACAAAACTGACAGCTGAAATAACAAGAAGACGACTGGAGGAAAAAACATACAATTTTGTGAAATTTTTCAATTTATTTTATTAAATTTATATTAGTACATGTGCGTTTATGTACATATATATTTTTTTATTTCTTTGTTTCATCCCTAAATTTAAGTTTTCCTGTGCAAAAAAAAATATCACAGGCGTATCACGGGTAAGACCTACCAACTAATATTGCACTATACAGGAAAATTGTAATACTACACTAGGCTACAACTATCAGGTACTTAGTAAATTATATCGCAGATTGTAAGGTAAAAATTGCTTAGAATTTAGCATTGATATTTTCCCCAAAATTACTCTGCACTGTGTTCCTCCTGTAGATTTCTTGCCCAGGGACAAATTTAACTATTCGTGCCCTCTGGTTATACCTTTCGGCGCTTTTTTCATAGGCTTGTGTTGCGGGATGAACAATTTTTGACATCAATCAACATGAACATCTAATGCAACTTTGCGTGAAGTTGTATTTTTATTTTTTTTGATTAAATGTTGAAAGATTTTCTACATTAAATTTTCCTTTTTTTCAGGTTTTTATTTAGTTGTTTTTTTTTTACATTTTTTTTGGTATTCCACTATCCCAGCTCATTTATGATTTTCACACAAGAACTTCACTATTATTTAAATTTTATAGTTATTCTTTTCTTTCTTTTAATTCCATTTCTTATTTTTTAAAATTTTTTTTATTTTAATTTCACCGGGATTCTCGTGTTTATTTTGTACAATGTTCTTTGGTTTGCATTTTTTTATTTTTCTTATTGATGAAATATGACAGTGACGTAAACATGTGTGTGTGTGAATGTCATTCTTGCAGCCATGTATTTTTTTTTTGTTGGTTCTACACATGATAATAATGCGTAGTGTAGTACGCCAAATGTAATAACGGGGCCGTCATATTCATTCATGCAAATGGCAGTTATATTGAAAAGTATGAAAAAATTAAAAACAAATACAACCTACTAAATTTTATTAGCGCCGGATACAATGGAAATTTTAAGGAGCGAAAACTCCGGAAAATATATAGGAAACATCTAGAAAAATTATGTATATGGGAAAGAAATATTTCGAGGAAAAGTAAAACGTAATTAAAACTTGTTTTTCTGATAAAAACGGTTTCAGCGGAAAAGTTTAAATTCCACCAACAAATTTATAAAAATAAGAAAGATCTAGAAGTAGGTATATAAAGAAAAAAGATGTCGATTTTGCGGGAAAAGTTATATGTTAGGAAAATGGAAAATTGGAAAATTTTGGAAAAACTGAGAGGTTTGATAAATCTTGCAGCGACGATCAAAGATCATTATAAAAAGTTATTTCAAAGTGTTCGCAAGAGTAAAAAAATAAAGTGCAGAATTAAATAATAATTAAAAACAAATTGCAAGAAGTAAAGTAAAAAGTTCTGTGATTACATCCTGGCAAAAGGATCTGGGGGAAAATAAAAAAAAAGAAGTATAAAAAAATAAAAAAATGTTAGTATGAAAGACAAATTATTAGAATACGATAGTGTTTAGTTATAGTTTTTTGGTATTATGTTTGTTTAATTGTGAACAGTGTAAAAACCTAAGAGGAAGCCTGGCTGAAGGTCCCAACAAATTAAGTCCTGCAACAAGGAATAGAAGTGGTGTCCGTGGTAATAAAATTCATCCCCTGGTACACAAGATAAGTCAACCAAATTCACTTCAGGGAACAAATAAAATAGCTATCCAGGTAACCATTTTGTTGTAAGACTCTCCAAGTTCACGGAAAGAAAAATTAAAAAAAAAATGCGAACACGGAAAAATATATAAAAAAAAGAAAAGTCACGTATTGGGTTAAAACAAAAGAATCTAAAAAAAAAGAACTATACAGAAATAAAAGAGTTTGTCTCAAATATTAAAAAAAAAGTAAAATAATTGAAAATAAGAGGACGATATTTATAGAAGTCCCAAAAATCAAAAAAATTAAGTAAACTGTTTAAACATTCTTTTTATATCGGTATTTTATTTATTATTGCTTATTATTATATATTTTATTATTATTTGATTTCATATATTTAA
The DNA here is from genome assembly GCA_956483635.1 of Panzeria rudis. Taxonomy (NCBI): domain Eukaryota; kingdom Metazoa; phylum Arthropoda; class Insecta; order Diptera; family Tachinidae; genus Panzeria; species Panzeria rudis. The sequence continues at coordinate 78,009,843 of OY101447.1, read as the reverse complement.
ACATTTATTTAGGGCATAGTGTAATTGTTGTTTTTGTTTAAATTGTTAGAATAGGGTTAGGTTTTGTGTATAACAGTTTAGGTTATCCCCAAAAGTAGGGAATAGTTAATGTAATTTGCGTTATTTTGTTGATTCGCGGTCAATTGTCAAGAGAGGGCACTAGTTGTTTTTGTTGCTTTTTGTTATTTTGTGCCATAACCAAATTCCAAATATAGAAAAGGTCCACAACAAGTTCAGTGGCTGAAATCAGTAGAAAAATCGAAAAAAATTTAAATTAAAGCATTTCCAGCCTTAGGGAGCTCCTTCAGGTTAGGTTTAGTACAAAATTAATAAAATCCAAAAATTTGGAAAAATTTGATTTGGGCCAGGTCTATATAGGGAAAATTTTTAATAGAAGATATATTTTAAATAAAAGAAACGACGTTTATAACACGATAGCGCAAAAATTTTGTAGGATTTGGTGAATAATTTTATAAGAAATTTAAAAATAGTGAATGTGTATATTTTCTTGTTTTTTTTTGTATAAATTAGGATTAGGGAAATCATAAGAAAAAATTCTGAAAAAAATAAGAAAAATTAAGTAAAAAAAAACAGCATTAAAAAATTTATTTATTTAAATTAACAATCAAAACAGTTTTGCTTTATTGAAATTTATTAAAAAAATTACATGTACATTTATATTTAAAAATTTTTTTGAAAAATTATTACATAGGTTGAAATTTAGTTTTATATTAGGGTTAGTATATTATGTAAAATAAAAATTTTATTGTAATTTTGAAAAATGGAAATTATGAGTGAGTAGTCAGTTAAATACGGATGATGGTGGAAAGGTAAGGTAAGGAAGAGGTCAGGTGGATTAGTGGGTCATGAACAAAAGTAAGTCTGTGGATAAGTTTTTTCATGACAAGGTTGGGAGGGCATGGCAGGAGAAATTTCATCTACCTCCTGTAGCGTCGGCTCTGATGGTATCCTTTGTTTTTGGGGTTTGAGTTCATTTTTTTTGTTTTTGTAGTTGTCTGACATCTTTTTTCTCGTGCAAATACGCGGCTGGCGAGAAGGGTTGGAACCACCTGAGTAGAAATGTCAAAAGAGCTAGCTGGAAACCTCGCCAGGTCAACCGGTTTGTAACAGAATGGCGCCCAATTTAAATATATATAGCTTTTGATTTGTAACATAAATGGCGACCAAGTGAACATTTTCAGTTTTTATTTGGAACACAAATGGAGTCCAAATTAAATACGTTTAGATTTTGATTTTCAAATATATATTTACATCATTAATGTCATCCAGTCGAAATCTGAAAATATAAAATCAAAAGTTTAAAACATGTATAAGCATCTAAACATGAAGAAATAGCCTAATCATTTTTAACAATAGCCCAAAACAATCAAAAGTAATATCCAAGTTTCACTCGTATAGCCTCTTTTTTTTTTAGAATCGATAATAGAAAAAGTGTTGTATACGAGAGAGATTTGTAAATTATTTAAAAGTTGTTAATAGTTCACCAGAACAAAAAAAAACAATAGCTTAGAGGATCCCAAAGAATCCCTAATTGTATTGTGTGTTGTCCTGTTTTGTAAAGTAAGTAGTAGAGTCCGTTTTTACTTTTTTTTTGCAATTCCTGAAATAGGTAGTATAATCGGGATCGATGGATAGCCTCTCGCCAAGATAAGATTTGGCGAGGTTAGTTGTATCCAACGAAACGATATCCACTCGTAGCTCTCTGATACCTTAAGTACGGATGATAGTACGAGGGACCACCTAAGAAGGACATCGACAATTTTTTTTTGTAGAGTAAAATTGATTTATACCACCAGAGAGACGTAAGATAATGAAAATAAAGAACCGCTTTAACCTCCCAAATCTTCCATCATCACCTGTAATAAAGTCCGAGTGAGAATTTCTGAAAAAAGAAAAATACAAATTTGATTTAAATTATATGAAACAAAGTTTTAATCTAATTTCATATATTTTATTTTAATACTTTTAATTATTTATTGATTTATTTAATTAGTTTATTTTGATTTATTCATTTATCTATTATTTTATTGTATTTTATTTAAGTATTTATTTTTGTAATTACTCATTTATTTATTTTTTTTATATACTCATTTTTTGTTATTTGCTTATTTAATTATTTATTTGCTCATTTATTTATTTATTCATTTATTTATTTAAGTATTTTTATATAATTTACGAATTTTTATTTATTTTACTATTTATTTTTCTATATATTTCTCTTAGCTAGTTATTAGTAGATTTTTGTATTTAATAGTCTTGTTTTACTTGAATTATTCGATTTTTTTTTATCCGTGAATTTAAAACATTTATTTACACTGATTCTGTTGCGTTTTTTTTAACTGTTTGGTGAAAATAATATATACCATTTCGTATCCGGTTAATTTTGTGTGAGATTTGCGTTAAGTAGGTAATGAGTGGTGGGACTCCAACTAAGAGAGATAGAAAAAGAGACAGGCAAGTTCTTTTTGATTTAAATAGATCTACGCCTCACGTGGCTTTCAAAATCTATAAAAATAGTGCTCCTCTTATTAAATCAAAGCCTAAAAATAAAAGCAAGATTAAAATGGCAAATAGTGGTAGTGGTCAATTTAGGGATATGTCAAAAACAATAATTTCAAGTGAGCAGAATTTACCTCCGGTCGAAATCTTATTACCCTCCGATTCTGAAGGTCCTAGTACGAGTAAACAGGCAGCGATTAGACAGGCAGCGAGTAGGCAAAATTCAGAAGAAGCAATTAAGAAAATGATAGATCAGGGAATTAGCTCACAAATGGCAGACATTAAAAGAACCATGGCCCAACTAACTAGCACTGTTAGTAAGTTAAGTTTGGTAGTACAGCAAACCCAACAGCAAAATAAAAATTTACTAGGGTCAAATGTACAGCGGGGAAACAAATCGTCGGATGATGGCCAGCAGTTGGATATGTCTGGGGTAAATGCACAATCTGCACCTTCCTCCAGAGGTTCCTCATTCAGCAGTGATAATGCGCATAGAAAATATGATAGCCCTAGAATTGAAAAATGGGGTTTAGAATTTGATGGGGACACAAATAAGTTGGCGATAGAAGATTTTGTTTTTCGTTTGGAAAAATTACAGGCTCAGTACAACGTTACCTGGAAAGAAGTGTTAGACAATTTTCATTTGTTGGTAAAAGGGGCTGCTGAAAAATGGTATTGGTTATTTATACAGACCAATTATGTGTCCGAGTGGTCCACGTTGAAAGCAGCTATGCTGAAACAGTATAGATCATCGCGTTCTAGTTTTGAGCTGATGAGGGATTTGGTCGAGCGAAGACAACAGCCTGGTGAATCTATAGACTCATTTTTCTTCACCATGACACAGCTCCGATCGAGGCTGAGTATATCGATGCCCGAAAACGAGATGATCCTAATGATCAAGAAAAATTTAAGGGAGAGTGTAGGCAGAATCGTTTACCCGGTGAGCGTGTCGTCTGTGGAGGAACTCAGGGTCTGTTGTCTTGACGCTGAAAAGACATTTCTCAAGCGAGAGAATAGACCTCAGCATATGCCAGCAAGCCGATATCAGAGACAGGTAAATGAAATTTATGATGAAAGTGTAGAAGCTGATCACACTGCCGAAAACTACATTGATGAGGTGTCTGCGGTGCGAATTAAAAACACCTTGGTCTGTTGGAATTGCCATCAAAATGGGCATGTGTTTATGGATTGTCCCGCCGATCAAAGAAACATTTTTTGTTATAGATGCGGAAAGCCTGAAGTCATTTCTCCAAATTGCGCTACCTGCAAAAATAAGAATTTTGTCAGGAACGACGGGAAAGCGGGGGACCATCGTTCATCGAAAAACCCGCAGGCGAATCCCATCACAAATTAGAAACATCCACGAATAGAATAAAAGAAGTAAAACATTTCAATAGAATCACACCACAGAAAAAACATTTGTATACCCTAGAAGAAAGAAAAGAAAATTATGAGCACATAAGAAATAAAATATTTAATTCAGAACTATTTCAGAAGCCAGTTATATCCAAACGCATACAAAAATTGAGAGAAAAATTCAAACAAAGAAAAAGAACGAGAAGCATGGTTTTAGATTCAATTAAAAAAGTTTCTATTAAGTCAACCGATCCCCGGCCATATGCTGAATTTAAAATCGGAAATAAAATAATCAATGGTTTATTAGATTCTGGTGCCTCTGTAAGCATATTAGGGAAAGGCTGCAGAGAATTTGTTGAAGAATTAGACATAGCCATATCACCGATTTATGCGACAATTTCTACTGCGAGTGGTCAGGAACATAGATTACTAGGTAAAATAGATGCTACAGTAGAATATAAGGGCCAAAGTAAAAATATAGAATTTTATCTTTGTCCAGATTTAGAACAGCCAGCATATTTAGGTATTAATTTTTGGAAAATATTCAACATAGCCCCTGAAGTTATAGTTATTGCGGAGATAGATATTGAAAAATTAACAGAAAACTATAAAACAGAAGATTATAAATCAAATCCCCACAATTTAACAGAAGCCGAAAAATTTGAGTTAAACAAAATAACTGAATTGTTTCCATCATTTGAAAGACAAGGTTTAGGATGCACAACCCTAGAGAAACACTCTATAAAATTAGTAGATGGTGCGGTGCCTTTTAAGGACCGACATTATCCGTTGTCACCAGCAGTACAGGAGATTGTTTATAAAGAGATCGACACAATGTTAGCGTTGAACGTAATAGAGGAGAGCGAAAGCCCCTGGGCAAATAGAACGACCATAGTTAGAAAACCAGGGAAAAATAGGTTCTGTCTTGACGCGAGAAAGTTAAATAAAATTACCATCAAAGATGCGTACCCGCTTCAAAATATTGATGGGATTCTGAGTCGGATCGACGAGACCTATTATATCAGTAGCGTCGACTTAAAATTCGCTTTCTGGCAAATAGAATTAGAGGAAGAATGTAGGCCCTATACAGCGTTCACCGTAGCAGGTCGGCCACTGTACCAATTTCGCGTAATGCCCTTCGGTCTTTGTAACGCTGCCCAGCGCCTCTGTAGACTTATGGACAAGGTCATTCCACAAAAATTAAAAGAAAATGTATTTATATACTTAGATGACCTTCTGGTGATTTCAAATACGTTTGAAAAACATTTAAAAATATTAGCAGAAGTTGCATCCTGTTTAAGAAAAGCTAATCTGACAATAGGCTTGCAGAAATCGCAATTTTGTTTTCAACAGCTGAAATACCTTGGCTTTATTATAGGTGGCGGAAATTTGAAAACAGATCCAGAAAAGGTGAAAGCTATTCGAGATATAAGAGTGCCTAGATCTCCTCGCGAGGTACGCAGCTTTTTGGGAACAGCCGGTTGGTATCGCAGATTTATAAAAGATTTTGCATCCATATCTGCGCCACTAACCGATAGACTCAAAAAAGCAAAAAAATTCGAAATGACTATTGAGGCGATTGAGGCATTCGAAAATCTAAAGCGAGCATTGACGTCAGCCCCTGTGCTAAGGCATGCTGATTTCACAAAACGATTCTGGATACAGTGTGATGCATGCGATTATGGAATCGGTGCGGTGCTATATCAACTCAATGACAAGAATGAAGAACATCCTATTGCGTTTTACAGTCAAAAACTAAATACATGCCAAAAAAATTATAGCGTGACTGAAAAGGAGTGTTTGGCGGCAGTCATGGCTGTTAAGAAATTCCGCCCATACGTTGAAATGATGCCTTTTACCATAGTCACGGACCACGCTAGCCTTAAGTGGCTAATGTCGCTAAAGGACCTGGCAGGTAGATTGGCACGATGGTCACTCCAGTTACAGGCATTTGACTTTGACATCATTTACAGAAGAGGCTCAGAAAATATTGTAGCTGATACTCTCTCTCGCATGGTTGAAGAAGATGCAAAGGTAGATGAAATAAAACTAGAAGATCTGCTTGGTTTCGAAACAACAGAATTTGAAAATGAAGAATATTTAAACTTAATTGAACACATAAATAATAACAACAACTTGTTGCCGGATTTGAGGGTTGAAGATGGCCTCGTATTTAAGAAAACCGAATTCGATAGGGGAGACGAAACAGAAGACCAGTGGAAGCTTTGGATTCCCGCCAATATTACCCAAGCACTAATCGAAAAATCACATAACAGTTTGACCGCAGCGCATGGAGGAGGGCTAAAAACACTAGAGCGGCTGAAAAGATTTTTTTACTGGCCAAAAATGTCCACCCAAGTAAAGGCATACGTTCAAAATTGTCAGATGTGTAAGGAAATTAAGCCATCAAACCAAAATCTTCGCCCAGGGATTGGAAAACAAGTAATCACAGATCGACCATTTCAAAAACTATATTTAGACTTCCTAGGGAAATATCCAAGGTCCAAAAGTGGTAATTGTTATGTATTTATTGTGTTAGACCACTTTACAAAATATACTTTCATAAAAGCTATGAAAGAAGCTACTGCCGGAAAAGTCGTTGAATTTTTAACACATGAAGTATTCCACAAATTTGGCGTACCAGAAATTATACACACAGATAATGGTGTCCAATTCAATTCAAAAATCTTTCAAAATTTAATAAGTAGCTACAAAATTCAACACCTAAAAACACCCGTCTATCAGCCAAGTAGTAATGCATCAGAAAGAGTAAATCAAAGCATTTTGTCAGCAATCAGATCCTATCTAAAAGAAGATCATCGTGATTGGGATCTTTACTTGTCGGAAATTGACTGTGCATTGAGGAATTCATTCCATAGTGCAATTGGTTTTACACCATTCTTCGCCTTATTTGGATACCATATGTATTCAAGCGGAGCAGACTACAAATTGGGTAGAAAACTAAAATCTATTACCGATCACCGAATTCTTTCAAGTCCAAATGAAAAATTAGAGCAAATAAGAGATCAAATTAAAGCAAATATGACAAAGGCCTACGAAAGAAGCGCAGCAACATATAATAAAAGGGCCAGAATATTTAAATTTGTTCCAGGACAGGAGGTCTACCGCAGAAATATGGTACAGAGCAATTTTGCGAAGAACATAAATGCAAAATTCTGCCGAAAATTTCTCAAATGTAGAGTGGTCCGACCTGTTGGGAACCAGATGTATGAATTAGAGACATTAGAGGGAAAGAAAGTAGGTGTGTATCACGTAAAAGATATTAAATTATGAGTTGCTAAAGGGAAAGTAATTTATATCGAGTTTGACTCGAAAATAAAGGCAATATTAGGACATAAGAGAATTCTTTTATTGTTAGTAATTCTACAATAAAATGTTTGTTGGGTTGTCCCTTTTTTTTAGAGTTATCAAATCCCTTTAATATCTGTGATAAAAACCCCTTTAATATCTGATAAAAATTTAATATCTATGATAACACAAATTAATAGCTGTGATAAAAATCCCTTTAATGTCTGTGATAAAAATCTCTAACACCTGCGATATAGATTTATAGGTAGAACTTCTAAAGCAATTCCTAAGTGCAATATTAGTATGTAAGAAAAGTACCTGATTTCCATCTGTGATATAAGTGTTTGCTGTGTTGTCTCCTTTTTCTTAGCATATAGAAAACATTTTGAAATAAAATTCAGGAATCGTCGATCAGCATGAAAATGAAACCTGAGAAGATAAAGAAAAGGATTCACAAAGTAAACTCTTGAATTACGTAGGAATATAAAGGTTTACTTCCCGTAATAAAGTTAAGTCCAAAAAACATTTCTTCTCAAAGTCCGTTTTGTTTTTGTGAAAAGTGTATGAGAGAAGTGTCCACATCCGTAGAGCTACCTAATGAAGAGGAGAAATAAGTAGAGGCGTTACCCAAGCTAAAACAAAAGATAAGAATAATTTAATTTAGACGAGAAATAAACGATGAATAATAACTGATCTATAGAAAATATAGAAGAAGAAAACAAATTATATTTTAAATTTTGCCTCAAAGCAGTTTTGTAGGCGTTCGATTGAATAATGTTCGCACATTATGTGCCCAATTGGAAAAGACACCAATTACAAGATTTTGATATTAATACTTATCTTTTGGAATCTTGAGGATTGCCACTATGGTTTTTCTTGCCTCAAGAAAAGTTCAGCAGTCGGCTATAGCTCTAGCACGGCGTGGATGAAATGTTGAGGATTTAACCTGCTCAAATATTAAAAATGTATAATAATGCACTGAGGAATAAAAACTAGAACTTACCTGTTATTCTGAATAAAACATTGCCCGGCTAATTCTGGGTATGAGACTTTCAGGGTCATGGGAGTTCCCCACGTTGGACTTGAGGTGAGGTAATCATAAACTCCCGCACACCGTTTCCACCGACATTCTATCGTTTGATCCGGAGTTTTGTTGCGGGATGAACAATTTTTGACATCAATCAACATGAACATCTAATGCAACTTTGCGTAAAGTTGTATTTTTATTTTTTTTGATTAAATGTTGAAAGATTTTCTACATTAAATTTTCCTTTTTTTCAGGTTTTTATTTAGTTGTTTTTTTTTACATTTTTTTTTGGTATTCCACTATCCCAGCTCATTTATGATTTTCACACAAGAACTTCACTATTATTTAAATTTTATAGTTATTCTTTTCTTTCTTTTAATTCCATTTCTTATTTTTTTTAATTTTTTTTATTTTAATTTCACCGGGATTTTCGTGTTTATTTTGTACAATGTTCTTTGGTTTGCATTTTTTTATTTTTCTTATTGATGAAATATGACAGTGACGTAAACATGTGTGTGTGTGAATGTCATTCTTGCAGCCATGTATTTTTTTTTGTTGGTTCTACACATGATAATAATGCGTAGTGTAGTACGCCAAATGTAATAACGGGGCCGTCATATTCATTCATGCAAATGGCAGTTATATTGAAAAGTATGAAAAAATTAAAAACAAATACAACCTACTAAATTTTATTAGCGCCGGATACAATGGAAATTTTAAGGAGCGAAAACTCCGGAAAATATATAGGAAACATCTAGAAAAATTATGTATATGGGAAAGAAATATTTCGAGGAAAAGTAAAACGTAATTAAAACTTGTTTTTCTGATAAAAACGGTTTCAGCGGAAAAGTTTAAATTCCACCAACAAATTTATAAAAATAAGAAAGATCTAGAAGTAGGTATATAAAGAAAAAAGATGTCGATTTTGCGGGAAAAGTTATATGTTAGGAAAATGGAAAATTGGAAAATTTTGGAAAAACTGAGAGGTTTGATAAATCTTGCAGCGACGATCAAAGATCATTATAAAAAGTTATTTCAAAGTGTTCGCAAGAGTAAAAAAATAAAGTGCAGAATTAAATAATAATTAAAAACAAATTGCAAGAAGTAAAGTAAAAAGTTCTGTGATTACATCCTGGCAAAAGGATCTGGGGGAAAATAAAAAAAAGAAGTATAAAAAAATAAAAAAATGTTAGTATGAAAGACAAATTATTAGAATACGATAGTGTTTAGTTATAGTTTTTTGGTATTATGTTTGTTTAATTGTGAACAGTGTAAAAACCTAAGAGGAAGCCTGGCTGAAGGTCCCAACAAATTAAGTCCTGCAACAAGGAATAGAAGTGGTGTCCGTGGTAATAAAATTCATCCCCTGGTACACAAGATAAGTCAACCAAATTCACTTCAGGGAACAAATAAAATAGCTATCCAGGTAACCATTTTGTTGTAAGACTCTCCAAGTTCACGGAAAGAAAAATTAAAAAAAAAATGCGAACACGGAAAAATATATAAAAAAAAGAAAAGTCACGTATTGGGTTAAAACAAAAGAATCTAAAAAAAAGAACTATACAGAAATAAAAGAGTTTGTCTCAAATATTAAAAAAAAAGTAAAATAATTGAAAATAAGAGGACGATATTTATAGAAGTCCCAAAAATCAAAAAAATTAAGTAAACTGTTTAAACATTCTTTTTATATCGGTATTTTATTTATTATTGCTTATTATTATATATTTTATTATTATTTGATTTCATATATTTAAACATTTATTTAGGGCATAGTGTAATTGTTGTTTTTGTTTAAATTGTTAGAATAGGGTTAGGTTTTGTGTATAACAGTTTAGGTTATCCCCAAAAGTAGGGAATAGTTAATGTAATTTGCGTTATTTTGTTGATTCGCGGTCAATTGTCAAGAGAGGGCACTAGTTGTTTTTGTTGCTTTTTGTTATTTTGTGCCATAACCAAATTCCAAATATAGAAAAGGTCCACAACAAGTTCAGTGGCTGAAATCAGTAGAAAAATCGAAAAAAATTTAAATTAAAGCATTTCCAGCCTTAGGGAGCTCCTTCAGGTTAGGTTTAGTACAAAATTAATAAAATCCAAAAATTTGGAAAAATTTGATTTGGGCCAGGTCTATATAGGGAAAATTTTTAATAGAAGATATATTTTAAATAAAAGAAACGACGTTTATAACACGATAGCGCAAAAATTTTGTAGGATTTGGTGAATAATTTTATAAGAAATTTAAAAATAGTGAATGTGTATATTTTCTTGTTTTTTTTTTGTATAAATTAGGATTAGGGAAATCATAAGAAAAAATTCTGAAAAAAATAAGAAAAATTAAGTAAAAAAAAAACAGCATTAAAAAATTTATTTATTTAAATTAACAATCAAAACAGTTTTGCTTTATTGAAATTTATTAAAAAAATTACATGTACATTTATATTTAAAAATTTTTTTGAAAAATTATTACATAGGTTGAAATTTAGTTTTATATTAGGGTTAGTATATTATGTAAAATAAAAATTTTATTGTAATTTTGAAAAATGGAAATTATGAGTGAGTAGTCAGTTAAATACGGATGATGGTGGAAAGGTAAGGTAAGGAAGAGGTCAGGTGGATTAGTGGGTCATGAACAAAAGTAAGTCTGTGGATAAGTTTTTTCATGACAAGGTTGGGAGGGCATGGCAGGAGAAATTTCATCTACCTCCTGTAGCGTCGGCTCTGATGGTATCCTTTGTTTTTGGGGTTTGAGTTCATTTTTTTTGTTTTTGTAGTTGTCTGACATCTTTTTTCTCGTGCAAATACGCGGCTGGCGAGAAGGGTTGGAACCACCTGAGTAGAAATGTCAAAAGAGCTAGCTGGAAACCTCGCCAGGTCAACCGGTTTGTAACACTTGATTCATATTTTCTTTTATCTGACTTCGCACTAATTCCATTCTTTCGCTCGGCTTTGATATTATTTGGTGGTCTGTAACTGACTGTAGTTTTCGGGCTAGTTTATAATCTGCTCCACTTAAGTACATGTGCTGGCCAAATAGAGCAAAGAAGGGTGTGAAACCAATAGCACTGTGGAATGAATTGCGCAATGCGCAATCTATCTCCGATAAATAGAGATCCCAATCTCTATGATCTTCTTTGAGATAGGCTCTTATTGCTGATAGTATGCTCTGGTTCACCCGCTCTGACGCGTTGCTGCTGGGTTGGTACACTGGCGTTTTTAAATGTTGAATCTTGTATGTGCTTAGCAGATTTTGAAAACTTTTTGATACAAACTGCGCACCATTATCAGTGTGAATCACCTCGGGAACACCAAATTTGTGAAACACTTCATGGACTAGGAATTCGATTATATTTCCTGCAGTGGCTTCTTTCATAGCCTTCATTAGAGTGTATTTTGTGAAGTGATCTAATACAAGAAAAATATAGCAGTTACCAGACTTGGACCTCGGATATTTGCCAAGAAAGTCCAGATATAATTTCTGAAATGGCCTCTCTGTAATAACCTGGCTTCCAATCTCTGGCCGAAGATTTTGATTTGTTGGCTTGATTTCTTTGCAAACTTGGCAATTTTTTATATAAGTTTTTACCTGCGTTGTTAATTTAGGCCAATAAAAATATCTCTTTATCTTTTCTAACGTTTTGGCTACCCCACCGTGTGCTGAAGTTAAGCTATTGTGTGCCTTTTCAATTAAAATTTGTGTAATATTAGGTGGAATCCACATTTTCCACTGGGATTCGGTTTCTTCACCGCGATTGAATTCCATTCGTTTGAATACATATCCATCCTCTACTTTTAAATCTGGTAAGCTGTCTTGATTTTGACTCATGTGCTCTATTAAATCTAAATATTCTTCGCTTTGGAATTCATTTGTTTCGAAATCGAAGATATCCTCACAATTTACCTCATCCACATTTTGATCTTCCGCCGGTAATCGAGAAAGCATATCTGCAACTATATTTTCAGAACCTTTTCTGTGTTCGATCTGAAAATCAAACGCTTGCAGCTGAAGTGACCAACGGGCTAGTCTTCCTGTCAAATCTTTCAGAGACATTAGCCACTTCAGGCTAGCGTGATCTGTAACTATAGTGAAGGGCATTAGCTCAATATATGGGCGAAACTTTTTCACTGCCAATACAGCCGCGAGACATTCTTTCTCTGTCACACTGTAGTTTTTTTGACAAGGGTTTAATTTTTGGCTATAAAAAGCTATTGGGTGCTCTTCGTTCAAATCATTTAGCTGATAGAGAACTGCGCCTACTCCGTAATCACACGCATCGCACTGGATCCAAAACATTTTTGAAAAATCGGCATGCCTCAACACTGGAGCTGATGTCAAAACCTTTTTCAAATTTTCAAATGACTCGATCGCCTCAGGCGTCATCACAAACTTTTTTGCCTTTTTCAGCGTATCGGTCAGTGGAGCAGATATCGAGGCAAAATCTTTAATGAATCGGCGATACCAGCCGGCCGTCCCTAAAAAGCTTCGCACTTCTCGCGGAGATTTTGGTATTCGTATTTCTTTAATTGCTCTAACTTTCTCGGGATCAGTTTTCAGACTCCCACCACCAATTATAAAACCGAGATATTTCAGCTGCTGAAAGCAGAATTGAGATTTTTTTAGCCCAATTGTGAGATTTGCTCTCTTTAAACACGACGCGACTTCTTCCAAAATTTTTAAATGTTTCTCAAATGTGTCAGATATCACCAGGAGATCGTCGAGATAAATAAAAACATTTTCTTTCAGCCTCTGCGGAATAACTTTGTCCATGAGCCTGCAAAGCCGCTGAGCAGCGTTGCAGAGCCCAAATGGCATCACGCGAAACTGATAGAGTGGCCGACCTGCTACGGTAAATGCGGTATAAGGCCTACTTTCTATGTCCAGCTCTATTTGCCAGAAAGCGAATTTCAAATCAACGCTACTTATGAAATAAGTTTCGTCAATTCTGCTTAAGATGCCATCAATGTTTTGCAAAGGATAAGCATATTTAATTGTTAGGTTATTAAGCTTTCTCTCATCTGTTTTTCCCTGGCTTTCTGACAACTGTCGTCCTATTTGACCAAGGGCTTTCACTTTCCTCTATGACCTTTAACTCAAGCATAGTATCAATCTCTTTATATACAATTTCTTGCACAGCTGGAGATAATTGATAGTGCCGGTCTTTAAAAGGTACCGCACCTTCACTTAATTTAATCACGTGTTTTTCTAACGACGTACACCCTAGGCCCTCGTTTTCAAAAGCTGGAAACAGTTCGATCACTTTTTCTAATTTATTTTGTTGTTCTAGTGTCAGTACATGAGGATTAGATTTATGATCAACTGCTCTAAAATCCTCTTGCACTTTTTCCACATTTAGCTCTTCAACTTCAAAAATTTCTGGGGCTAGGTGAAATATTCGCCAAAAATCTACGCCTAAATATGCTTCCTGTTCCAAATCTGGACATAGGTAATAAATTATTTTCTCTGTTTTATCTTTAAATGTGGTACCTAACTCTATTTTTCCTATTAGCCGATGCTCTTTACCTGCTGCGGTCGACACAAAAGAAAATATTGGCTTATAACTAATCCCTAGCTTATCTACTAATTCTCTACATCCCTTTCCTAATAAACTAACCGACGCTCCGGTGTCTAATAATCCTCTAATATCTATATTTCCTACACTAATATTGGCAAAAGCTCGAGAATCATTTCTCCTATCCACTCCTTTTATCATTTCAATAACCAATTTTCGTAATTTCTTTTTTTCTTTAAATTTATTTCTTAATTTCTTAATCCTATTTGAAATTGTTTTCTTAAATTTTAGCTCATTATTAAATATTCTAGCTCTAACCGAATCATAATTTTGTTTACGCTCCTCAAAACTATATCTATGCCGCATATGCGGAATAAATTTGTTGAAACTCTTTACTATTTTTACCAAATTTAGATTTTTTTCTTTCAGTGTATTACACCCGGAGGGTTCTCTAAGGAACGATGGCCCCTCGCTGTTACATCGCCCCTGGAAAAATTTTTGTTTTTGCAATCTGTGCAGTTTGGCGATTTCACATCCGGCTTACCACATCCGTAACAGAACACTGTCCTCTTTGGAGAATTACAATGTTTGTATAGGTGGCCAATCGGTCGGCAATTCCAGCAAACAAGCGGATTTCTGGGCATTGGATTTTGTGCTTTGTCGATGTGGATCGCAGCTAGATCTTCATATACTTCATGCGGGCTTTCAAAGATTTCAATTGGCTTCTCAACAACCTCACTAACGTGTCTGGAATATCGGTTTATGGGTACTGCCGGAAAGCTTTTGGCATCTTTACGGCAAAATATTTTTGCCGCCTCGACGCATTCCTCCCGTAATTCTTCCACCGAACTCACAGCAATAGGGTATACTCTGGCTCTTATATCTTCCCTCAGATTCTTTTTAATAATTTTTATCATTTCCCTTTCAGGTATAGATATATCTAGACGAGATCTTCTGTGACATTGTGAAGAAAAACTCGTCAATACTCTCACCCGGGACTTGTTTTCTTTCAACTATGTCGCTCATTAGCTCAAAACTGGATCTGGTGGACTGGTATTGCTTTAATAGAGCCTCCTTAAGAGTGGTCCATTCTGTGACGTAGTTGACCTTAATATAGAGCCAGTACCATCTCTCGGCCGCTCCTTTAACAAGGGGTGGAAATTGTCCAGCACCTCACTCCAAGACACTTAATACTGCCGCTGCAGTCGCTCCACACGAAACACAAAATCTTCCACCGCTAATTTGCTGGTATTGCCGTCAAATTCTACCCCCCATTTATCGATACGCAATTTCGGATAACTTTTAAACATGGCCGCCTGATTGTGTTCTGACGAGGCTATTGACGAATGGTCAGAGTTTCTCGGGGATTCCTCAAAATGGATGCTGCCGCTATTTTTCACCGGCCCTATTTCTTCACGGAGCTTCTTGTTTTCTTGCTGGGTATGTTGTAACACTAAGCTCATTTTATTAACCGTAGCTGTTAATTCTGCCATTCGCCTTTTTAATTCGGTTATTTGAAAATTATGGTTTTGCTCTAACGCTCCTCTAATCGGGTCTTCCCTACCTATTTCACTAACGGGTGGCTGGTCCCTATAATTTTCCCGTGCGTTTAATACGCTACGTGACACAGCGCCTGTTGAGGGATTATTCACCATAATAGTCTTCGACTTATCGATTATTTGCGGACCTGAATTACCTGAAGCCTCATCCATAGCGCCGGTCTTATCTGCACTCGCTTTCTCTATGAATGTATTACTTTTATTAATTTCCCCGCATCCATCCGACTCTGACCGGTTCAAATCAAATTGAACCTCTCTATCTCTTTTTCTCGTGTCGTGCGGACTGCGGATCATATTCTACTTGACGAACAAATAAATTTCGGTTGCCTTTTTTTTACGGAGCAAACTCAAAGATGGACGTTTAAAACAAATTTCATAAATCACTAATTCCGAAACTATCTCGAATAATTAATACAATAATATCCTTCCGAAATTATTCTCTATTTTAAAATTCAAAACTGCTATATAATCTTACTAAAACAGGCTAAACGTATATTCTATCTACTTTCTATTTTACTAATTTTTTAGTTTTTTAATTAATAACTTAGAAAAATTCTAGTTTTGACGTACTTAGATTGCACAATATCACCAGGTATGGCATGAAGGTGACTAGCGGTCGTCGAAGTGGTTAAAATAAAATAATTCGTTTAAAAATATCATTCTCAATATGTAAAACAAAAAAAATAATTAAAGAATTGGCTCGTCAATATATTCTCTCATACGTTCTTAATGCTACCTATATTTGCTTAAGAGATTATGAGCTCTACTTTTCTGTAGCGAATCTCGATACCACAGTCCCTGTAAATCTAATAAAAATCACAGGCGGTTATCAAAGCGATACACAACAAAAAAAAACTTATATATTGACTGACATAAGCTGAAACTATTCAAAATACTTAAACAAAAGAAAATGACACAATACAATTATACACTTTACATAAAGAAAGTTGTTAAGCTATCAATGTCATTTCCCAGATGTATTCGACAAACTCATCGCATCCCTATAAAATCTAATCTGAAGCTTTTCCATACTACCTTTGTCTAAAATAATATATTTCAAAGGGCTATCAATCGGCTTCAAATTAATTTTCTGGTTGGCGATTCGTTCGTTGGGCTATTACGGAACTCTAATGGACTATTATTTCGTGCCTAGTTGACCTACACGCTACTTTATGTTCTACAAGTTGGGCGCCATTTATGTTACAGCCGCAGGGACCAATGAGGTTTCCGACCAGCTCGTTATTGGGAAACATGTCTCAGCGGGTTCCAACCCTCTCATTGGGTACGCTGCACATAACAAAAAAAAAACTGAAAAACAAACAACATAACAACTCTAGTGCTACTAAAAACATATTGACGAATGACACTTTACTTTTGATTGTAGGGACTGATGGAATGTCCTACTTAGCCCGCCCAACCGTGTCACAAATTCCGTTTCCGTTTTCACAATATATTTTGTGACCCACTTCCCACTCGACTTCTCCTTCCTTTAACTCACCTTCATGCCATTATTTGAATTTATTCCATACACATGCTAAATTTCGGTTTTAAAATTTCACATTAACATTCTTTATTAATATATAAAAAAAATAAATCTTAAACCTATACAATTTTTTTGATTTAAATCTCAAACTATACTAACTGACTAACATATACTAACAACATTCTATAAAAAACTCAAAAATCTATTACATAAAAAAACACTAATCTAATTTGACTAAAAATACCTTTTCCTATCTATTAAAACTCTGATAAATTTCTTACAATTTTTAATATCTTCTTCTATTATTTTCCTAACGTTTGTATTAATTCTTATTTTTGATAGTCTTTTTTTTTATTTTGCATTTAAATTTTTTTATTAATTTATTTTTATATATTTTTTTTTTAGATCCGTTTGTTCCACCGCTGTACCTGTAAGGTTCACCTCAATCCGCTCTAATGAAAATTCTTCACGCGGGAAAATAGACGCCGAACCCTACCCTGAAGGAGCTCCCTAAGGCTAGTAACTTTTCAGGCCAAATAGCAGTATTTTTAATTTTTCTATATCTATTTTAATTAGTTTTTATGTTAAAAATAAACTTTTCACTGGTATGAACCTCACTTATGTATTTTTCTTGTGGAACGTAAAGATATATTTAGTGTAGGAACTCCCTCTATCGGATAACCGGGGGACTTTTATCAAAAACACACACCATACAATCGCTAAAATTTTGGTGCCTAATCTAGGGGTAAGATAAAATGGTATACACTTAACACTAAACCTTTCACTACAAAATCTCAACAAAATAAAACATACGAAAACTGGACTAAATATTAATTTTTTTTGTGGTTATATTTTATATATATATTTTTTCCCCGGAAGGATGTTGGTTTCCTTTTGAATGTTAACTCTTCTTTTATTTTCTCCTTTTTTTTCACTTGAGATTTGCTTATTTTATTTTGTGGACTTCGAACCGGACTCACGGAATACCAAAATATATAAACAAAAAAAGGTTACCTGGCTATTTTTTTATACTGGTGCCTGGAAATTGGGTTGTGGGCTTCCTCTTTGGGTTTCACACTATGTGGCTTTTATTTATTTGCAGCCTTTTGGATTTTTCCTCATCCAGTTATATAGCCAGCTATATAATACCCAGTCATCAAATTGTGAACAACACAAAAAAAAAGAATATCTAACTTACGTTTTTGTTCCTGCTTTTTTAATATTTCCTTTGTTTGTTTATTTGTGTTTTCCTTTGAAAATTCCTCCTGCACTTTATTAACTCGGAATCTTTTGGTCGCAAATCGGTGTACACTAATAGTTAGGAACTAAATAGAGGGTAATTAAACACTTTCTATGCCGAAAAAAACTAATTATTTCGTCTATTACCTTTTTTCTTTATATTATTTAATATCAGGAAAATTTTATTTTTTTACTTTGCCGGTACTTCGCGCACTTGTTTTTTGTTTTTAATTTGTGTCTGTTCTCTTTAACTGATTTGCAACTTCTGATCGCTAACGAAAATCCCCAGTCGCTATGAACCAGTTTTTCTTCCAAGAATTTTCCAATTTTCCCACAGAAAAATTTACTTTTTTCCCGCCTAGCCATCCATCTTTTTTTTTTGCCTTGAATTTCTAGAATATTCTCTACATTAAAATATATTAAAATACCAAACCAGTTTTCCTATTTAACTGTTTGTCACACAAAACTAGGGACTAAAATTATTTTTGATTTTATTTATTTTTTCGCTTTTCCCCCCGTATTTATCATCCTGTGGGTTTCCTTGTATCAGGGTGTCATGACATTTAGAACAGTTGTTTATTTTTTTATTTTCAACATTTTTCAATATAACCGCTTTCGCTGGGCTTGTACTTTATGAATGAAAAGTACATCCCTGCTTTTTTTCCGCCTTATTTTACATTATATTTTACACTACACACCGTGCTAACACCAATGAATATACAACAACAAAACTGACAGCTGAAATAACAAGAAGACGACTGGAGGAAAAAACATACAATTTTGTGAAATTTTTCAATTTATTTTATTAAATTTATATTAGTACATGTGCGTTTATGTACATATATATTTTTTTATTTCTTTGTTTCATCCCGAAATTTAAGTTTTCCTGTGCAAAAAAAAATAAAAATCAAACGAGTCAAAGGAAATTGGTGAATTTTAGTTTTTTATTTTATACAGATGATGTCAAAAGAGTTTATGAAAAACAATTATGGCCATGTAGTATTTAATTTCTACATAAAGGTGGGTATATGCATATCGCTAGTCATTGTCCAATTAGTTTGCATTAATTGATGATTAAATATGTATGCAGAAATCTCATGTATACATGAATATATGTACATAGGTATAAATTTGATTTGTGCACATACATTCATTCATACATATGTACATAATAATTCTGCATATATGGTCATTGCCTTGTTAATCCGATACAGTGACCATTAATTCCGTGAAAAAATTGTGTACACTTTTTATGGATTAAAAAAAAACAACCAGCTAATTTATTTTTAGGCAAAGGCTCGTAATACTATATTCGGAAAAAGTTTGGCAGGTATATATAAAAAAAAATTAAAGGCACAAAGCGTACACAGAACTAAAATAGTGGAAAGGAGGCAAAAATTAGTGTTCGCTATAATAGTGTACGATTGGTCAACGTATTTTTAGCAAACCAGTAAACAATTTGACCGCAACAAAACTCCGGTTGCTACGAGTGTACGTGGTAGGAAACGGTGTGCGGGAAAAGTTGTAAATTATTTCATCACAAGCCCAACGTGGGAAACTCCCACACCCTGAGATAATAAGTCTCAAACGCTACCTGCCTTTAGCCGGATAAGTATTTAATAAATGTATTGTTTTTAGCTGTCATTGATGTTTTCTTCTGCTTACAGAAATTATACACCAAATTCGGATTTATTTTTTTATACCAATTGGGCACATGAAGTGCGCTTAAATAATCGAACGCCTGCAAAATTATTACTTTGAGGCAAGTTAAATTTAAACTTTCAATCTCAGTTAATCTCATTCGTCAATATTAAACATTACTAATTTCGTCATCATTAATTAATTTCTTTTCTTACGCGTATTTCGATCTTTCAATGTTAAACGGGTAACGCCTCTATTTTCTTCTACCTTGGATTTTGGCAGCTCTATGGATTTGGGTTGATCTCTAGCATCCTTATTTTCTAAGAATCCTGAGATGCAAAGATTTCATAATATTGGAATATCTACCTTTCAGTCATCATACGTGCAATATCACGGGAAGTAAATCCGCCACACGCCTATAACATAAGCATTTACTTTGTGTACATTTTTTCTGTTTTCAGGCTTCTCACGCTGAAGTATTTGGTATCATTGAACCGTAAAGAACCCCACCTTTTCTTCACCTTAAAACTAAAAAAAACTGGACATCACGCAAACACACATATCACAGGCGTATCACGGGTAAGACCTACCAACTAATATTGCACTATACAGGAAAATTGTAATACTACACTAGGCTACAACTATCAGGTACTTAGTAAATTATATCGCAGATTGTAAGGTAAAAATTGCTTAGAATTTAGCATTGATATTTTCCCCAAAATTACTCTGCACTGTGTTCCTCCTGTAGATTTCTTGCCCAGGGACAAATTTAACTATTCGTGCCCTCTGGTTATACCTTTCGGCGCTTTTTTCATAGGCTTGATTCATATTTTCTTTTATCTGACTTCGCACTAATTCCATTCTTTCGCTCGGCTTTGATATTATTTGGTGGTCTGTAACTGACTGTAGTTTTCGGGCTAGTTTATAATCTGCTCCACTTAAGTACATGTGCTGGCCAAATAGAGCAAAGAAGGGTGTGAAACCAATAGCACTGTGGAATGAATTGCGCAATGCGCAATCTATCTCCGATAAATAGAGATCCCAATCTCTATGATCTTCTTTGAGATAGGCTCTTATTGCTGATAGTATGCTCTGGTTCACCCGCTCTGACGCGTTGCTGCTGGCTTGGTACACTGGCGTTTTTAAATGTTGAATCTTGTATGTGCTTAGCAGATTTTGAAAACTTTTTGATACAAACTGCGCACCATTATCAGTGTGAATCACCTCGGGAACACCAAATTTGTGAAACACTTCATGGACTAGGAATTCGATTACATTTCCTGCAGTGGCTTCTTTCATAGCCTTCATTAGAGTGTATTTTGTGAAGTGATCTAATACAAGAAAAATATAGCAGTTACCAGACTTGGACCTCGGATATTTGCCAAGAAAGTCCAGATATAATTTCTGAAATGGCCTCAAGCGTACACAGAACTAAAATAGTGGAAAGGAGGCAAAAATTAGTGTTCGCTATAATAGTGTACGATTGGTCACCGTATTTTTAGCAAACCAGTAAACAATTTGACCGCAACAAGTTATGAGTGCGCCTGAACATTTCCAAGGCAAATTCAAACAATTAAGTAGTAGGTCGGGGAGCGGACCATATGTACCTTAAAGCGGACCTTCTAAGCTTTAATTTGGTGTATAGTTTATATACCTGGCAAGTTTTTTTTAGCAAAGTTTCAAAAGTATAAAACTTATGAATTCGCCTTGAACACTACCAAGGCAAATTCATAGCAATTAAGTAATGTTCGGGGAGTGGACCATATATACCTTAAAGAGGACCTTCTAAGCTTTAATTTGGTATATAGTTTATATACCTGGCAAGTTTTTTTTAAACAAAGTTTCAAAAATAAAAAAATTATTTTATTTCGCTTGAGTACTATTTCCGGTATAGGTCAAAATAAGGGCATAGTTCGGGGGCGAACCACATGTACCTTTAAGCTGACCTTCTAAACTCTAATTTGGTGTCTAGATTATGTACCTGGCAAGTTTTTTGTTGCACAATGTTTAAAAAAAAAATTTACTTTATTCCGCTTAAGTATGTTATGAATTCGCTAAATTTCGGCGGTCTCTTTTGTTTCCAGAGTTACGGGGTTCAAAACTTTTATTTATTTTTTTGGAGCAATCTTTATATGTACTTAAATTATTTTAATTTAAGTTGCTATTCGATATACACAGAGGAAAAAATTCGTAAGCCCGGCCGAAGGCCGGCTAGTTAGAAAACCTTGAGACATCAATGCCAAACGTTCAGTTTGTTTTCTCAAAATGAATAGTACTTATTATATGAATACATCTAATATATCTATATTTATGTACAAACATACACACATATGTATTACTTTAAGGTGCTGTTTGATCCCAGCAAACCAAAACATTCGAAAATAATATCGCATTCGAATATTGCGCACACGTTTCAGGGACAAAACACTCGCGAACGGCTATCGAAGTCGGAAAGAGAAAGAACTGCTAGAGCTCACTCGTCGCTCAATTTGTGGCAGCAAAATCTTTCGATTTCGATGTTTCGCTGACAAATCAATTGCGAACAAATATCGATACTAAAAAAATGCAGGAAAAAATAATTTTTCAAGATTGTTATCTTTATTTTTTAATTTATCTATTTTATTGTAAATGGAATAATTATTTATTTTAAATTTTAACTTACGCTGCATTCAATCAGATTCGAACACGGTGCCTCCAGGCTGACAAATTAGCACATATCCACTAGGCTATCGTGGCAAATTTTTTTTCTAATCAATTATTGCACACATGAATGCAAAGTTCACCTTCGAGAAATTATTGAAAATAGTTCGATGCTGCGAACATTCACATTTGAAATTTTGCAATTGCGCTTAAAATATCGACATATTTCGATGCTGCGAATATTCACATTTTATGAAATTTGGCAATTGCGCTTATTATCGCGACATTATCAACAAAAGCTCGCTTTAGCGAACATTCGATTTTTTAGATTCACGAGCATATATCGAACAAATTTGTTTCGAAAATTCTTCGTTTTAGCGAACCTTCTTTTATTTCGAATCTCAGGTTTAGTGGGATCAAACAGAGATTTTTTTGACTGTATTAGTGCAAAAAACCTCACACGTATAGTTTGATGTGAGTTTGATGAAAAACAATACACTTTTGATTTTCACTACCGCCGATGACGAAATTTGAAGCTTGTTTGATGTGTGGCTGTGTAATTACTTCAAATATCATTTTTGTTTAGTTTTCGCAGCAACCACATCATTTCTATGGAGACGCAGTATTTAAAAAACGGATGAACAAAATTTTATTTATTGAAGTTTATCGTGGTTTGCCTGTTTTATGGCGAGTTAAATCGATGCAATATAGCAATAGAAATAGGAAAAAATGCTTAGTACGAGATATTGATTGAAATATATACAGAAAACCCCAAATGCGGAAAAAAGGATGTCGCAAAAAACGTTAACTCTCTTCGAACTGCATATGGAAAGGTATTAAAAGGAATAAAAAAGGGGGCTTACATAGGGTTTAGCTACTCCTCTCAAAAATAAATAAAATGTATCATATCCGATAGAAAATTAAAAAATAAGAAGAAAAAATTAGATAAACAATTGGCGATGACGCTTAGTTTCCGAGTTATGGGCCTCTGAAATTCTAGTCCGAAATTGCGATTCTAGTGTATTTTCCAACGAATGCAGTCAATATTGGTATTATTTAAAAGGGTTTGAGCTTGCCTTTCAGGAGATGCTCAAATTTTTCACATTTTTGCCTAGGCAGAAAATCTTTAGTCGGCGAAGCTACTATTCGACATACATAGAGGAGAAAATCATTAAGTCCGGCCGAAGGCCGGCTAGGCAGAAAACCTTTACTCAGCGAAGCCACTATTCGACATACATAGAGGAGAAATCCTGTAATCCCGGCCGAAGGCCGGCTAGGCAGAAAATCTTTACTCAGCGAAGCCACTATTCGACATACATAGAGGAGAAAACCTGTAAGCCCGGCCGAAGGCCGGCTAGGCAGAAAGTCTTTACTCAGCGAAGCCGCTATTCGACATACATAGAGGAGAAAATCATTAAGTCCGGCCGAAGGCCGGCTAGGCAGAAAACCTTTACTCAGCGGAGCCACTATTCGACATACATAGAGGAGAAAACCTGTAAGCCCGGCCGAAGGCCGGCTAGGCAGAAAATCTTTACTCAGCGAAGCCGCTATTCGGAAAACATAGAGGAGAAAATTATTAAGTCCGGCCGAAGGCCGGCTAGACAAAAAGTCTATACTCAGCTAATCCACATTTCTGCATCATTAGTTTTTGCGGGTTAAGTTACTATGTCAAACAAAATTTTTCAAACAAACTTTCAATTCGAGTCACGCAAACTACTTTTGGAACTACCGTTCCGAAACGGCTATATGAGACAATTTTTGACATATATAATGTTGTAGAGCTAGCTTTTGTCTACATTTCTGCATCATTAGCTTTTGCGGGTTAAGTTACTATGTCGAAAAAAAATTTTCAAACAAACTTTCACTTCGAGTCACGCAAACCACTTTTAGGCCTGCCGGTTCGAAATGGATCCGTGAGACAATTTTTGACATATATGGTGTTGTAGAGCAAGCTTTTGTCTACATTTCTGCATCATTAGTTTTTGCAGGTTAAGTTACTATGTTAAACAAAATTTTTCACACAAACTTTCACTTCGAGTCACGCAAACCACTTTTGGGCCTACCGGTCCGAAATGGCTCCGTAAGACAACTTTTGACATATATGGTGTTGTAGAGCAAGCTTTTGCCTATAATTCTGCAGAATTAGTTTTTGCGGGTTAAGTTACTATGTCGAGAAAATTTTTTCAAACAAACTTTTACTTCGAGTCTCGCAAACCACTTTTGGGCCTACTGGTCCGAAATGGCTCTGTGAGAAAATTTTTGACATGTATGGTGTTGTAGAGCAAGCTTTTGTCTACATTTCTGCATCATTATTTTTTGCGGGTTATGTTACTATGTCGAACAAAATTTTTCAAACAAACTTTCACTTCGAGTCACGCAAACCACTTTTGGGCCTACCGGTCCGAAATGGCTCCGTGAGACAATTTTTGACATATATGGTGTTGTAGAGCAAGCTTTTGTCTACATTTCTGCATCATTAGTTTTTGCAGGTTAAGTTACTATGTTAAACAAAATTTTTCACACAAACTTTCACTTCGAGTCACGCAAACCACTTTTGGGCCTACCGGTCCGAAATGGCTCCGTAAGACAACTTTTGACATATATGGTGTTGTAGAGCAAGCTTTTGCCTATAGTTCTGCAGAATTAGTTTTTGCGGGTTAAGTTACTATGTCGAGAAAATTTTTTCAAACAAACTTTTACTTCGAGTCTCGCAAACCACTTTTGGGCCTACTGGTCCGAAATGGCTCTGTGAGAAAATTTTTGACATGTATGGTGTTGTAGAGCAAGCTTTTGTCTACATTTCTGCATCATTATTTTTTGCGGGTTATGTTACTATGTCGAACAAAATTTTTCAAACAAACTTTCACTTCGAGTCACGCAAACCACTTTTGGGCCTACCGGTCCGAAATGGCTCCGTGAGACAATTTTTGACATATATGTGGTTGTAGAACAAGCGTTTGTCCACATTTCTGCATCATTAGTTTTTGCGGGTTAAGCTACTATGTCGAACAAAATTTTTCAAACAAACTTTCACTTCGAATCACGCAAACCAGTTTTGGGCCTACCGGTCCGAAATGGCTCCGTCAGAAATTTTTTCATATATATAGTGTTGTAGAGCAAGCTTTTGTCTACATTTCTGCATCATTAAGGTGAAGGTACATAGCATGCCTTAAATACGTTAATGCGTTACAGACTTCTGTCAAAAAAGTTGAAATAGAGTGTTTCCATAAGGCAAGATACAAAGCGAAGTTTGCGACGCGCGTAACTCGCAAAAAGTTGAACATTCTTCACCTTTCACGCGTCGTATACAAAATGACAGGTAGTGCTGCCAGATTCATATGCTAAAATGTTTGTTTAATGGAAATAAATTATTAGAAATTAATTTTTTTTGATTAAAAAATGGATGAAAAGTGCATTAAATATATAAAGAAAAATAAAACTTAAAGGCAAGACAAAATATAGCCGGCAAAGGCTTGAAATTGTATAAGCAGAAGATCATCAAAAGCGTGGTGTGTAACTTGCCATTCTTAAAGCGTTAAAAGTGCGAAAAGTAAGAAATTTTTCAAACAAACTTTCACTTCGAGTCACGCAAACCACTTTTGGGCCTACCGGTGTTGCAGAGCAAGCTTTTGTCTATATTTCTGCATCATTAGTTTTTGCGGATTAAGTTACTATGTCGAACAAAATTTTTCAAACAAACTTTTACTTCGAGTCACGCAAACTACTTTTGTGCCTACCGGGGTCTACATTTTTGAAAAGAGAATTTCATTGTACAGTAAAATTCGCTTATAGTCCATTGCCTCATTTGCACCCTTTTTGTGGACTATGAGGCAAATTGAACTATATCTTGATTTTTATATAAGCCAATTTGTGCCTTATATGCGAATCCCCATATAATTATTTCTTTTAACAAAGAAAAATAAAACTAACGTTAAGAAATTACTTCCTTATTTTCTCAATTCACAAATATTGCAATTAAGATTGCTAAAATAAAAACAACTTTTACTTCAATATGAGTAATATTTTCATAAAATTATGATTACAAAAAAAAATATTATTTTTGACTTGCCACAACATTCAAGTAATACACAAACGCACACGTTGCATTTAAATTAAAAACTCTTTTATTTTTCTTTTTGCTTATAAATTCACATATGGTTACAATTATTATTAACACGGTTCTTTTCTTTTTATTTTATTTTTAAGTACTTATGAATGTTTATCAACAAACATACATACGTACTTAAGTGCACGAATTTATTGCCCTAAAAAAAATATCAAATTCCCAGAATATAAAATCAGTACATTTTGCGGGTGGTCACACAAAATGCACTTCAATCACTTACCCAATAATTTCCTAGAAAACCAATAATAAATAAAATAACTATTGAGAAATATTCTTTTAGTAAACAATAATAAATAGAACACTTATTGAGAAATATTCTTTTAAGCAATCATAAATAGAACAATTATTAAGAAATGTATTTTTAAAAAAACTAATATGTATAAGCAAATTTTCAGTATTTAAAGTTAAGATTTATATTGTAACAAGGCAGTCTAAAAAGATAGATTCAATAAACAAGTCGAATAATAAATTAAAAACCAACCCGTGTTTTTTTTTATAAATAAAATTAACGACAACATTTCTGGCGACGAGGATGGGATATTGCAAGTCTTTCTAACAAAAAAAAATTTTGTTAACAATAGTACTTGGATTTTTAAATCCTTTATGCATATCCTAAACGGTCATATTCCTTGACCAAACCACAGCAACTTGGAAAATTTTTTTTTGTGTTAAATTTATAAAATAAATTTTGCGAGTAAGGTCTGCAAAAACGACTTTATAGAACAGAAGATTTAAACTTTTAACGCAACACCCACATAAGAAAATCCAGAGCAGTCATCATATGCAACGACTAAAAACGAAAGTGATGAAACATCAGCTACAAAAGGAAACAACAACTATTAAACAAGAATTATTTAACAAGAACGAGTTATCAACAACCAATAAAACAGGGAAGGACGACAGCAGAAGAATCAACAAAATAAACAACTATTAAACAACAATTATTTAACAAGAACGAGTTATCAGCAATCAATAAAATAGTGAAGGACGACAACAGAAGAATCAATAACAACAACTATTAAGCAACCACTAAACAACAACTATAGAACGAGTTATCAACAATCAATAATTATCGTAAGTGAAATAATTTTATTTTATTTTAAAATAAGCCTTCAAAAAGAAAATTTCTTTTTATGTACGCTATAGAGCAATTAGACATAGAATCAGAAATAGATAGAATAATATTATATACTGCTAAAGAAGAAGATATAGGTTAGGTTAGGTTATCAGGTCGCTGGTGAAAATTATAAAGAAAGGGTTCCAGCCCACTTGGGTCCAATAATAATGGTCCCTTTGTGATACCTGTAAAGGACAGGAAAGGAAAGAGAGAACAGGACAGTGTATCAAATAGAGTGAAAGGAGAGGAGTTAATAGAGGTATTAGAAATTAGTTCAAAGAGAAGAGAGAAAGAGGTAAGGCGTACGGAGTTCCGTGCAGGAAGGGTCATTCGTGTTTTAGAAACGCCATTTGGGTAGTCAGCGAGTGAACCACCCGCTGCTCCTAATGAAGGAACTTATGTTCTTGAGTTCTATTTCTGAGAACTCGGAGAGGCTACCAAAGAATCTTTTGCCCAGTAGGCGAAGGCGGTGGTCCTCCAGAGCTGGACAAAGGCATAAAAGGTGCATTACATTCTCTTCTTCTTCTACGTCATTACAGCTTGTGCAGTAGTCATTGTGTGGGAGACCCATACGTCTAGCGTGGGTTCCAAAGGTGCAGTGCCCCGTCACCGTGGCCATGAGGTTGCGTAGGTGTGGTTTCGTGAAATCTAGAAGTTGTTTAGTTCTGTTTATGTCAAGGCGAGGCCATATTGTTCTCGCAGTAGAGCAAGTTGGTTCATTGTACCATCTGGTTTGAGCCAACTGCAAGAAGGCAGCGTCAATTCGTCTCCAGCAAGATGAGAGTGGGATCCCGCAGAGATCGTCAATATCGACATCCCGAAGCAAGGTTCCCCTCTTAGCCAGATCATCCGCAATGATGTTGCCTGAAACGGACTCGTGTCCCCTTACCCATCTGAGGGTGATACCTAGATTGCTCGCCATCGTGTTAAGTGCTGTGCGGCATTCCAGGACTAGGCTGGATGTGGTGTACACACCAGTGAGTGCTTTAATCGCCGGTTGACTGTCAGTTATGATCTGAACGTCGGCATTTGATATCCGGTAAAACCTTAGCCAGTATATTGCTCGTTTGATGGCAGATATTTCTGCTTGTAGGATGCTACATTCGTCCGGGAGTCTGAAAGACATTTTGATCCCGAACTCAGCGATATAGACACCCCCGCCAACTCTCGTTCCCCATTTGGAGCCATCGGTATAAATGTGTATGGCCCCGTGTGGTGTTGGGGAAAAGTCCCCCGTCAAGGAGTATCGGAATTCTTTCCTGAAGGAGGGCTTCGGAGTGCAGTAGTCAATGAGATCCGGAATGGTATCGGTAGTCTCTAGAATGCTAGCATGACCCCATGGTAGATGGTTCCATGCGCCGATTGCGTTAAGCCTAATTGCTGTACGTAGTGCTTGCTTTCTGGCCAGCAGATCCACTGGTAGCCAGCACAACGCAGCGAAAAGAGCCTTTGTTGGTGTGGATCTTAGGGCACCAGTTATCATGATTGCCATTATGCGAAGAACCCTCTCTATACGAGATCGATTGCTCGCCAAGTCCAGTGCTTTCCACCAGACGGATATGCCGTAAAAAAGTATAGGCTTGATCACTGTCTCTAATATCCAATTGACCCCTTTGGGATATATACCCCAGGAGGGGCCAATGGCGTTTCTGCAAACATAAATTGCCGTTAAGGCTTTAGCTGCTCTTGCATGAAGATTGTCCCTCCATGTTAACTTGCTGTCAAGGACTACACCGAGATATTTGGCGTTGTCCGAAAGGGCTAGTGTGATGCCATTTAATTTTGGTAGCGTGAAAGCTGGAATTTTGTACCTTCTTGAGAAGAGTACTAACTCCGTTTTGGTAGGATTGACACTTAGGCCATTCTGTGAACACCAGTCACTGACCTCGTTAAGTGCCGTCTCCAGCCTTTGTGTTAACGTGTCTAGATGGAAGCCAGATACCGCCACCGCAACATCGTCTGCGTATGCAACGGTTTTGATATACATGGATTCCAATTTCTTAAGCAAAGCGTTTACCGTCACATTCCACAGGAGGGGTGATAGTACTCCACCTTGCGGCGTGCCTTTACGTGCGTGCCTGGTGATGCGTGCTACACCCAAAGTGGATGTGATCGTTCTACTTTGAAGTATATTCTTTATGAGCTGATATATGGATCGGTCAATCCCTAGCTCCATGAGAGCCTGGATGATTGCCGTCGAGTTAATATTGTTGAAGGCGCCTTCAATATCCATGAAGGCTACCAGTGTGAAGTTTTTATGCTCGAGTGATTTTTCTATGTATCCTACGAGCGAGTGCAAGGCCGTCTCAACTGATTTCCCCTTGGTATAGGCGTGCTGAGAGGCTGAGAGGAGAGTACTGTCGACAGTTGTTCTGATATGAACGTCGATCAGCCGCTCCAGTGTCTTTAGAAGGAAGGAGGTAAGGCTGATGGGTCTAAAGTCCTTCGGGATGAAGATAACATCGCAGTTTGTCCATTGGTTTGGAATATATGACCATGAAAGGCAGGCCCTGTATATGCTAATTAGCCAGGGGGTAGCAAGATCTAAGTTGTGTTGCAGATCTGCAGGGATTATGCCATCCGGACCAGGTGATTTGTACGGATGGAAACTTTTAATAGCCCAGTGTAACATGTCCACAGTGATTTCTATGGCTACAGGGGACTGGCTAGTAGGGAGAGCCGCATTTCGCGCTTCCGTGTAGTGTTGACAACCTGGAAAGTGGGTGTCAACCAGGACCTCCAGAGTCTCCAAGGAGCTGTTGGTCCAGTTGCCGTCCGATTTCTGGATAAATCCAGGTATGGATGGCTGTTTAGCTAGGATTTTACGCAGTCTGCTAGTCTCGGAGAAGGATTCTACATTGCTGCAGAATTCCTTCCAAGACTTGCGTTTAGCGTTCCTGACAAGGTTCTTAAATTTGTTCACGGAGGACTTATAGAGTGTCCAGTTGCCTGTTCTCTTAGCCTCATTGAACAGCCTTCGGCAGTTCTTACGAGATTCTGCAATATTATCAGACCACCATGGTGGTCTGCGGTTAGGACGTTGAATGGATGGTCTACAAGATAGGCTTGTGGCCTCCTTAAACGCATTGGTTAATTTGTCTACTACTTTATCAATGTCTGCTACTACCTCTATGGTTGGAGGGCGCGCGATTAGACTGGTAAGAATGTTGTTGTGTTCCTCCCAGTTCGTTCTACGTCTGTTTAAATAAGATCTTGTAACTCTGTTGGCTATGCTGATGGAAAATACCACATAGCGGTGATCAGAAAAGGAGCAGTCTGTTGAGACTCTCCACCCCTGAATCAGATGTGCGTGTCTCATGCTGGCAAGTGTTATGTCTAAGACCTCCTGCCTGTTAGAGACCGCAGAGGTGGGTTCTGAACCCCGATTTAGAACTACTAGATTGTTATCTAGAATGAAGTCAAAAATGCACTCACCTCTTGCGTTGGTATCTGAGCTGCCCCAGATATGGTGGTGCGCGTTTGCGTCGGCGCCCATTAGAATGGGTATGCCCCTCTCTTTAGCTGCTCCCGCCATCTTATGGACCAAGGTGTGAGGTGGTGGGTCCATGTGGTCGTGAGCCATATAGCAGGACAGAATCCATATGGTGGATTCCCCTGTCTCCCATGCTGCAGTAACCGTATCTTCATTACTGTAATTAGAGAGAATGAAGATGTTAAGGTTGGCTTTCGCTAAAATACAGGATCTAATGGTTTTGTCATTGTTACCTGAGTTTGCTGCGTACAGTAGTTTGTAGCCACTGGCGCTGAGTCCAAGAATCTTGCCGTTATTGGTCCACGGCTCCTGGACTAGCGCAATATAAAGAAGAAGATATAGAAATTTTAACAAAATTCTCACGCCAAATAACATTAACTAAAATTAGTGCGAGAAAAAAATATTTAAACCTCATAAAAAGAAGACAAAAACGCATTAGAATATAAAAAAAAAATAAAAAAAAACATAATAATAAAATATATTTTATTTAAAATTAATTCAAATACAAAAAAAATTTTCGAAAGAAACAATTTCACCATGGCCCAACCACACTCTATATCTTTAGACCCCATAAAATATTTGAAAACTCTCCCAGAATTCAATGGAGACAGAAGGGATCTATACAACTTCATTACACTAGTAGACAGAATATATCCTTTATTGACACAATATGATGAAATGTCACAGTTAGTTTTCTCTGATATAATTAAAAG
Organism: Panzeria rudis; assembly: GCA_956483635.1. Taxonomy (NCBI): domain Eukaryota; kingdom Metazoa; phylum Arthropoda; class Insecta; order Diptera; family Tachinidae; genus Panzeria; species Panzeria rudis. The sequence goes on along the minus strand of OY101447.1, from coordinate 77,978,116 downwards.
TAGACTTCAAGGTAGAGCAAGAGAAGTTATAGAAATAAACTTTCACGTCCAATCGTGGACTGATATAAAAGTTATTTTAGTAAACAATTTCGGCGAAAAATTAAGTATAGAAGAATTATACGACAAAATGAGATCAGTAGGATTTAGAACTAATACTCTAGACTTTTACACCGAAATAAAAGACAGGTTAAGAAGACTTAATAACAAGGCTAGTCTTATAATGGGAACAAATACAGGCTCAGAAACAATAGTTAATAATAATATGAAATCAGCTTTGAATATTTTTAAAGAAAAAATACCAGAGCCTATGAAAACAATATTGGCCTGTAGGAATCCACAGACTCTCGAAAGTGCTATGGAAATATTAATTCAATCAGGTTACGGCTACTACGGTGGTAAACTTGAAAAACCACAAGCTTACGTACGTAATCAAAATGACAAAGGAATCTATAATAGAAACACTAAACCCAAAAATTCTAACCAAAATTATAATCAAAACGACCGACAAAAACCATTTGCCAATTCACAGTATAAACCAAATTTTAACCATAACCAAAACCAGTACAGACATAACCAATATAGAACATTTACAAACCAACAGTATAGACCTAATTTCAATAATAACCAAAATCCACATCAAAATCCACAACACCGACCAAATTTCAATCACAATTATCAAAGAAATGAACAAGTAGTTCCAGAGCCTATGGACGTGAATATGGTCCAAAATCTTCAAGAAAATACACCTATAGAAAATTTTCAATTTCTAGCCTCGAAGGAAACTTACCACATATAGTTTTAAAATCTAAATTAGGTTATTTAAAATTTATTATAGACACAGGAGCAACCCATTCTATTATAAATCCTGGCATATGCCACCCACAATGGAATGTACCCTCCGAAGAAATAACAATAAAAACACTACAACATCTAATTAAAATTAATAAAAAAGTCCACATACCCCTTTTTGAAGAACTCGGAGACAGCAAATGTCGAATTGAATTTTTCGTCTGTAAATTCCACACCTATTATGACGGGTTGATTGGAAATAATATACTAGAACAATTAGGAGCAATAATAAATTTAAAGAATAATACTTTGGTTATTGGAGAAAAAGAAATACCATTAATATATAAACACAACAAAATAGAATATTATTTTGAAAGTGAAGGATCATATAAAGTTGAAATACCCGTTGACTGCAAAGAAGGATTAGTATTTAAAGATAAAACAGTATCAAGAGATAAAAACATTGAAATTATGGAAGGCGTATACAACGCAGAAAATTTTAAGATTACAGCATTTGTTAATGTGAAAGGAAAAAAAGGGTGATATTTACAACTCAGAAAACAGAAAAAGTAGATACCGAAAACTTTCATATCCAAGACATAGAAAAGGAAAACATGATTCCTCTCTTGAATCAGATTAGAACTGATCACTTAAATGATGAAGAAAAAACCAAGCTTTTAGAAATAGTTAAACGATTCCAAAAAGTATTCCACATTGAGAATACAGACTTAACTTTTACAAACGCAATTAAACACGAAATTAGAACAACCAACAACGTCCCAATCACGGCTAAGACTTACCGTTATCCCTATATTCATAAAAGTGAAGTCCAAAAACAAATCAAACAAATGTTAGATAATAACATAATTCGACCAAGCCATTCACCCTACTCTGCTCCAGTATGGATAGTGCCAAAGAAGATGGACGCCAGTGGTGAGAGAAAATGGAGGTTGGTGGTCGATTATCGTAAACTAAATGAAATTACGATAGATGATAAATACCCGATTCCAAACATAGAGGAGATATTGGAAAAACTTGGAAGGTGCCAATATTTTACAACATTGGATTTAGCCAAAGGATTTCATCAAATAGAAATAAATGAGAAAGACATACCAAAAACGGCATTTAGTGTCGAGGGCGGACATTACGAATTCCTTCGTATGCCGTTTGGCCTCAAAACAGCACCAGCCACGTTCCAAAGGCTGATGAACAACGTCTTAGGGGACTATATAAATAAAATCTGCTTAGTATATCTTGACGATATAATTATATTTTCTACATCACTCCAAGAACATTTAGAATCTATTACGAAAATATTGAAACGTTTAAGGGAAGTAAATTTAAAAATCCAGTTGGACAAAAGTGAATTCATGAAGCGAGAAACAAATTTTTTAGGACATATAGTAACCGAATCTGGTATAAAACCAAACCCAGATAAAATAAAGTGCGTACAAAATTTCCCATTACCCACTACACCAAAACAAATAAAACAGTTCCTCGGTTTTGCTGGATACTATAGAAAATTTATAAAAGATTATTCAAAAATCGCAAGACCGATGACTAAATATTTAAAAAAGAATGCAAAAATCGATATAAATGATCCAGAATACAATGAAAGTTTTAAAACACTAAAAATATTATTAGTGAATTCCCCAGTTCTCGTATATCCCGACTTTAATAAAAAATTTACTCTACAAACAGACGCAAGCAACTTTGCAGTAGGTGCAGTGTTATCTCAAGACGGACATCCTATTTGCTACGCAAGTAGAACACTTAACGATCACGAGCAAAATTACAGTACAATTGAGAAAGAATTGTTGGCGATAGTATGGGCAACACAACAACTAAGACTATACCTTTTTGGCAGACGATTTTTAATTGAAACTGATCACAGACCCTTAACATGGTTATTCTCCATAAAAGAACCTAATTCAAAACTTATAAGATGGAGATTACGACTACAGGAATACGATTATGAAATCAAATACAAAAAAGGAATCCTAAATGGAAATGCCGACGCACTTTCCAGAATCGAAGTAAATCTAAACGAAGAAAGTAATACTTCAACATCAACAAACAATGATTTATTTATAGAAACAACTAATCCTTTAAATTTTTATAAACAACAAATTATCATTGCTAAAACAACATCCGGCTCACTGAAAATCAAAAACGAGAAAATTTTTCAGAATTATAGGAAAACAATATCAGCTAAAAAGTTTGACGAATCAACCTTCATAACAATTTTGAAGAATCACTTTAATCCCAATAGGACAAATGCAGTACTAATCCATGATGAAACTGTCGCTGAACAGTTTAAGGTAATATTAAATAAATATTTCGAAAACAACAATAGATTTAAAGTCTTAAGATGTAAAAAGGTATTAGAAGACATTTTAGACGAAAACATTTTAACAGAGAAGATAGAACAGGAACATAAGAAAAACAATCATAGGGGCATCAATGAAAATTTTGCGGAACTGAAAACAAAAATATACCACCCAAAACTAAGATTACGAGTGACACAATTCATAAATAATTGTGAAATATGTAACAAGGAAAAATACGATAGGAACCCTATTAAACAAAAATTTCAAATTACCGAAACACCAGAAAAACCAGGAGAAATAGTACATGCAGACGTATTTTATAGTTTGGACAAAACTTTATTTCTTACATTTATAGATAAATTCTCCAAATATGCCCAGGCAATTAGAATAAAAAACCGATCATGGATCGAATTCAAAACCGCTCTAACGCAATATTTGGCGTCAGATGGAAATATAAAAAAACTAATCATAGATAACGAACTAGGTTTCAAAGCACTTCCCCTTCTAGAATTTCTCAAGGAACAAAATATTGAAATACACTACACTTCAAACAACAACCATACTTCAAACTCAGACGTGGAACGTTTGCATAATACAATTAATGAGCATATAAGAATCCTCAAACATGATCCCAATAGCGAAACAGAATCAGTCGAAGAAAAAATATACAAAATCATTATGTTTTATAACAATACCATTCATTCCACAACCAAAAGAAAACCTATTGATTTTAGGAACGGAACAATCAATCAAGATGATTACAAATTGATCAAAGAATCGATTATGAAAATTAAAGAAAATAGTATCAACAAACGTAATGTAAACCGGGAAAACGTAAATATTCAAACAGGACCTGTATATATAAAAGATGAGAAAGGACGTAAAAACCACTCTAAATTTCGTAAAGTAATAGTTTCCGAACTTGATAACGATCACGTAATTACTAGCACGAGACACAAATACTATAAGTCCCACATTAAAAGGAAGAAAATGCTTTAAAACACTGTAAACTAAAACACAAATACTTCAGAAACTACATAAGCCATATGACTATCTATTTTCAGATGAAATTACCAATAATAATACTACTTACTTCAATTGTAAACCTTTTGAATTCACAAAAATTATATATCCAAGACCTTACAAACAACAACAATGGATACATCCCGATAAAAGAAGAGCAGGATATAAGGATCATAGACTACTACCACAGGATATTCCACTTCATCAATCTAACTCAATACCACTACTCCATCGAGACAATAGAGAATAACATAAAACTGTTAGACGAATCAATTTCAGATACAAAACCATTATTGGACACAATAAGAAACAATTTTGTGTTACTTAAAGTTAAAGTCAACAACTTATCTCCCAATTTTAGAAATAAACGAGGTCTTATTAATGCACTCGGTACAGGAATTAAATTTATAACTGGAAACTTAGACAGTGAAGATGAAAAAGAAATTAAAAACACACTTGATGCTTTAACAAAAGGCATGCAAAACAATTCAATAGAAATTAATTCATTTGTTCAAATAAGCGAAACACTCTCTTCCCAAATAAGAAATACTACAATGCATATCAACAAGCAACAAGCCATTGTTACAAAGTATATAAATAACTTTCGAAATGAGATCCAAAATAAAATATCAACAATAGAGGACGAAGTAACCTTTCTAAAACATATATATCAAGTCGATAACGATATAACCCTATTAAGAAATCATGTAGACGACATTGGTCAGGTAATATTCACTAGCAAATTAGGCATCATTCCAACAGACATACTAAATCAACAAGAGTTAAAATTCATTGAGGACTTTGAGTCTTACATTAATATCAAAATTAACGTAATCTTCCTTGAAGAAACAATTTCAATTGTCCTTTCTATACCAAAATATTCCCCTAACTCTCTTTCCAAAATTACCTTTGAACCAATTCCTAACAAAGAGAATAAATCATTATACCTTGAAGAAATCCAAATATTACTTGATAAAAACTTTAATATATTTCACATAAACATATTAAAGAATTTAGCTAAAAACCTCAAACCATTTAAAGATCTTTGCATTGAAAATATAGTTCGTAACAATGAAGCCAAATGCACAGTAAGAAAGTTTGACTTTATGGAAATTAAAGAAATAAAACAAGGTTTTCTTCTATTTAAAAATTTTTACGGTAACTTAACAGAAAATTGCATTCACGAGAACCATGGAAAATTTTTTGGAACATTTATTTTGAAATTTGAAAATTGTAATGTAACTGTAGAAAATAAAGTATATTATAACGATAAATTAAGAATCAAATAAGATGTAATAATATCTCATTTAATCACTGATATTAAAGAAAACAAAACATTTATAGATTTAAAACTAGAAGACCTCTATGTTAAACAATTAAGCTATGAAAATAAATTTAAAAATGTAGATTTTAAACAACACACTAACAAAATACTAAACATAACAAGTAATGGAATAAATGTAATTATAGTTATTATTGTCATTATATTAACATTCTTTATATACAAAAGAAAAATTAATGTTTACAATATTTCGTCGGAGCCTCAATCTAACGGAGGGGGAGTTACGATAACCCCTCGCAAAATAGTAATTTAAATACTTTTGGTTATTTGATACAAACGCCACAACATTCAAGTAATACACAAACGCACACGTTGCATTTAAATTAAAAACTCTTTTATTTTTCTTTTTGCTTATAAATTCACATATGGTTACAATTATTATTAACACGGTTCTTTTCTTTTTATTTTATTTTTAAGTACTTATGAATGTTTATCAACAAACATACATACGTACTTAAGTGCACGAATTTATTGCCCTAAAAAAAATATCAAATTCCCAGAATATAAAATCAGTACATTTTGCGGGTGGTCACACAAAATGCACTTCAATCACTTACCCAATAATTTCCTAGAAAACCAATAATAAATAAAATAACTATTGAGAAATATTCTTTTAGTAAACAATAATAAATAGAACACTTATTGAGAAATATTCTTTTAAGCAATCATAAATAGAACAATTATTAAGAAATGTATTTTTAAAAAAACTAATATGTATAAGCAAATTTTCAGTATTTAAAGTTAAGATTTATATTGTAACAAGGCAGTCTAAAAAGATAGATTCAATAAACAATTCGAATAATAAATTAAAAACCAACCCGTGTTTTTTTTATAAATAAAATTAACGACAACATTTCTTTTAAAATCGACTCGGCTTACAGAACAGTGCGGAATATGTTTAACTACGAAAAAAGTAATTTGAAATCAATAAGAAATAACTGCGTGAAAGAAATTAATTTTTCATAAGAAGGAACTTTCTGCGCTTTTAACTTACGCAAATAAATAAGGTTCTACATACTACATATGTATACGATTATTGAGAGGCTAGAAACTTGGCGGCATTAGCTTTATTGCGACAATTACACGCCAAAATAATTAGATTTATTTGGATATTTACATAATTATTTAAAAAATTTATTTTTATTAACAATTTTATAAAGACCATTAGTTAAAAAAAGTTGTAAACTAGGTATTTATTCTTATTTGAACGATTTTCGCGTCATTTATTGGTTCGAGCCGACATTAAATCTCGAGCTTCTAATAAAATGTTTTCTAATGGAACATCATTTTCTAAATTTTCAGGTATTTCTAAACCTGTAATTGTTCTCTCTCGAGACTCTAAAATGCGTGTTGCTACATTAGAAATGCGTCTGCAATTTTTTGCATTATATTTGATTTTGTTATGTTTGTTTCTATTTTCATTAATAGAATTTATAATACGTTGAAACAAATTTTCATTTGCTTTACTACAGCTTTTCAAAGTTTCTAAATTTGAGAAATTCGAAATAATATTTCTTATATCTAAATTCACCAGCCTCCGTCCTTTCATCGTCCGTTCCTAAAAATTTAAAAAACACATGAAATAGCTTTTATGAAATTTCTTTATTTCTAAATAAATCGAAAACAATACTTACGGAATAATATAATATATAAATAATTCGCCTATTATGAATGGCGACATCACCTCAATACGAAAGCAAAAAATTTCACTTGTCTACTCGTTATCAAAAAAAAGTGACCACTACTGATAGCCTCGTACTTTTTTCTGTACCTCGTTTCTATATTTCTCTGATCGTAAAACTTTCACATAAATGTGAAACAAAAAATATCATCATTTCTCGATTTGTGAGTAGAAATTGTTTCTGTATTTCAATGCGAAAAGTTAGCTTATTTATTAGAATAACCCAACCATGATATAAAAAAACAAGGTACTTCCACTTTAATTTGTTTGACAAAAATTGAGATTTTTGTGGTTTATTTCTAACGTAAGTGATGAAACAGAACAATACCGCAACGACAACCGAAAACCAGCCAGAGAGCAACAAAGCCCATAACAAAAACAACAAATATCTCATTAGTTTTATTAAAATTTTTCCTTTTCGGTTTATTTTTATTTTTCTTTACTCAAACAAAATGTTTTAATTAAAAAGTTAATGAAAACACGTTGCGACGGAGTTCCGTTTCATCATTAAACGTTTAAGGAAGCCTTGCCGCATTCGGAAAAGGGAGATATTCTTAGAGAAAAAACTTGGAATAATTCATGTCTACAACGAAAATGTCGAAAATTCGCAAAAGATCGTAATATTATTAACAAGCCAAGCCCTAAAATTGATTAAAACTCGCTAAAACTGTAACGAAATCAAAGACTTGCGAAATTTTAAAGATTACAAAGCGTAATAAAAATTCAAAAAAATGTGGAAAAATTGCGCTTGTCGTGAAAATACATAGCTAAAATTTGCGAAAAATTGCAAAATTTTAAACAAGCCATAATTTTAATTATAAGGAATGTCAAAAATTGGGTAAAAATCGGTAAAATTCGCAAAAACTTTCTAACAGCTGTATAATAGCAAAGTATAATTTGGTTTAAAAGTCGCAAAGACTGCAAAGAGAATGTTCAAAAAGTCACTTTATCGTGAGCAATAAAAAAGTTTGCCGCAATAAAATCACAAGTTCGCGAAAAATGTATTGAAAAAAAAATTACTAAGACTGTGAAGAACAAAATCTCGTAAAATCACTCGCTTCATGTGAGATATTTTACGACGCGAGAAATACAGAATCGAGGCACTGAGGCTCTTCAAATTAGTCGAGCATGCAAATATTACGAGCCATAACCGCCAAAAAAGCTCAAGCGACATGCTTTTCGAAGATCGTTTTTGAACGAAAATCGATTATTTACGATAAATCGGACTATCTGTTAAAGTTTCAAAGTCCTGCCATGTACCGTTACGAAAATACAGCAAAAGAAATTTTAGCTTAAGTGCAGTTTCCCTTTAAATTTTTAATTTGTTTACATTTTTTTGTAACTGCAATGTGTCGCTTAAGCTAAAATTCTCTTTTGCAAGTAGAGCAAAACTAGTGTCAAAAACGGCAAGGACCTCAATGAAACGGTTAAAGAACAGCTTGATGAAGATAATTACTAGTTTTAAAATAATTTGATTAAATTAATTGATTTTTCATGGCATCAATAATATCTTAAAATATCTTAACCTACACAAACATGCGTTGTCTTATAGGAAATTTATTAAAACTATTAACATTACATATAACAATCCAACACAATCCTATATAGCCAATATAAGGGCTCTACTTCGATTTAAACCAAGGATAACTAAAAAATATTTCTCCTGTAAAATTACTTTATGGCGCTTAAGCTTTTTTGGCGGTTATAGCACGATTAGTCAATTGTTGTCGATAAAGAATAGACAAGTGACAATTTTTCGCTGTCCTGTTGATTGACGTAGTCATTCATAAAAGGGGGAATACATATATAAAAATACTGTTATATTTTTTGATTGCACTCAAAATTGTAAATTGATTGTATGATTTCAATTTTGAAATCATGAAATCATAGCAAAAATGTTTAAATCAATTTTTTTAAATCAATTTATAAAGTAATAGTTTCCGAACTTGATAACGATCACGTAATTACTAGCACGAGACACAAATACTATAAGTCCCACATTAAAAGGAAGAAAATGCTTTAAAACACTGTAAACTAAAACACAAATACTTCAGAAACTACATAAGTCATATGACTATCTATTTTCAGATGAAATTACCAATAATAATACTACTTACTTCAATTGTAAACCTTTTGAATTCACAAAAATTATATATCCAAGACCTTACAAACAACAACAATGGATACATCCCGATAAAAGAAGAGCAGGATATAAGGATCATAGACCACTACCACAGGATATTCCACTTCATCAATCTAACTCAATACCACTACTCCATCGAGACAATAGAGAATAACATAAAACTGTTAGACGAATCAATTTCAGATACAAAACCATTATTGGACACAATAAGAAACAATTTTGTGTTACTTAAAGTTAAAGTCAACAACTTATCTCCCAATTTTAGAAATAAACGAGGTCTTATTAATGCACTCGGTACAGGAATTAAATTTATAACTGGAAACTTAGACAGTGAAGATGAAAAAGAAATTAAAAACACACTTGATGCTTTAACAAAAGGCATGCAAAACAATTCAATAGAAATTAATTCATTTGTTCAAATAAGCGAAACACTCTCTTCCCAAATAAGAAATACTACAATGCATATCAACAAGCAACAAGCCATTGTTACAAAGTATATAAATAACTTTCGAAATGAGATCCAAAATAAAATATCAACAATAGAGGACGAAGTAACCTTTCTAAAACATATATATCAAGTCGATAACGATATAACCCTATTAAGAAATCATGTAGACGACATTGGTCAGGTAATATTCACTAGCAAATTAGGCATCATTCCAACAGACATACTAAATCAACAAGAGTTAAAATTCATTGAGGACTTTGAGTCTTACATTAATATCAAAATTAACGTAATCTTCCTTGAAGAAACAATTTCAATTGTCCTTTCTATACCAAAATATTCCCCTAACTCTCTTTCCAAAATTACCTTTGAACCAATTCCTAACAAAGAGAATAAATCATTATACCTTGAAGAAATCCAAATATTACTTGATAAAAACTTTAATATAAACATATTAAACATATTAAACAATTTAGCTAAAAACCTCAAACCATTTAAAGATCTTTGCATTGAAAATATCGTTCGTAACAATGAAGCCAAATGCACAGTAAGAAAGTTTGACTTTATGGAAATTAAAGAAATAAAACAAGGTTTTCTTCTATTTAAAAATTTTTACGGTAACTTAACAGAAAATTGCATTCACGAGAACCATGGAAAATTTTTTGGAACATTTATTTTGAAATTTGAAAATTGTAATGTAACTGTAGAAAATAAAGTATATTATAACGATAAATTAAGAATCAAATAAGATGTAATAATATCTCATTTAATCACTGATATTAAAGAAAACAAAACATTTATAGATTTAAAACTAGAAGACCTCTATGTTAAACAATTAAGCTATGAAAATAAATTTAAAAATGTAGATTTTAAGCAACACACTAACAAAATACTAAACATAACAAGTAATGGAATAAATGTAATTATAGTTATTATTGTCATTATATTAACATTCTTTATATACAAAAGAAAAATTAATGTTTATAATATTTCGTCGGAGCCTCAATCTAACGGAGGGGGAGTTACGATAACCCCTCGCAAAATAGTAATTTAAATACTTTTGGTTATTTGATACAAACGCCACAACATTCAAGTAATACACAAACGCACACGTTGCATTTAAATTAAAAACTCTTTTATTTTTCTTTTTGCTTATAAATTCACATATGGTTACAATTATTATTAACACGGTTCTTTTCTTTTTATTTTATTTTTAAGTACTTATGAATGTTTATCAACAAACATACATACGTACTTAAGTGCACGAATTTATTGCCCTAAAAAAAATATCAAATTCCCAGAATATAAAATCAGTACATTTTGCGGGTGGTCACACAAAATGCACTTCAATCACTTACCCAATAATTTCCTAGAAAACCAATAATAAATAAAATAACTATTGAGAAATATTCTTTTAGTAAACAATAATAAATAGAACACTTATTGAGAAATATTCTTTTAAGCAATCATAAATAGAACAATTATTAAGAAATGTATTTTTAAAAAAACTAATATGTATAAGCAAATTTTCAGTATTTAAAGTTAAGATTTATATTGTAACAAGGCAGTCTAAAAAGATAGATTCAATAAACAAGTCGAATAATAAATTAAAAACCAACCCGTGTTTTTTTTATAAATAAAATTAACGACAACATTTCTTTTAAAATCGACTCGGCTTACAGAACAGTGCGGAATATGTTTAACTACGAAAAAAGTAATTTGAAATCAATAAGAAATAACTGCGTGAAAGAAATTAATTTTTCATAAGAAGGAACTTTCTGCGCTTTTAACTTACGCAAATAAATAAGGTTCTACATACTACATATGTATACGATTATTGAGAGGCTAGAAACTTGGCGGCATTAGCTTTATTGCGACAATTACACGCCAAAATAATTAGATTTATTTGGATATTTACATAATTATTTAAAAAATTTATTTTTATTAACAATTTTATAAAGACCATTAGTTAAAAAAAGTTGTAAACTAGGTATTTATTCTTATTTGAACGATTTTCGCGTCATTTATTGGTTCGAGCCGACATTAAATCTCGAGCTTCTAATAAAATGTTTTCTAATGGAACATCATTTTCTAAATTTTCAGGTATTTCTAAACCTGTAATTGTTCTCTCTCGAGACTCTAAAATGCGTGTTGCTACATTAGAAATGCGTCTGCAATTTTTTGCATTATATTTGATTTTGTTATGTTTGTTTCTATTTTCATTAATAGAATTTATAATACGTTGAAACAAATTTTCATTTGCTTTACTACAGCTTCTCAAAGTTTCTAAATTTGAGAAATTCGAAATAATATTTCTTATATCTAAATTCACCAGCCTCCGTCCTTTCATCGTCCGTTCCTAAAAATTTTAAAAACACATGAAATAGCTTTTATGAAATTTCTTTATTTCTAAATAAATCGAAAACAATACTTACGGAATAATATAATATATAAATAATTCGCCTATTATGAATGGCGACATCACCTCAATACGAAAGCAAAAAATTTCACTTGTCTACTCGTTATCAAAAAAAAGTGACCACTACTGATAGCCTCGTACTTTTTTCTGTACCTCGTTTCTATATTTCTCTGATCGTAAAACTTTCACATAAATGTGAAACAAAAAATATCATCATTTCTCGATTTGTGAGTAGAAATTGTTTCTGTATTTCAATGCGAAAAGTTAGCTTATTTATTAGAATAACCCAACCATGATATAAAAAAACAAGGTACTTCCACTTTAATTTGTTTGACAAAAATTGAGATTTTTGTGGTTTATTTCTAACGTAAGTGATGAAACAGAACAATACCGCAACGACAACCGAAAACCAGCCAGAGAGCAACAAAGCCCATAACAAAAACAACAAATATCTCATTAGTTTTATTAAAATTTTTCCTTTTCGGTTTATTTTTATTTTTCTTTACTCAAACAAAATGTTTTAATTAAAAAGTTAATGAAAACACGTTGCGACGGAGTTCCGTTTCATCATTAAACGTTTAAGGAAGCCTTGCCACATTCGGAAAAGGGAGATATTCTTAGAGAAAAAACTTGGAATAATTCATGTCTACAACGAAAATGTCGAAAATTCGCAAAAGATCGTAATATTATTAACAAGCCAAGCCCATTTTTCGCCGACTGGTGATTATAATCACCAGCAATTTCAGACGTTATAACTGCTTAAGAAAAAATTTTTTATTTCGTATGATTTTTTTAATTACTTTTATAAGTCCTTATATCTATTTATTTAACTAGGTTGAGTTTTTTGAATGCATAATATTTGATTTTTTTACTAATTTTAAAAAGTCGTCAAAAAGATAATTTAAACATTTGATGATTTAAATACTATAATAATAGGATTTCTAACAATTTCGTATGCATCATTAAGATTTTCTATTTAGATTTCTTGCTGCATCGATTTTTTTCCAAAAAAAATTTTTTATAACGAGTAACTGAGCATTCAACATTGTGGTGATTATAATGACCATTGGCGAAAAAGGTATGCCTAAATGCGAGCTTTATAAACATATATACAAAAATTGTATGTATACTACTAAAAACAGAAGTCACTACGCTGCTGGTTTTTTAACGGTAAATGTTTCATATTAGTTTTTTAGAGAAATTGCAAAATATTTATGAATTTTATTTTAGTTTATGTGTTGAATGTGTTTCAAAGCGGACGTATACTAACGAGTGTTTTTTTGGAAGTGAAGTGATAATTTAGAAAAAATGTCAGGAGCGTATGTATTTATATAAAAGTAATAGTGTTATAGGTAGAAAATTGTTAAAATAAACAATAACTTAATCTAGTTTTGGGTTTGGAGTCAAGCGTGCTTTAACAATGATAGAAATACTTGATGTGCTGGAAGACTCGGATGATGAATCGACTAATGCACAGATTCGCGATAATGCTCGCAATGTTGTTTATATTCCGCCAAGAGTTGACATTCTGAGTGATGAAGAGGACATTGACGAAACGATCATTGGTGGTCAAGAAAATAGTGCGTTGGGTGAAGTTGCTGGAGAATTGGAGCTTGAATTTATTGGAGGAAATGAAGATATTAGTGCGCCAAGCGAACACGAAACAACAAACATATTTAGGTCAAAATCTTCATTTCCTTCTTCAAAATGGGTGCACACAAAACGACCAATTTACTCCAACAGTGCGCATGATTCTACAGAGCTGATGAAAGATCAAGAAAAGCTCTATCTCATTAGTTTTATTAAAATTTTTCCTTTTCGGTTTATTTTTATTTTTCTTTACTCAAACAAAATGTTTTAATTAAAAAGTTAATGAAAACATGTTGCGACGGAGTTCCGTTTCATCATTAAACGTTTAAGGAAGCCTTGCCGCATTCGGAAAAGGGAGATATTCTTAGAGAAAAAACTTGGAATAATTCATGTCTACAACGAAAATGTCGAAAATTCGCAAAAGATCGTAATATTATTAACAAGCCAAGCCCTAAAATTGATTAAAACTCGCTAAAACTGTAACGAAATCAAAGACTTGCGAAATTTTAAAGATTACAAAGCGTAATAAAAATTCAAAAAAATGTGGAAAAATTGCGCTTGTCGTGAAAATACATAGCTAAAATTTGCGAAAAATTGCAAAATTTTAAACAAGCCATAATTTTAATTATAAGGAATGTCAAAAATTGGGTAAAAATCGGTAAAATTCGCAAAAACTTTCTAACAGCTGTATAATAGCAAAGTATAATTTGGTTTAAAAGTCGCAAAGACTGCAAAGAGAATGTTCAAAAAGTCACTTTATCGTGAGCAATAAAAAAGTTTGCCGCAATAAAATCACAAGTTCGCGAAAAATGTATTGAAAAAAAAATTACTAAGACTGTGAAGAACAAAATCTCGTAAAATCACTCGCTTCATGTGAGATATTTTACGACGCGAGAAATACAGAATCGAGGCACTGAGGCTCTTCAAATTAGTCGAGCATGCAAATATTACGAGCCATAACCGCCAAAAAAGCTCAAGCGACATGCTTTTCGAAGATCGTTTTTGAACGAAAATCGATTATTTACGATAAATCGGACTATCTGTTAAAGTTTCAAAGTCCTGCCATGTACCGTTACGAAAATACAGCAAAAGAAATTTTAGCTTAAGTGCAGTTTCCCTTTAAATTTTTAATTTGTTTACATTTTTTTGTAACTGCAATGTGTCGCTTAAGCTAAAATTCTCTTTTGCAAGTAGAGCAAAACTAGTGTCAAAAACGGCAAGGACCTCAATGAAACGGTTAAAGAACAGCTTGATGAAGATAATTACTAGTTTTAAAATAATTTGATTAAATTAATTGATTTTTCATGGCATCAATAATATCTTAAAATATCTTAACCTACACAAACATGCGTTGTCTTATAGGAAATTTATTAAAACTATTAACATTACATATAACAATCCAACACAATCCTATATAGCCAATATAAGGGCTCTACTTCGATTTAAACCAAGGATAACTAAAAAATATTTCTCCTGTAAAATTACTTTATGGCGCTTAAGCTTTTTTGGCGGTTATAGCACGATTAGTCAATTGTTGTCGATAAAGAATAGACAAGTGACAATTTTTCGCTGTCCTGTTGATTGACGTAGTCATTCATAAAAGGGGGAATACATATATAAAAATACTGTTATATTTTTTGATTGCACTCAAAATTGTAAATTGATTGTATGATTTCAATTTTGAAATCATGAAATCATAGCAAAAATGTTTAAATCAATTTTTTTAAATCAATTTATAAAGTAATAGTTTCCGAACTTGATAACGATCACGTAATTACTAGCACGAGACACAAATACTATAAGTCCCACATTAAAAGGAAGAAAATGCTTTAAAACACTGTAAACTAAAACACAAATACTTCAGAAACTACATAAGTCATATGACTATCTATTTTCAGATGAAATTACCAATAATAATACTACTTACTTCAATTGTAAACCTTTTGAATTCACAAAAATTATATATCCAAGACCTTACAAACAACAACAATGGATACATCCCGATAAAAGAAGAGCAGGATATAAGGATCATAGACCACTACCACAGGATATTCCACTTCATCAATCTAACTCAATACCACTACTCCATCGAGACAATAGAGAATAACATAAAACTGTTAGACGAATCAATTTCAGATACAAAACCATTATTGGACACAATAAGAAACAATTTTGTGTTACTTAAAGTTAAAGTCAACAACTTATCTCCCAATTTTAGAAATAAACGAGGTCTTATTAATGCACTCGGTACAGGAATTAAATTTATAACTGGAAACTTAGACAGTGAAGATGAAAAAGAAATTAAAAACACACTTGATGCTTTAACAAAAGGCATGCAAAACAATTCAATAGAAATTAATTCATTTGTTCAAATAAGCGAAACACTCTCTTCCCAAATAAGAAATACTACAATGCATATCAACAAGCAACAAGCCATTGTTACAAAGTATATAAATAACTTTCGAAATGAGATCCAAAATAAAATATCAACAATAGAGGACGAAGTAACCTTTCTAAAACATATATATCAAGTCGATAACGATATAACCCTATTAAGAAATCATGTAGACGACATTGGTCAGGTAATATTCACTAGCAAATTAGGCATCATTCCAACAGACATACTAAATCAACAAGAGTTAAAATTCATTGAGGACTTTGAGTCTTACATTAATATCAAAATTAACGTAATCTTCCTTGAAGAAACAATTTCAATTGTCCTTTCTATACCAAAATATTCCCCTAACTCTCTTTCCAAAATTACCTTTGAACCAATTCCTAACAAAGAGAATAAATCATTATACCTTGAAGAAATCCAAATATTACTTGATAAAAACTTTAATATAAACATATTAAACATATTAAACAATTTAGCTAAAAACCTCAAACCATTTAAAGATCTTTGCATTGAAAATATCGTTCGTAACAATGAAGCCAAATGCACAGTAAGAAAGTTTGACTTTATGGAAATTAAAGAAATAAAACAAGGTTTTCTTCTATTTAAAAATTTTTACGGTAACTTAACAGAAAATTGCATTCACGAGAACCATGGAAAATTTTTTGGAACATTTATTTTGAAATTTGAAAATTGTAATGTAACTGTAGAAAATAAAGTATATTATAACGATAAATTAAGAATCAAATAAGATGTAATAATATCTCATTTAATCACTGATATTAAAGAAAACAAAACATTTATAGATTTAAAACTAGAAGACCTCTATGTTAAACAATTAAGCTATGAAAATAAATTTAAAAATGTAGATTTTAAGCAACACACTAACAAAATACTAAACATAACAAGTAATGGAATAAATGTAATTATAGTTATTATTGTCATTATATTAACATTCTTTATATACAAAAGAAAAATTAATGTTTATAATATTTCGTCGGAGCCTCAATCTAACGGAGGGGGAGTTACGATAACCCCTCGCAAAATAGTAATTTAAATACTTTTGGTTATTTGATACAAACGCCACAACATTCAAGTAATACACAAACGCACACGTTGCATTTAAATTAAAAACTCTTTTATTTTTCTTTTTGCTTATAAATTCACATATGGTTACAATTATTATTAACACGGTTCTTTTCTTTTTATTTTATTTTTAAGTACTTATGAATGTTTATCAACAAACATACATACGTACTTAAGTGCACGAATTTATTGCCCTAAAAAAAATATCAAATTCCCAGAATATAAAATCAGTACATTTTGCGGGTGGTCACACAAAATGCACTTCAATCACTTACCCAATAATTTCCTAGAAAACCAATAATAAATAAAATAACTATTGAGAAATATTCTTTTAGTAAACAATAATAAATAGAACACTTATTGAGAAATATTCTTTTAAGCAATCATAAATAGAACAATTATTAAGAAATGTATTTTTAAAAAAACTAATATGTATAAGCAAATTTTCAGTATTTAAAGTTAAGATTTATATTGTAACAAGGCAGTCTAAAAAGATAGATTCAATAAACAAGTCGAATAATAAATTAAAAACCAACCCGTGTTTTTTTTATAAATAAAATTAACGACAACATTTCTTTTAAAATCGACTCGGCTTACAGAACAGTGCGGAATATGTTTAACTACGAAAAAAGTAATTTGAAATCAATAAGAAATAACTGCGTGAAAGAAATTAATTTTTCATAAGAAGGAACTTTCTGCGCTTTTAACTTACGCAAATAAATAAGGTTCTACATACTACATATGTATACGATTATTGAGAGGCTAGAAACTTGGCGGCATTAGCTTTATTGCGACAATTACACGCCAAAATAATTAGATTTATTTGGATATTTACATAATTATTTAAAAAATTTATTTTTATTAACAATTTTATAAAGACCATTAGTTAAAAAAAGTTGTAAACTAGGTATTTATTCTTATTTGAACGATTTTCGCGTCATTTATTGGTTCGAGCCGACATTAAATCTCGAGCTTCTAATAAAATGTTTTCTAATGGAACATCATTTTCTAAATTTTCAGGTATTTCTAAACCTGTAATTGTTCTCTCTCGAGACTCTAAAATGCGTGTTGCTACATTAGAAATGCGTCTGCAATTTTTTGCATTATATTTGATTTTGTTATGTTTGTTTCTATTTTCATTAATAGAATTTATAATACGTTGAAACAAATTTTCATTTGCTTTACTACAGCTTCTCAAAGTTTCTAAATTTGAGAAATTCGAAATAATATTTCTTATATCTAAATTCACCAGCCTCCGTCCTTTCATCGTCCGTTCCTAAAAATTTAAAAAACACATGAAATAGCTTTTATGAAATTTCTTTATTTCTAAATAAATCGAAAACAATACTTACGGAATAATATAATATATAAATAATTCGCCTATTATGAATGGCGACATCACCTCAATACGAAAGCAAAAAATTTCACTTGTCTACTCGTTATCAAAAAAAAGTGACCACTACTGATAGCCTCGTACTTTTTTCTGTACCTCGTTTCTATATTTCTCTGATCGTAAAACTTTCACATAAATGTGAAACAAAAAATATCATCATTTCTCGATTTGTGAGTAGAAATTGTTTCTGTATTTCAATGCGAAAAGTTAGCTTATTTATTAGAATAACCCAACCATGATATAAAAAAACAAGGTACTTCCACTTTAATTTGTTTGACAAAAATTGAGATTTTTGTGGTTTATTTCTAACGTAAGTGATGAAACAGAACAATACCGCAACGACAACCGAAAACCAGCCAGAGAGCAACAAAGCCCATAACAAAAACAACAAATATCTCATTAGTTTTATTAAAATTTTTCCTTTTCGGTTTATTTTTATTTTTCTTTACTCAAACAAAATGTTTTAATTAAAAAGTTAATGAAAACACGTTGCGACGGAGTTCCGTTTCATCATTAAACGTTTAAGGAAGCCTTGCCACATTCGGAAAAGGGAGATATTCTTAGAGAAAAAACTTGGAATAATTCATGTCTACAACGAAAATGTCGAAAATTCGCAAAAGATCGTAATATTATTAACAAGCCAAGCCCATTTTTCGCCGACTGGTGATTATAATCACCAGCAATTTCAGACGTTATAACTGCTTAAGAAAAAATTTTTTATTTCGTATGATTTTTTTAATTACTTTTATAAGTCCTTATATCTATTTATTTAACTAGGTTGAGTTTTTTGAATGCATAATATTTGATTTTTTTACTAATTTTAAAAAGTCGTCAAAAAGATAATTTAAACATTTGATGATTTAAATACTATAATAATAGGATTTCTAACAATTTCGTATGCATCATTAAGATTTTCTATTTAGATTTCTTGCTGCATCGATTTTTTTCCAAAAAAAATTTTTTATAACGAGTAACTGAGCATTCAACATTGTGGTGATTATAATGACCATTGGCGAAAAAGGTATGCCTAAATGCGAGCTTTATAAACATATATACAAAAATTGTATGTATACTACTAAAAACAGAAGTCACTACGCTGCTGGTTTTTTAACGGTAAATGTTTCATATTAGTTTTTTAGAGAAATTGCAAAATATTTATGAATTTTATTTTAGTTTATGTGTTGAATGTGTTTCAAAGCGGACGTATACTAACGAGTGTTTTTTTGGAAGTGAAGTGATAATTTAGAAAAAATGTCAGGAGCGTATGTATTTATATAAAAGTAATAGTGTTATAGGTAGAAAATTGTTAAAATAAACAATAACTTAATCTAGTTTTGGGTTTGGAGTCAAGCGTGCTTTAACAATGATAGAAATACTTGATGTGCTGGAAGACTCGGATGATGAATCGACTAATGCACAGATTCGCGATAATGCTCGCAATGTTGTTTATATTCCGCCAAGAGTTGACATTCTGAGTGATGAAGAGGACATTGACGAAACGATCATTGGTGGTCAAGAAAATAGTGCGTTGGGTGAAGTTGCTGGAGAATTGGAGCTTGAATTTATTGGAGGAAATGAAGATATTAGTGCGCCAAGCGAACACGAAACAACAAACATATTTAGGTCAAAATCTTCATTTCCTTCTTCAAAATGGGTGCACACAAAACGACCAATTTACTCCAACAGTGCGCATGATTCTACAGAGCTGATGAAAGATCAAGAAAAGCTCTATCAGTTATTGTGTATGTAATGCATGGATTAGTTTTTTTTTTATTTATTTTTTCTGTAAATTACTTTAGGCGAAAAATCTCCTTTAGAACTGTTCAAGTTGTTTTTTGATGATGAGATAATGAATCTAATAGTGTCGAACACCAACGAATATGCGAGTCAGAACAATGTTCCAGACAACATGTGCACAGTACAATTGTTGCAGCGTTTCCTGGGATTTTTAACACTTACTGGATACCACACCGTTCCACAATATGAAAATTATTGGAGTCAGCAACCAGATTTAGGGGTTCCAATTGCAAAGCAAGCCTTGACAAGTTTCGAATTTCGGTGGATGAAAAAGTATCTTCATCTATGTAATAACAACGCTTTAGATAAAAACGATCGTTTTGCGAAAATAAGACCCTTACTTGATGGACTAAACAAAAAGTTTTTGCAATTTGGAGTTTTTAGTGAACATTTATCAATCGATGAGCAAATGGTGCCATACTTTGGAAGGCATTCAAGCAAAATGTACATTAGGAATAAACCCATTCGTTTTGGTTTTAAGTTATGGGTTCTTGCTTCATCTGATGGATATATGTATAATTGTATGCCCTACGCTGGTTCCCAGGAGCTCTATAGTAAGGAAATCGGCCTTGGAGCTCATGTGGTCTTGAGTTTGCTGGAATATGTGAAGAATCCAGAACGACATTACCTTTATTTTGACAATTTTTTTACTTCCTTTCATCTAATGTGTCTTCTGTCAGATAAAAAATTTCGAGCCACCGGTACAGTGCGCAAAAATCGATTGCCAAGCAATATGGGCATTAAAAATGACAAAACTTTAAAAAAAGGTGAATACGATTTTATGTTTGATCGCGCAAATGAAATATTCATTGTAACTTGGCATGATAATGCAATTGTTACGTTAGCGACTAATTTTGACACCGTCGATCCTTTAACAACTGCCCGACGTTATAACCGAAAATGTCATAAATATGTTAGTGTTGAAGAACCTAATTTGATAAAAAATTATAACTTGCATATGGGAGGAGTTGATATGGCAGACAATGCCATATCGAACTACCGTATAAATGTAAGAGGCAAGAAGTGGTGGTGGTCTTTCTTTTCAAACGCTGTGGATTCCGCTATTGTAAACGCCTGGAAAATGCATTGTTTTTTGTGTAATATTGGAAAAACCCGAGCCAAACCACAACTGGACTTCCGGTCTGAAATCGCTAGAGCTCTACTTGTTTCTGAGGATGAAGTCCATCAGCGAACAGAATCAGAACAACCAAATTCAAAACGTACAAAATTGTCACAACACGTTATTGTAAGACAGAAGGAAGGCAAAAAACGTCGATGTAAGCAATGCCACGGCTATACACCATTTATGTGCAAGATGTGTGAGGTTCACCTACATACGAAATGTTTTGAAATATACCACACTGATAATAATATATAAAATTATTAATAAATAAAATGTTTTTTATCGTTATTAAAAAAATTTCATTTGTTTACATATTTCGCCGGTGGTGATTATAATCACCACTCATTTTCCGGAAAACTAAAAAAAAAATCGCAGTTAAAGTTTTCAATTTTCTTAATTAGCATTATATTAGGTAAAAAATAAAGTTTTATGGAAATTGTTCGACAGGAACTATGTGCGGCGAAAAATGGGTTAAAACTCGCTAAAACTGTAACGAAATCAAAGACTTGCGAAATTTTAAAGATTACAAAGCGTAATAAAAATTCAAAAAATTGTGGAAAAATTGCGCTTGTCGTGAAAATACATAGCTAAAATTTGCGAAAAATTGCAAAATTTTAAACAAGCCATAATTTTTATTATAAGGAATGTCAAAAATTGGGTAAAAATCGGTAAAATTCGCAAAAACTTTCTAACAGCTGTATAATAGCAAAGTATAATTTGGTTTAAAAGTCGCAAAGACTGCAAAGAGAATGTTCAAAAAGTCACTTTATCGTGAGCAATAAAAAAGTTTGCCGCAATAAAATCACAAGTTCGCGAAAAATGTATTGAAAAAAAAATTACTAAGACTGTGAAGAACATAATCTCGTAAAATCACTCGCTTCATGTGAGATATTTTACGACGCGAGAAATACAGAATCGAGGCACTGAGGCTCTTCAAATTAGTCGAGCATGCAAATATTACGAGCCATAACCGCCAAAAAAGCTCAAGCGACATGCTTTTCGAAAATCGTTTTTGAACGAAAATCGATTATTTACGATAAATCGGACTATCTGTTAAAGTTTCAAAGTCCTGCCATGTACCGTTACGAAAATACAGCAAAAGAAATTTTAGCTTAAGTGCAGTTTCCCTTTAAATTTTTAATTTGTTTACATTTTTTTGTAACTGCAATGTGTCGCTTAAGCTAAAATTCTCTTTTGCAAGTAGAGCAAAACTAGTGTCAAAAACGGCAAGGACCTCAATGAAACGGTTAAAGAACAGCTTGATGAAGATAATAATTACTAGTTTTAAAATAATTTGATTAAATTAATTGATTTTTCATGGCATCAATAATATCTTAAAATATCTTAACCTACACAAACATGCGTTGTCTTATAGGAAATTTATTAAAACTATTAACATTACATATAACAATCCAACACAATCCTATATAGCCAATATAAGGGCTCTACTTCGATTTAAACCAAGGATAACTAAAAAATATTTCTCCTGTAAAATTTACTTTATGGCGCTTAAGCTTTTTTGGCGGTTATAGCACGATTAGTCAATTGTTGTCGATAAAGAATAGACAAGTGACAATTTTTCGCTGTCCTGTTGATTGACGTAGTCATTCATAAAAGGGGGAATACATATATAAAAATACTGTTATATTTTTTGATTGCACTCAAAATTGTAAATTGATTGTATGATTTCAATTTTGAAATCATGAAATCATAGCAAAAATGTTTAAATCAATTTTTTTAAATCAATTTACTTATACTTATATTAATTGATTGCTTGATTGATTGATACACACACATTTCTTAAAATTTAATATATTAAAATACTATTCAAGTTTTTTTCTAAATTTACCATTATTAATGGATTTTTTAGTATAGTAGGATTTCTCCTATAAATTTACCATCTTCATGGATTTCAACTTTATTTTATTATAAGAGGATTTCTCCTTCAAATTTACCATTTCATGGATTTGATTTTTTTATTATAATGCGATTTCTCCTTTAAATTTACCATTTTCATGGACTTTAGCTATATTTTATTATAAGAGGATTGATTTCTCCTTTAAATCTACCATTTCATAGATTTTCATATTTTTTTATAAGAGGATTTCCCCTTTAAATTTACCATTTTCATGGATTTAAATTGTTTTATTATAGGATTACTTGTCCTTTAAATGTTCTTTATTTAATGCTATAATATAGTCGATACAATAATCAAATATAATATCATAATAAAACAAAGAAAACACACTTTTCTTACAAATAATAACTTTTCATACAATTAATAACTAAAAGTATGTATGTATGTACATTTGAACAGCTATAACTTGAATCCCCATTATCCCGAAAAATACTTCAAATTATGGACGATTTCAAGTTATGTAATTTTGCTACCGTTATTGCCACGCGACTTGCTTCAACTTATAAAAGGATTCAATATATAGAAGTTCTACTGTATATATTCACAAGTATATAGTCATCTAAAATGCAAAACAACGTACATATCATCAAATTGAAAATCGCGTTTTGGATTATGATTCTTTTGATGAAACTACATGTCTCTACAAAATTTTATGAATGTGGATTGAAAAAGAACGATTTTATAATAAAAATTCAAAAAGACGTACATATAATGGCACTCTTGTATATTTTTTTATTTTTAACGACGAAAATAAGCCTGATCCGTTCTGCTAATCTGATTTGAATATTCCAGCACTCCACTCTTAATAAAAATAATTTGAATTTACATTAATTCAATTATTGAACTAGAAACCCGAAATAATAAAAACATTTTCAGACTTTACTACCTATTAGTTCAAAATAAAATAAAAATTACGTAAAATAATTACTATGCAATCGGCCCGTTGCAATAAGTTATATATGCATGTGTTTACTTCTCGGTTGGCTGCCTAGAACTAAAATCAAGACAAGCAACTGAAGACTGTTTAAGGCATGTATAATAACAAAAACCAAACAAACAGCTTTGAGTGGATGTATTAAAAAAAAAATTTAAAAAAAAAAAGAATACTCATCAAAAGCGAAAAACAATAAGTGTGGTAGTGTTGGATTAAATTAAGTCAGATAGGTGAAATTTCAAAGCTGACTAAATTTAGTTGAAATTAAAAAAAATGCAAGAATTTACCATGGATAATAAGTCTTGTATTCTATTTACTGGCAAAAAATTAGTTAAATAGCTGATGTTTCATTGAAAAAAGCATCCACCTTCATAAGTGGTAAAAACGAACAAGAACGCTGATGATGACGAGCGTAGCGGCCGTCGAAATCAGTAGTACTGATCCGTTCTGCTAATCTGATTTGAATATTCCAGCACTCCACTCTTAATAAAAATAATTTGAATTTACATTAATTCAATTATTGAACTAGAAAGCCGAAATAATAAAAACATTTTCAGACTTTACTACCTATTAGTTCAAAATAAAATAAAAATTACGTAAAATAATTACTATGCAATCGGCCCGTTGCAATAAGTTATATATGCATGTGTTTACTTCTCGGTTGGCTGCCTAGAACTAAAATCAAGACAAGCAACTGAAGACTGTTTAAGGCATGTATAATAACAAAAACCAAACAAACAGCTTTGAGTGGATGTATTAAAAAAAAAAAGAATACTCATCAAAAGCGAAAAACAATAAGTGTGGTAGTGTTGGATTAAATTAAGTCAGATAGGTGAAATTTCAAAGCTGACTAAATTTAGTTGAAATTAAAAAAAAATTCAAGAATTTACCATGGATAATAAGTCTTGTATTCTATTTACTGGCAAAAAATTAGTTAAATAGCTGATGTTTCATTGAAAAAAGCATCCACCTTCATAAGTGGTAAAAACGAACAAGAACGCTGATGATGACGAGCGTAGCGGCCGTCGAAATCAGTAGTACTGATCCGTTCTGCTAATCTGATTTGAATATTCCAGCACTCCACTCTTAATAAAAATAATTTGAATTTACATTAATTCAATTATTGAACTAGAAAGCCGAAATAATAAAAACATTTTCAGACTTTACTACCTATTAGTTCAAAATAAAATAAAAATTACGTAAAACAAGCCTAGATCATTTGGTTGGTATGCAAAACGTTAGAGTATTTAACATTTTTTTACTGTCCAATTTTTTTTGTGTAAAAACCAGTAAGCATGAACATGTCATTCGAAAGGCAAATAAACAAAGAAAAGCAAAAAAGGACGAAATTTTCGCATTTAAAATTTTTTAATTTACTTACACACTGAATAAAGCTATTATACGAGCGATACTTTCATTGATGATACGTCCTTTTGTTTCAGAAATTTACAATTCAAAATAACGTAACACACTACTTAAAAATAATAAAAAAATATTTTTTATGTTACGTTATTCTGCATTTTAGGTAACCATATTTACATACATACATATGTACATAGGCGACCGTTTTTTTTTAATTAAGTTAGTTTAAGTTTTGTTTCAAGTTTTAATCACTCACACTTTTTTACTAATAACATACTTTTTAAAATTGATGCGAATTTGCTTTCAATTTCTCTTTCAAGTTGCCTGATTCAATTTACAGTCAAGAAAACAACTGATTAAAAGCAAACTTAATCGTGTGACTGCCGCGTAAAATTAAAATAGTATATAGCGGGTGAATTCAAAATACATTGTAGTGATGCGACTATACTTTGTTTACAAAAACAAAGCAAGTACGATTTGCATCACTACAATGTATTTTGATGTTTTGGAACTCAGCCAGCTACCTGCATGATTGCTTCTTCATTCCTTTCGAGGTTGTTGAGAATATATGTAAGTATATATTGCGCTGCAAATAAATAATATTCCAAATAAAAGTTTATCACTACATATATAGCTAATTTTATTAATACTTGCTTTTATACTTTTCACTTCCTTCCTTCAGCAGTAAAGTCGCCTATAAATAATTTGATGTACAAAATATCTGAATAAAATTTCATTAATACTTACTTCAATTCGCTTCCTTCCTTCAGTATAATCGCCTATATAAAAGTAAGTTTAGTATAATATATCCTAATGAAATTTATATAACAACAATGACACTCAGACTTAGGTAAAATACTTAAATAAATAATATTTAATTTGTATGTACTTACCTTGTAAAATTCTGCTGCTTTCTGCTTCATATATTACTATCTGGAACAGAAACAAATCAACATGTATACAAAATTGAGCAGCACTATTTTTATTTGTACTTTGACAGTTCGGGTTGAAGTTTCATTCTATTTTATATGGAGTTTGACGGCAGAGGTAAGGCTACTGAATATTATCTGGGCGAATAAGGCTACCTCATACAACTATGCATTCAAAGCGAATTAATATCAAGTGGCCTTATCATTAAAATAACACACATACAAAGTAGGTGTAGGAATATTTTTATGTGTGCTTTGACAGTTTTATTATCATAAAGTACGTTAGGCCTCATTAGCTTATGCAAAATCAAACTTCAGTTCGGGCTAAAGTTTTTCTCTTTTCTTATATAGAGTTTGGCTGATGGGGTGTAATCACCTGATGATCATCTGTGATGATAAGGCTACCTGGTACTGAATTCGCCTTGTGTGCATTTTTATTTGAAGTGAAGCCAAGTTTTTTTAGCTAGGCTGCAAATAATGCTACCAGACTTCTGCAAAGTCTCCTTAACTTAAAAACAATGCTGTCAGATCATTTTGACCTATCTTCAACCATATTGTAAGAAATCGCTAAACTATTTCTGGGACTATTTTTGGCTTTTGACTATTTTTATTTTTCAGTGTGGCCCATTTTCCATGGATCCAATAAACACTTCTAATATAATTTCTCTGTTCTTTTTCCCTTGCGTTTGACGGAACGAATCTAGTTTAGCCAAGATGGCACAAATGAAAAGAAATATATCATACGTCAAAGAAAATGTAAAATAACAAGAGAATATTAAATAAAAAAGTAGGCGGCGAGCCTTACAGGTATGTGATGAACATCGATTTCGAAAACGAAGCAATTTTAAAAAACGTTTTTGAATAAGATTTCTTTATTAAAAAGAATTTTAGCACACATATTATACAAAATATTGAGAAAATGTTTGCTGCACATAAGAGTTTTATCTAGGGATGTAATGATATGCTTTTTTGCCGATACGATACCGATACTCAAAAATATATATCAGCGATACCGATACGAATGTTGAAATTGAATTCAAGTTTAAATTAACAACATTTAAGGAATATATTTTTTTACTATTCAAAATTACAGTGTAAGAGATCATCAATATTTAAAATTGATATAACCAGGAAAAAAAAATTGGAGCCATTTTTAAGGAACTACAGTTTCATTGCTTCCAAAGAATCTATATTAAAAAGCAAGTAAAAATTTATTCAAGTCTTACAAAAAAGTTGTTATTCATTTATAATTTTAAAAAATACTCACCATGATTTTAAAATCAAATTTTTAAAGGACATTAATGAACTATTATTCTTCAAAAAGTTTATGTTTATTCGCTTAAATTTACATGCAAGCACAGTTTTGCGCTTAAATTCGCATAAAAAGAAACAAGTTGCGAAAAAGGGTAATTTTTAATAATTTTTCCTAGAGTAAAATAGTCGTTTGATTTTTCATAAAATTTTACTAAATGTAGAGCTACTTACGACCTACAATAATTGTACAAAGAAGTAAAAAATTTAGTTTCCTTTGAAGTACTGCTTAATTACTTGTTGCCGTTACGTTACGAAAAGTTGATTTTTCCCTAGAAATCCCCATATGTAAAAAACTTGAAAGCAAAGCTTGAACGTGTGACTGCAGCGTTAGTAAATTTTTAAATGATTTTCATCAATTGTTTGTACAACAAAATATTACAAAATCCATAGATTTATGAAGTTATATAATAAGATTTTAGCAAATGTTGGTAAAAATGATGTAGAAAATATTAAATATTTTCAAACTATATGTAAAATTTTTTGAGTTATTTTGACGATTTCATAAACAAACTTTGACGATATTGTATCAGTTTTGACTGGCAACTCGTCTGACTACATATATGTATGTCTGGCAGCACGTTTTAAGAAACTCAAGAGAACACACTCACAAAATTTAGCAGGTTTGCTCTCTCAGTCATAGTTGCTAGGTGAAATAAGGAAGAATTCGTCAAATTTCGAGGGAAAAATCATCAAAAACGTCAACATAATTATCCAAAATCGTCAAAAATTCGTCAAAAGTAAAAAACCCTTTTTTGGGGCTAATAAAAATAATTTTGTATAGAAAGCTGCTTTATAAACAGAATAATAATTTATTATGAATAATTTAACAAATAAGTTAACAGTTTTTACACAAAATAAGCGATATTCTTATCAATAAAGAGATCAACTGTTGTTTTAACTGAATAAACAGTATAATCTCATGTTTAGTGTATTTTTTTTAGAAAAGTAATATACATGCATACACATTAATTAAAATACATATGAGAGGATTACTGCAATAACTCGGTAAGCCATAAAAACAAAATATTGAATAAATCTATCTTAAACTGCAAAAAATATGCTAAATGCACAGTGCACTTAAAATAGGATTTTGAAGAATAATCACAGAAAACAATATATTGTGCAGTTAAGTCAAAATGCAGCTTAGATTGATTTTTTGTATGAAAATAACTTTAAAATGTCAAAAATTTTAAATTAAAAGTGCAGGTACAGAAAATGCACTTAAGAAACTAATTTCTATGAAATTTTTGTGGAATAGTGATACCAGATAATAGTTTTGTGCAGTTAAGTCGAAAGTGCTCTTAAGCAAAAGGCAGTTAAACCAAAACTAATGTATAGTAAAATCGTTGATTAATACCCTCTTTATGCATAGAAAACTTATCAGAAACAAATCTCAATCTAAACCAAAGTTATAATGTACCAAAAGCTGCGAAGTTCTTGATCATGGCACAACTAACAGGTACACCCAATTCTACAACAATAGAAATTTAATTGCAGAAACTACTTATGTAACTAGTGGTCAAAAACATTGAAAGAAGGATGAAATTATCAATCAGCGCAGCTAGCTCTATAAGGAAATTTCAAATATTATGACTATTATATCACTCAACTATGTTTGTGTTTAGGCGAGTGAGGTCAGCTGATCATGTAAGTTCACCTGTTAGATACGCCTTGTTCTTGATCAAGTTCAAATAGTTTTAAAAGTTCTAAGAAATGGTGTCAACTTATAACTCTTAAAAATCGTCAAATTTAAGGTAAAAATCGTCCAGTCGTCAAAATGCCATTTTTGACACACAAAATCGTCAAAATGACGATAAATCGTCAAATCTGGCAACCGTGCTGTCAGTCTTTCAATTGAGTGGAAAAATTTGTTCAAAAGTTTTTTATCTTCTCGCGGGTTAAAAAATTACTATTTCATATTGTAAAAGGACAATCGGCATATATTTTTCAGGCGAAGTAAGTCAAACTTTTTTCGGCGGCGGCGCGACTGCCTAAAATCATCGGCGGCTTGGTTCAGCCGACTGTGATCCGTCACGGCGCAGGTCTCTGACAGAGGGCGAAGGCGCAAAATTTTTAATTCGCCTTGGTCGAGACCTAGGTGGAAAATACCTGGTTTCTTTTTCAAATTAAACCTTAGAATGTCCGCTTAAAGATGCATGTGGTCCGCCCCCGAACTATGCTCTTATTTTGACCTATACCGGAAATAGTACCCGAGCGAAATAATATAATTTTTTTATTTTTAAGAAATTTTGTAAAAAAAAACTTGCCAGGTATATAAACTATACACCAAATGAAAGCTTAGAAGGTCCTCTTTAAGGTATATATGGTACACTCTGAAAACTATTACTTAATTGCTATGAATTCGCCTTGGTAGTGTTCAAGGAGAATTCATGTTTTTTTACTTTTGAGACTTTGTTAAAAAAACTTGCCAGGTATATAAATTATACACGAAATTAAAGCTTGAAAGGTCCGCTTTAAGGTACATGTGGTCCGCTTTCCGACCTACTACTTAATTGTTATGAATTTGCCTTGGTAATGTTCAAGGCGAATTCATAACTTTAAAACTTTGTTAAGAAAAATTTGCCAGGTATATAAACTATACGCCAAATTAAAGCTTAGGAGGTCCGCTTTAAGGTACATGTGGTCCGCTCCCTGACCTACTACTTAATTGTTATGAATTTGCCTTAATAATGTTTTGAAACTTTGTCAAAAAAAACTTGTCAGGCATATAAACTATACACCAAATTAAAGTTTAGAGCTTAAAGCTTTAAGGTACATAAGGTCTGCTCCCAATATTACCCCTTAATTTTGACCTATACCGGAAATAGTATCGAACGAAATGAAATAATTTTTTTATTTTTGAAACTTCGCTCACAAAAACTTGTCAGGTATATAAACTATACACAATATTAAAGCTTTGAAGGTCCTCTTTAAGGTATATATGGTCCGCTCCCCGAACTATTACTTAATTGTTATGAATTTGCCTTGGTAATGTTCAAGCCGAATTCATAACTCTGAAACTTTGTTTAAAAAAAACTTGTCAGGTATATAAACTATACACCAAATTAAAGCTTAGAAGGTCCGCTTGAAGGTAAAAAGATCCGCCCCTCAAACTATTCCTTAATTTTGACTTATACCGGAAATAGTATCCGAGCGAAATAAAATATTTGTTTATTTTAGAAACTTCGTTCACAAAAACTTGTCAGGGATATAATATATACACCTAGGCGAACTAATTTTACAAGGTAGTGTCATAGGGGAACTCAATTCGCCTTCATGGGATTTTGTTTTTGTATTCGCTCTTTACGTCAAAAGCAAGGCGAAGCACCATGGGAAATAATTATCAATGTGACTGTTGAAAATTTTCAAAAGGTGACAGAAATAAGGGATTTTGAAAAAAAGTGCCACCAAGGAGATATTTTTCAAACAAACTAATAAAACAAATTATTGCATTTTTATGTATTTCGTAGGCATTAAAAAATTGTTGGAGAAAATTAACCAATCTTGATATTTTTTTTAATTTCACAAATTACTTACACATTGGCACATAAGTTGTAATATATGAACAATTCATACAAAAATATGTACAGGTGGACAAAAAGTAAAAAAAGTATTGCCAATATAAGTAGCTGTGTTCCCTTTTATATAAAATAAATATTTTGCAAATCAGCCGATAAATGGCGGTGCTCTGAAGGAACAAACATAAAATATACAAACGTGTTGATAACCTTCTTCTTTTAATGACGTGGACTAAAAAGAACACTGTAGAAGAACACTGTGGTAGAAGATAGACAAAAATAGATATGTGTCGGCGTTTTGAAAATTAAAATCTGCCCTTTAAGGAGGATGTAATATCATCCCCTTCTTTTTGCACATTGTTATAGTGAATAGGGGTAATAAATCTTGTAAGTCAACGTTCAGACGATGCAAGTCTTATTGATCAGCTTCTTACATTTTCTTCTTTGAACTTTCTTTGGCGTTCAGACTTTGAAAGTCTTATCGCTTAATTGTTTCTTTCGTTTGTATGATTGTATACACAATGTAAATGAATGTGTGCGTTTCTTACATTACGAATGAGAAAGCAAAACGAATTTCATGAGAACATGGGGTTGTGTACCCGTTTGCCCCAGTTTACACTATGCAAGTCTTATTGATCAGCTTCTTATTCAGCTGTGAGAAAAACAGAGAAATGTGTATTAATTTCTCCGTCTTTCTCCCCGCTGAATAAGAGGCTGATCAATAAGACTTGCATCGTCTAAACACCGACTAAACGTCGACTTAAGGTCTACACGTAACATAATATGTAAGATGAGATTGTCAAATTAAATCGCAGAGAGAATTATGTTACGTGTAGACTACAAATTAGTGTTATCTCAATGTTATAAGAATTTTTATGAGAGCGTTGTTATAAGAATTTTCATAACAACGATCTTATGAGATAAACTGTCAAATAAGTACGTATTTGTTTATGTATGGTTAGGTTAGGTTAGGAAGGGTAGTGCTATGCCGCACATCATTCGACACCCAGTCACTGAGCTTCCTATAGTAATGACCGATCGGTACTTTAACCGATCTATCACACAATTCCACATCTAACGCTGACCCTAATCTGGCCAGCTCATCAGCTGCCGCATTTCCATCAACATTGCAATGGCCAGGAACCCAACATAATCTAACACTGTATTTGTCCATGAGCAAGTTGAGGGCTCTCTTGCAGTCACTAACTAGCATCGATCTGACATAGTGTTCCTTCAATGCTTTTAGCGCCGCTGGACTATCGACGTAGAAGGTCACCTCCTCGCCCTCAGTCATATCTGTGGGCACTATCTCCGTGGCCCTGAGGATCGCCAGGATCTCAGCTTGAAAAACGCCACACTCGTTCGGTAGCCTAAAAGACC
Organism: Panzeria rudis; assembly: GCA_956483635.1. Lineage (NCBI taxonomy): Eukaryota > Metazoa > Arthropoda > Insecta > Diptera > Tachinidae > Panzeria > Panzeria rudis. Next base: position 77,945,205 of record OY101447.1, on the reverse strand, counting down.
TACGAATGTCCGTCCCCAAAATATAGACACCAGCTCCCGTGCCTGTTCCCATTTTGGACCCGTCCGTGAAAACCGCACAACCCACATAAAGCCTATCAGATTCGACCCAAAAGTCCCTATCCGGAATCACTAATGAGCACACCCCAAAATCAATTTCAGCAACCTTAGAGTCCGTGAACCCATGAGTTATGGGGACCCCCCACTAAAACTGATCTCATTTAGGATTGCTGTGTGACCTGTTACTCCTGTCCTTACCAACCCTGCCTCTAGTAGTCTTAGGAGACTCCTTGCTGCCGTTCTCATTACAAAATCCTCTATGGGAAGCAGATGAAGAATGACATCCAAGGCGGCTTGAGGTATGCTCCTCTGGGCTCCTGTGATGCCCAGAGAGGCGCACCTCTGCACCTTAGCAAGTAATCTTCTATGACTCTCTTTCCTCAACGCCTCCCACCACACCACACAGCCATAGGTGATACAGCGCAGACTGGGGAACAAGGCCAATCTAGTGCCGGAAAAATATCTTCCAAAGTCGACGTTTAGACGATGCAAGTGTTATTGATCAGCTTCTTATTCAGCTGTAAGAAAGACAGAGAAATGAATACAAATTTCTCTGTTTTTCTCGCAGCTGAATAAGAAGCTGATCAATAAGACTTGCATAGTGTAAACTGGGGCTAACTAATAGTCTGATCCACAAAAAATGTACGGATGAATTATAGAGAAGGATATAGTCTACAAGGTATGTTAAAAGTTAGGCAGCTATTTTTAGCACAGTGGGCGTTATATGTTGTTTCATTAGACCAATTCTACCGATAAAATTCTTAAGTTTTCGAAAAACCCATATCTTTCCAAGTAATAGCCTGATCCACAAATTGTACAGATAAGTTATAGCCAAGGATGTAGGTTATAAATTCTGTAAAAATTATGCAGCTATTTTTAGATATATATTGTTATATAGGACCAATTTTACCGATAAAACTATTTAGTCATCGGAAAGCTTACATATATCTTCCAAACTAATAGTCTGATCCACAAAAAACGTGTGCATGAATTATAGGAAGGGCTGTAGGGTATAAAAATTTTAAAAAATTTGGCAGCTATTTTTAACACAGACACGACCAATTTTGAAAATTCTAAATTCATAAAAAAATCCAAGTGCATTCAAATTTCAAAATGCATTAAAAATTTATATTGAAATTGAAAACGACTACTTTATTTGTGGTTTAATTTAATAACAAGTGGTTTCGGATTCCAGGTATACTAGGGTATACATTTCTTGTATTTCTATAAAGATTTAGAACAGTTTTCAAAGCAAGATTTTTCTGTATTTACGTAAAGCCGTTTAGAGTAGCTGATATAAAATTTTTATAAAAAAAAGTTACTTTGTTCGAAAACCTCCATCATTACCGATTCAATATGCCAACATATAAGATATTAAAATCAATAAAGAATTACAACCCATATTTTCCGAACCAGGTAACTTAGTGATAAAGAACGCTTTGCTGCGTTTAAACTTTTTTATAGTCAATATTTTTGTCTTATTTTTCCGCCGCTAGATTGGCTTTTTTTCCTCTGTGCAGCGGGCTAAAATGTCTTTAAAATATATATATCAGAAAATTCTACTATATGTGAGACTTCAAAGACACCAAATCTCGAAACTCAATTTAAGCACCAGAAATCATACAAAACTTAAAATGTGCTTAGAGGTTAATTTCGAATATATTTACAATTTGTTCTAAAACATCCTACAAAACCGGGTTTTACAGGGCTAGTTTGTATTAAAATATGTCTTACGTAAAATTACAAAAGAAAGCTGTAGATATACGGCTATACGTTTTTTAATATTATCGCATTATAGAAAGCTCTATAATATCTAACATAAAATACCACTTCAAAAAAATAAAAGAAGGAGCATAATTTATCAAAAGATGGCAGATTTATAACGGTTTCTTTTCTACAAAAAAAATTGCGTTGTTTGCACTTTTCAAGGAAAATCTGCAATATAATAATTTTTCGAGGAAGTGAAGTTTTTATAAATTATTGTATCATCCCTTACAAAGGTAAATTTTTGCTTTGAAGGAATTCTACATTGCGATTTTTTAATATAAAGTAAAAAAATTACTTTTATTTAAAAAAATTAAACGCCATTACATAACTTAAAAAAAGTGGCAAGGCAGTGGCAAATGCCCACTTTATTCGGCCAACGGTCACACTGATTATTATTGTTTATAAACAAATTTTGACACGTCGACCTTCGAAGAAAAGTAGTCAGCTGTTTTTATAACACCACCTTGTAAAATTAATTCGCCTTGCTATACATCAAGTTAAAGCCTTGAAGGTCCTCTTTAAGGTATATATGAAAATATGTATATGCTGAAATATATAATATGTTTCCTGAAATATATATTAGCAGTGATATAGAAAACTATGTTTTGTAGCGTTTGTTCAGAGTTTGTATTATGTATATTTCTGGTCAGTCAACTTCACATACGATAGTGATCAGCTGTGTTGAATTGTTGAAAATTATGAAAGAAAGAAATGAGTGATAACATAAGGATGAGGTTATAGGAAAGCTAAAATAAATATGGGAAAATAACAAAGTAAACTAGTGGTCTGCAACGAATAAGATTTTTGTTATTCGTGAAGTTCTATAGTTTTTCGAATAGAGTACATACTCGCTCTCTCACTTAGCAGAACGAAAAGAACAGAACTGAATAGCTGTTTATAAAGTACATATAATTATGTAGTCGCAACCATCGCTGTTCCTTTGATTGTGAACAAACAAAAATGTGAACGTATTAAAATATGGGCATGTGTTAAGAAATTAATGTACGTCAGTGATGGAAAGTTCAGTACTATTGTACTATTTTTAGTAGTTTTTCATTCTCAAAATACCTGAGTACCCCCACGACATAAAAAGTACTTTTTCGAATCTGGAACGTTAAAAAAATCAAATTTTTTTTCCGGTTTATTAATATTCAACCCATTATATTCAAAAACTTGTTCGAAAACTCTTGATATCTTTATTTGAAGAAATAAAATCTGTTCAAACAGAAGTTACTAGAGAACTATATAAGTTGCACTTTGAGATTATACCCAAATCAAATTGTAAGTCCTCAGTATTTTCATATCGAGTGAAATAAGATATATTTTCATCGTAGATTGAGCTCCAAAAGCTAAATGAATCTGCAGTTTTACCCCCATATTCATAAAAATTTATTAAAGTTTATGTTGATTTACTGTACGAGTTTTGTATGGGAAAACCGGTTTTGCTCCACACATTAACTTTACTAATCATTTATGAATATGGGGGTTAGTAGTTGAAATCGTATTTTAGCTTTTTCTGTGCATGAAACTTAATTTTTGTCTAGCCACTGGCTGAACTTTATTTAATATTTTCTGCCTTAAGATATGAATAGTTGTTGCTAGTTCAAGATACCTAAATTTTCAAAATTTAATAACCAACAATACACCGGAAGTTCCATATTTACAGTGAACATTAATCCGAATATCTTCAAGAGCTCCATATACACACACAAAAAATATAAGAGGTATTATTTACTTAGGCGGCATAGTTACTTTCTTTTTATATGAAATTAAAAAACAAAGCTTTATTAACTATGCCGTTAGGTGATTTGTACAGCACAATTTACCTAAGAATCGTGTTAGTTTAACTAATTGAATTAGGTAAATATCTTCGAAAATTTTCGTATCGCATTTTCCAACAGTTTGTCAAATGAAAATATTATTTGAAAAAGGTAAATATGAAAATATTATAAAAACTTTTTTATATAAAATGTTAAAATTTATTTTTCAGATAATCAATACTGCGAAAAATCTTATTTTCAGAGTTCTCAGTATTAGTGATAAACATTTTCACACAAAAAACATACAAAAAATTATATCAATACTTAAACATAACAGTTTTCCAGCTAAATTAATATATTCACTAATAAACGAAATCAGAGAAAAATTAGAAAAAAGCACAAATCAAACAACACATACCGAGAAAAGAAACAAAGAAAAAAATTTGTACAGTTCCGGGCTTGACAGACAAAAAAGAAATAAAAACAGCTGTTGAAATTAACAATATGAAATTTGCATATAAACCAAACACAACACTAAACAAGATTTTTACAAAAGTCAAAGCGCCAACAGATAAACAACTACAATGCAACGTAGTTTGTTACAGGTCTCTTACTTTATCGCACCCCGATGATTGTAGTCTCCGGCTAACTACTTTCGGACTCTCTATGGGTGTGAATCCATCCCATCATCGTGGCCACTGAGACTGTCACAATAAAAGAAATTTCAAAACCTACATACCCATAAACCTACACACACTTTGATGAAGAGGGAGCAAGATGTATGCTCCAGCCGCCCCCCCCAACCATGGTCACCAGACTCTCCGTCTGCTTTAGTAGTGACCCCTATTATCCGCTCACCTTCACCACTCACCTTATTTATTCATCCCCGTATACGTAATCCTTTAGCCAGACATTTTTCTATATATATGTTTCAATACATTCTTTTATTAATTATTCTTATTCTATCTTAAAACTGACACAATTTATACGCCTGTTATACTATTATCTTTGCTTATATATAAAATCAAAATATTACTTTCTTAAATATTCCTACGCTATCTCACACCATCAAAACAAAAAAAACTATTTCCTTTTTTTTTCTTTACACTTATTCTCTTTATTTTCATACACGCATGAGACGAACTATACTATGATTTATCTATGAATATCAGCACAATAAAACGCTTATTTTAAGAATAATCTTAACCTTATTAACATGAACTTTCACTCACGAATTGTATTTGAAAAAGACTAACTTCCTGACACACTTGAAAACCTCAGCCTGTTGATTTTTACCTAACCGGAAATTAAAATCTATTTCCGTTTTTGCTTTTTATGTATTTTTCTACTACTATCTGGTTTGAAGGAGCTCCCTAAAACCTAACCTTTATAATTCACGGTAGATGTGCTCTAAGCAACCGGGGTGGTTACACGAAACCAACAGATTGATATGTAGATAGTTTCACTTTTTCAAATATAATTTCACAAAAAAAAAGAACTCTTAATCGGAACATAATTATACATATATTTATCTTTCTTTTACCGATAAAAGACTGCACGAAAACTACTTAACAACTAACCTAACCTATCAATCACTATGCAAGGTATTTTCGTATGCCAAAGCTGTACAGCCTTATCCAGATAGCGGATTTTATTTATTGTTTTTATAAATATTCTATGGGATTCTTCTTCCTGGTTTTTCGGGTATATAATAAAAATGGTACAGTTATGGGTTACCTGGGCTTACACATTTGCTTTGATTCTTCCGCTTCAGAACTTGCGGTTTCCCATCCACAAATTTTATGGGAGAATTGTGCAGAACTGCCTGCACTTCTGGTCTCCACAATTCAACTTCCAGAATGTTTTTCGGTAGAGTCCAGGATCACTAATAATTATTAAATTTTTTTTGTGACTATATAGGCTAACAAAACAGAGTTGAAAAACTTACATTCTCCCCTTTTTTTATTATTTCGACCTGGTGACAAGTAATTCCCTTCTTGAAGGATATCTCTCACCTCCGAATTTGAGTTTAGTGTATTTGATTGCTGTTTACCACGTTTTCAGGATCTTACTTTTTCAGCGAGGCTGGTTTAATTTTTCCGAGTTTTTTTTCTTTTTTAAGTTTTAGGCTTCACACACTTTATACTCTTTGACGAGTGTGTTCTTTTATTATTTAAACCTTTACTTAGCTATTTCTAAGTTAAAGCACTTACTTTATATATTATTTAATATTATTCCTTTTTTTTAGGTTAACTGCACTATATTTCTTTCACTACAGAATATTCCTCGACTTTCCTCGTTGACTTGCACAGTAATATTAACTCTTGCTTTACACTTATTTTTATACTTAAGTTCTAACCGCGTTTTTTTCTTCCAATCGCCGGTAATAAAAAAATATGGCTGCTGAGTCCCGAGTCCCTCAATTCTCTCGTTAACTGCTAAAAATCCCGTAATTTTATCTCTCGTACTTTAATAATTGTATTGTAACGACCTGCACTGTAATTGTCCCTTTCCCTCTAATACAATACTCAAAATCGTCTATCTAGTCCGAAAATTACACATTGTCTTGATTTGGTCTGGTATCTCCACCCGTCAACCAGCTGTGTACTATTGGCAGGCAATTCACAATAGCATTGACAGAAGAAATTAAACATTTTAATTTTGTCTCCTTAACAAAAATGTATTTTTTTCTTGTTTGAGTTAAAAACGACCATTATATTGAGCTACATTTACATGACTCGAAGAACATCTGAAGTGTCCATGCCAGTTTACTCACTCCCGTCGGACTTCTATTTCTCCTGGAGGTTTATTTCGGCCCATTTACCACACGGAGCTGTCCGTCGGTTGTATCATCTATAGTAAACAAAATGTTCATTTGCTACAGAGTGACAAAAAAAAAGTTAAAGGCTGCTAAGGAAAAGGAATCGGTTGTTGTGTGATTGGCAAACATTACTGATTACCTTGCAATATTCCCCTCCGCAACAAAACACCGAGTTGGACAAGAGCCGATGTACAATGCGGTGTGCGAGGGTTGGTTTTGCTTCCCAACGTGGGGAACTCCCACACCCTGTAGTCTCATGGCCGGGCAATAATTGAATTTATCTATTATTTATGTTTGGAAACATTTTGTCATTCGTTTGTACATGTTGGCAAATCATTAGGGAGTATTTATTTGTGTAACTAATCATAAAACTTTTACTTTGTTACTACTTTTTTTCTAGGTTAAAATATTGACACGGGAGGGTAATTGTTGTGCCAGAACATAATGGTAACATAGCTATAACATTTTATTTATTTCCACGTAAGTTTATATGAAATTAAAATACTTATTCATTGTGTGTGTTTGTGACTAATTCTGCCTACAATCTCGTGACTGCGGTGTACAATATAACTATGAGGGCTTTTCCACTAATTAATTGTATGCTACATTTTTATATCTTTTGTGTGAAATATCCCAACGGGCTTACCCTGCATACTCTCGAGCTCGTACATGTTATTTCCAATAGGCCTAACGACTCTACCTTTAATGAACTTTCTACAAAATTTGGAATTTAAATTTTTGCTAAAGTCGCTTAAAACTGTATTTCTTCTATACACCTCCTGCCCAGGAATAAATTTAACGTTGCGAGCTCTTTTATTGTACCGTAGTGCGCTACGCTCATAAGCTTTGTGCATATTCTTTTTAATACTATCCCTAATTATATCTAGTTTTTCGTTTCTTTCGATATTTTCTATCCTATGGTCAGACATCGATAATAATTTACGTGCTAACTTATAGTCTGTGCCTTTTGAAAACATATGAAAGCCAAAAAGTGCGAAAAATGGGCTGACACCTGTTGCTGAATGAATAGCATTTCGCAGAGCACATTCTATCTCAGACAAATATAAGTCCCAGTCTCTATGATCATTGCTTAAGTATGCTCTGATTGCGGCTAAAACAGACTGGTTAACACGCTCTGAAGCATTTGACTGAGGGGAGTACACGGCTGTTTTCATGTGATGTATTTTGTATGCACTAACCATATTCTCGAACTTTTTAGACACGAACTGTGCACCATTGTCGCTGTGAATCACTTCAGGCACACCGAATTTATGAAATATTTCGTGGACTAAAAACTGAATTACGTTGTCTGCCGTAGCCTCTTTCATCGCTTTCAGAAATGTGAATTTAGAGAAGTGATCCACAACGACGAATATGTAACAGTTGCCGCTCTTAGAGCGTGGATATTTACCTAAAAAGTCGATATACAACTTCTGAAACGGCCTATCTGTTTTTACCTCCTGACCAATTTCCGGCATCATTTTTCGATTTTCGGGTTTTGTTTCTTTGCAAACTTGGCATGAATTTACGTAACGTTTAACTTCCACTGTCATCTTAGGCCAGTAAAAGAAACGTTTGACTTTTTCCAGAGTTTTATATATGCCACCGTGGGCAGCAGTACTCTCCGTATGTGCATTTTCAATAATGGTTTGAGTTAAGCTTGCAGGAATCCATAACTTCCATAGATATTGTTCCTCGAAGTTTGGATCTACCAAACTCTTTTTATAAATCTTGCCATCAACTATTTTTAAATCTGGTAGGTGATCACTGTTATCTTTTACGTTTTTAATCAGCTCCAGATACTCCTCGCTTTCAAATTCTACGGTTTCAAAATCAAAAAAATCTGTTTCTATACTTTCTATCATACCTAAACTATCCGGTGGCGCTCTTGATAGCATATCCGCGACGACATTATCCGATCCTTTTCGATGCTCTATGTTAAAATCATACGCTTGCAGTTGCAGCGACCAACGTGCCAATCTCCCACCCAGATCTTTTAAGGTCATGAGCCATTTTAGGCTAGCATGATCCGTTATTACGGTGAATGGCATTATCTCTACATACGGTCTAAATTTTTTTATGGCCATTACCGCTGCTAGGCATTCTTTTTCTGTGGTACTATACTTCCGTTGGCACGAATTTAGCTTTTGGGAGTAAAAGGCTATCGGGTGTTCGTCTTTGTTAGCATTTAGCTGGAATAAAACAGCGCCTATGCCGTACTCGGATGCATCACATTGGATATAAAACCTCTTCGCAAAATCTGGATGTCTCAAAACGGGTGCTGAGGTTAAAGCTTTTTTAAGTGTATTGAATGCATCAATAGCCTCGGTTGTTATAATGAACTTCGTGGACTTTTTTAACGTGTCAGTGAGCGGGGCGGCGACCGTGGCGAAATCTTTTATAAACCGCCTGTACCAGCCAGCGGTTCCGAGAAAGCTTCGCACTTCGCGCGTTGTTTTGGGCAAATTTATATTTCGAATAGCGTTTACTTTTTCGGGATCGGTCTTCAACATTCCTCCCCCTATAATAAATCCGAGGTACTTTAATTCCTGGAAGCAAAATTGAGACTTTTTGAGTCCTATCGTTTTCTTTAGGCAATTGGCTACTTCTTGCAGTACATAAATGTTCTTCAAATGTGCTCGAGATTACCAAGAGATCAACGAGGTATATAAACACGTTTTCCTTTATCTTTTGTGGCACCACTTTATCCATCAATCTACAAAGCCGTTGCGCGGCGTTACAAAGGCCGAAAGGCATAACGCGGAATTGATAAAGCGGGCGTCCGGCAACCGTGAAAGCCGTATAGGGTATGCTTTCTTCATCCAATTCTATTTGCCAAAACGCATATTTAAGATCGACGCTACTTATGTAATAAGTCTCGTCGATGCGGCTTAGTATACCGTCAATATTCTGTAATGGGTAAGCGTCTTTCACTGTAAGGTTATTTAATTTTCTGGCGTCAAGGCAAAAACGGTTTTTCCTGGCTTACGGACTACGGTTGTGCGGTTGCTCCACGGGCTTTCACTTTCTTCAATTACTTTCAATTCGAGCATCGTGTCTATTTCTTTGTACGTGATTTCTTGCACTGCCGGCGAGATCGGATAATGGCGATCCTTGACAGGAAGTGCTCCCTCCACTAATTTGATTGTGTGTTTTTCTATTGTAGTTAACCCTAGACCATTCTCTTCAAAAGTGTTAAACTCTTTTACTACCCTAGCTAGTTGCTCTTGTTGTTCTGCAGTAAGATTATGTGGTTTTATCCTATAGTCAGTCCTCTCTTCTACTACATCTGAGTTTATATTTGTATCAAGTTCACCTACCTGGGTCATTTCAGGTATCAATCCAAAAAGTTTCCAAAAATCTATTCCTAAGTATAAATTTTGTTCCAGATCAGGACAAAGATACAACAACATTTCGTGCTCTTGATCTTTATACTTAATGGAAGTTTTTATTCTGCCTATTATTCTATGCTGATGACCACTGGCAGTTTTCACATTGGTCACCATTGGCTGAACCATAAGGTCTAATTCCGAAACTAACTCCCTACAATTTCTGCCTAGGATACTGACTGAGGTTCCGGAATCTAGCAATCCTCTAATTGAAGATCCATGTATCTGCAAGTTCACAAAAATTCTTGGATCCACCGTTGATACATTGGCCCTATTTACCGAATCCAATAATAGTTTTCTTAACCGGCGCTTGTTCTTAAACTTTTTTCTAACTTTTAAAATTTTCTTTGATACTGCTTTTGTAATTGAACTTACGTTGAAAATTTTAGCTCTCACTTTCTCATAATTTTCCATTCTGACTGACCACGGTAGCAAATGTTTCATTTGAGGTAAAGATTTTTTTATATTTTCGTTGTTCGTTTTGGATATTGGACCGTTAGTACTTTTTCCAGGTAATTCTTCTATTTCGTTGCTGTGGGGTTTTCGGCACGACGCGGGCCCCCCACTATAGCCACGCCCCGTTTCGCGTTTCCCTGATGGCAATTGGAGCAGTTAGGTGTAATCACATCCGGCTTTCCGCAGCGATAGCAAAATAGTGTCCTTTCGGTCGAAGGACATTCCATGAATACGTGGCCCGTAATCTTACAGTTCCAACATCGCAGCGGCTGTTTTTGTTGTTGCCTGATCATTTGTACTACATCTAATTCTTCAAAACTTTGCGAGGCATTTTCTTCTGACTGTTGGTAATCGATGTGTTCATCATATAACTCATTTACGTGTCTGGAAGTAGGTTGAAAAGTTCTTGTATCCCTTCTGGGGAAATTTCTTTCAGCTTCATTACATTCAATTCTAAGCTGTTCTGTTGACGACACCTGAATTGGATACACAATCCTCCCGACACTTTCTTTCACATTCCTTTTCAAAATTCTAATCATATCATATTCCGAAATGGCTTGAGCTAACTTTGCACGTATTTGACCCATTATCTGAAAGAATTGATCTATAGATTCATGGGGTTTTGTCTCCTTTCCACGAGGTCGCGCATAATCTCAAAATTCGATCTAGATGTTTGATATTGACTGAGCAGAGCCTGTTTAATTCCTGGCCAGTTAACACCATAATGCGTTCGTACGAACAACCAGTACCAATCCTTTACTGGACCAGAAATCAAAAGGTGAAAATCTCTTTCCAACTCTTCCTCAGATATTTCGTATTGAGCCTGTAAACGCTCTATACGAAATATAAAGTCTTCTACGCTCAGACGTGAAGTATTGCCATCGAAATTTAGACCCCATTTGTCGATCCTAATCCACACTTTCGGTGGCCAGTCTTTATGTGACATCATATTAGGAGTTCCTGAATTATTTGGGAGGTTATAATTTGCGAACGCAAAATCTAAGGGCGCCTCATTGTTTAGAATATTCCCGAAGGGTACATTCCCACCGTTATTTTGACTGTTATTTGTATTAAACGGACCTTCTCCTAATGTTTGTTGCAATTGGGCCGTATTGTTAGCGGTTGATGGCATGAAATTCGCATAGCTGTTGCGTACAGGTGTATATGTTTGGATATTATTATTATTGCCTGTCGTATTTTGGTTTGTTCGCAACGAATTATTTGTCGGCGTATTATTGGGATTCATGTTAGTTGGATTTATCGAAGTGGTGTTATTAGTTGGCCGTTCGTTTTGTATGTTAGCCGTAGCACGAGTTGTTGTATTATCAACACCTAATTGTTTTGAATTTCTTGCCGATACTTGCGAAATTTCTTTTACCGCTCTCATTACTTCCCCTAACGATTTTCTAACATCTTCTACTTCGCCCCGAACCATTTGTTTTACTTGTTGCTCTAAAGATTTTTGTATAACTAAAACCTCATTCGATACCAAACCTCTCACTTCTGGCGCGATTTCCTTGCTTGCAGTGCCGCTATTTGCGGGACTTGCATGTGCCGTATTTCCTAGCACAGTCTTTGCTGACGTGCTCGGATTACCGGCACCTATAGTAGCTGATAAGTCGGCAATTTGTCCTTCACTGGTTTTCCTATTATCCATTTTAGAGCCCGCTGTTTTAAATCTACGTTTACTGACAAATCTCGGTGAACTAAGACTATTCTCGAATTCAACTTTCCTCTTCCTGCTTTTTGACTTATCTTGAGACCTTGTATTAATACTCATAACCTGGTAACTGGAATATATTTATCACCTATTTAACTCGTGAAACAAAACTACAAATTAGATTCACAAACACACCAATCAGCGCAAAAAAAATAAGACGATAAAATACATAAGTTTATGTTTAGCACAGTATATTTATTTCCGGTTGATCGCCCGCAAAACCATTTAATGCCGTTGATAAGAAAAATTTAAAAAACTTTGTAAACGCAATATGATCTAAATCAAAAAAAAATCGAAAATTTTCTACTCGTATTTGCCGTTCTTTATTTCACTAACGTACATTTACACTTTTCTTTTCTTTCCAAAATTAAATTTTTTTGTATGCACAGGGATGACTTTCTAAAAGGCGGTGGTATATGCGGATGAATATTTATTGTTTATTAAGGCTCTCCTTACAGGAGCATCTTCACAACATCAATGTGTAAATCATAACTAATTCAAAACTAAATGGCCTGTAAAAATCGTAGCTTCAGTCTCTAAGAGGACTAAAGGTCAGACATTCTCTTTTACCGATACTTCTGGCTTCACAGACTTTGTCCGAAACGGTTATCGGTTATTAAGAATACTGCTCTGCGGAATATTTTCAACTATTTCAATTTGCACAATCAAATTCCTGGGACCATACAAGTACTAATAGGGCCCCTTACTATTACCTCCTATGAACCTCATGAATCCCACGATTGGAAAAACATCATCATTCATCCTCATAGCTCCACACCCGGTGTAGTTGAAAACCGCACTACTGACTTCAGGTTATAACCTAAACGGCTGCGACTTTACAATTACTTTGAAGTGAAAACTTGTTGATAAATGAGCTGGACTATGGTAATTTTCTAGTTGGCTATTGCTTAGTGCCTAGGTGTTATTGCACTGAGACACAAAGTGTCTTCGCGTCATAAACGCTGAAACGCTTCCGTTTGGGCGCCATATTGTTACAGGTCTCTTACTTTATCGCACCCCGATGATTGTAGTCTCCGGCTAACTACTTTCGGACTCTCTATGGGTGTGAATCCATCCCATCATCGTGGCCACTGAGACTGTCACAATAAAAGAAATTTCAAAACCTACATACCTATAAACCTACACACACTTTGATGAAGAGGGAGCAAGATGTATGCTCCAGCCGCCCCCCCAACCATGGTCACCAGACTCTCCGTCTGCTTTAGTAGTGACCCCTATTATCCGCTCACCTTCACCACTCACCTTATTTATTCATCCCCGTATACGTAATCCTTTAGCCAGACATTTTTCTATATATATGTTTCAATACATTCTTTTATTAATTATTCTTATTCTATCTTAAAACTGACACAATTTATACGCCTGTTATACTATTATCTTTGCTTATATAAAATCAAAATATTACTTTCTTAAATATTCCTACGCTGTCTCACACCATCAAAACAAAAAAAACTATTTCCTTTTTTTTTCTTTACACTTATTCTCTTTATTTTCATACACGCATGAGACGAACTATACTATGATTTATCTATGAATATCAGCACAATAAAACGCTTATTTTAAGAATAATCTTAACCTTATTAACATGAACTTTCACTCACGAATTGTATTTGAAAAAGACTAACTTCCTGACACACTTGAAAACCTCAGCCTGTTGATTTTTACCTAACCGGAAATTAAAATCTATTTCCGTTTTTGCTTTTTATGTATTTTTCTACTACTATCTGGTTTGAAGGAGCTCCCTAAAACCTAACCTTTATAATTCACGGTAGATGTGCTCTAAGCAACCGGGGTGGTTACACGAAACCAACAGATTGATATGTAGATAGTTTCACTTTTTCAAATATAATATCACAAAAAAAAGAACTCTTAATCGGAACATAATTATACATATATTTATCTTTCTTTTACCGATAAAAGACTGCACGAAAACTACTTAACAACTAACCTAACCTATCAATCACTATGCAAGGTATTTTCGTATGCCAAAGCTGTACAGCCTTATCCAGATAGCGGATTTTATTTATTGTTTTTATAAATATTCTATGGGATTCTTCTTCCTGGTTTTTCGGGTATATAATAAAAATGGTACAGTTATGGGTTACCTGGGCTTACACATTTGCTTTGATTCTTCCGCTTCAGAACTTGCGGTTTCCCATCCACAAATTTTATGGGAGAATTGTGCAGAACTGCCTGCACTTCTGGTCTCCACAATTCAACTTCCAGAATGTTTTTCGGTAGAGTCCAGGATCACTAATAATTATTAAATTTTTTTTGTGACTATATAGGCTAACAAAACAGAGTTGAAAAACTTACATTCTCCCCTTTTTTTATTATTTCGACCTGGTGACAAGTAATTCCCTTCTTGAAGGATATCTCTCACCTCCGAATTTGAGTTTAGTGTATTTGATTGCTGTTTACCACGTTTTCAGGATCTTACTTTTTCAGCGAGGCTGGTTTAATTTTTCTGAGTTTTTTTTTCTTTTTTAAGTTTTAGGCTTCACACACTTTATACTCTTTGACGAGTGTGTTCTTTTATTATTTAAACCTTTACTTAGCTATTTCTAAGTTAAAGCACTTACTTTATATATTATTTAATATTATTCCTTTTTTTTAGGTTAACTGCACTATATTTCTTTCACTCTTGCTTTACACTTATTTTTATACTTAAGTTCTAACCGCGTTTTTTTCTTCCAATCGCCGGTAATAAATAAAATATGGCTGCTGAGTCCCGAGTCCCTCAATTCTCTCGTTAACTGCTAAAAATCCCGTAATTTTATCTCTCGTACTTTAATAATTGTATTGTAACGACCTGCACTGTAATTGTCCCTTTCCCTCTAATACAATACTCAAAATCGTCTATCTAGTCCGAAAATTACACATTGTCTTGATTTGGTCTGGTATCTCCACCCGTCAACCAGCTGTGTACTATTGGCAGGCAATTCACAATAGCATTGACAGAAGAAATTAAACATTTTAATTTTGTCTCCTTAACAAAAATGTATTTTTTTCTTGTTTGAGTTAAAAACGACCATTATATTGAGCTACATTTACATGACTCGAAGGACATCTGAAGTGTCCATGCCAGTTTACTCACTGCCGTCGGACTTCTATTTCTCCTGGAGGTTTATTTCGGCCCATTTACCACACGGAGCTGTCCGTCGGTTGTATCATCTATAGTAAACAAAATGTTCATTTGCTACAGAGTGACAAAAAAAGTTAAAGGCTGGTAAGGAAAAGGAATCGGTTGTTGTGTGATTGGCAAACATTACTGATTACCTTGCAATATTCCCCTCCGCAACAAGTTTACGAATTACAATGTAAGGGAAATAGCGAAGAGGATTGTAACTTAATATACATTGGTACAACAAAAAGAAATTTAGAAACCAGAATGACAGAACATAAAAGTGATATAGCAAAACAAAAAACTGCAACATTTTTATCAACGCACATTATCAACAACAAACATACTGTGGATTTTGACAATGTGAGGATTTTAGACAGAGAAAACATAGAGAGAAAGAGATATACGATCGAAAGCTTGCGAATACAGCAAAATATAGAAAGAACAATGAATATAAAAGAGGATACGAATAATATCAGCGCGAGCTACATTGTTGCAATCAAATAAAAAATAAAAAACAGTCTGTGATAATAATTTAAAAAATTTTTATTTGCTTAAAATATCTTAGTGGTTTAATAATTTTAATTAATTTATATTAAAATGCAATTATTTATTATAATATTTATGTAACTTAAAATATTCATATTGTAAGTAAAATTGTGTAAAATCTATTAATTTTGTAATAATGTAATGTTTTTGAAATTTAAATAGACGAAAGCCCCTGAAGAAGTCAACAAAAAATTGGCGAAACGTTGGGTACAAAATGTAATAAATTTGTTTTATTAACATTAAATACGTTAGGCCTGATTAGCTTGAATAATTATTCATATACTCAAATTACATAACAATATGCCTACTTCCAGCAGCGCAGTACGGAAAGCAACCTGAACCTGGTAAAATAGCTAACATGCTTTCTATCAATTGATATACCATGGAACACTTTTGATTCCTTGCGATATTATTTCCCTAGCTGAAACACACAATCCCTTTGGTAGCGGCTTACATCACAATATGTTGTAGGCTAACTTTTTGGTAAAAGCAAAGCTTTAGTGGCTGATAAAACTACTCAACAGACTTAAGCTGAGTTGCTGAAATCTGACTATTATCGATCAATGCGGTGTCGAATTGAGTAAAAAATTGGCAAAGCTATTAAGCCTGAAAGTTATATCAAGTCCTTATGCCTCTATCAGTTGTCTTAACAAAAATTGGGGCCAAAGTCGTAGCTAGTTCACCAGCTTCTACAACCAGTCACTTCTTAATATCACACAATTAAGAAGAAGACTCACAAGCACGAAAATAATTTCCTTATTCTGTAAATACGCATTAGAGAAATAGTAAGAGACTCAGCAGTGGTCAATTGTTGTCCACATCGAGTACACGTATCTTAGTTTTGATATTGTCCCGAAGTGGCGTTGACAAATAGTTAGACGGGGTTCACAAAGGGCAATTTTTGTTGCGCAACTTTTAATTCACCCGCGAGAAAGACATAGAGAGCAACGCTGTTTTTCTCTGTCTATCTCGCAGCTGAATTAAAAGTTGCGCAACAAATATTACCCTGTGTGAACCCCGTCTTACAGAATAAGGTGGAATAATTAATCCAAGTACAGCACAACTTTTCAACACAAATGTATTTTTGTACTATGTTTTATTCTTTAATGTTTTAAATAAAACTGCATATTAAAAAGTGTCTAATTTTATTTCCTATGCAATTTGGACAAAAAAATGGTTAATTTTACTCAAATAAACATTTTTACAATTGTTGACTTACCTAAAATAAAAGAACAAATTTACTTTGCTATCATAGGCAATTCTCAAACATTTTTAAGCAATTCTATCTAAACGTTTAGTTAGTTTTTCAAACATGGCAATTAACTAAAATTACAGGCATATTGGCTTAGAAATTTAGTAACTGCCATTCTATTCTTCCTATGCACTTAGTTAAATTTATACCAAGTTTTTAAGAAATATTACCTATAGAATTTTTTGTGTGCATACATCTAGAAAAAACAACGGAAATAGTAAAAATATATATTAATATGTCAAAAATGGTTCCCTTGTATGATAATTAAGAATACTTGAAGTATTACATTTTCAATTCCTGAAAAAGTACCATTAAGGTGAAAAAAGTATTTATTAAGTTAAGCTTCAGTACCATTTCAAAACCTGTATTTTCCATAACTGATGTACGTGCAAAACGAAACAGAAAATAATACAGTGAAGCTGAGGAAAATTGTCAAAGTTTTGAAATAAATTCGTCAATATCGTCAAGATTTTTGGAAAAACTCATTATCAACTGTTTCATAAAATAAACAATAGTATTTTAGAATATTAAAACAATGCTGCCTGTTCTGTAAATCGAGTCGATTTGAAAACGCTCGATTTATAGAAATTAAATCCACTAATAGCAAATTTTTTCAGATTTTTTTCAGTTTCATATATTTTAGAGCTGAAAATATGATATATGAAATTAATTTACTATATACGATTTAAAATAAATCATTATTTATTTTTGGAAAACGAGAAATTTACTCAGATTCGGTTTACAGAACAGGGGTTGGTATATTTGACTCCTACTCTCTCCAGTCTTTACGTCATTTTACTTCTTTCTTTTTATGAAAATGATTTTTCCTGCCGGGTTTACCGTCTTACATAAAATATTGAGATAAAAGCAGTGATGTCAACAAATCGTCAAAGTATAAGGGGTCTTGAACAAGAAATCGTCAAAATGAAGAAGAATGATCACGTTGATCACGTATGGCATTCCTTTAAGCTGATGATGACATTTACATACACACATAGGTATGTATGTGTGTAGGTATGTACTTATATCCACAAGAAATGTGTAGTCTAAAAATTTATGCTTCTTTACTTTTTCTGTGATTTTACAAGAAGGTATTTTTTATGTGTTTTCAATTTATTAGGTCTGTTCAATAACTGAAAGCTGTCAGATTTTTTCCGACCTATTTCGCCAAATTGGTTTTAAAAATCGCCAAAGGTCGCCAAAATCAATTTTATGTAGTTTTTCTAAATATATATTTGATAATAAATTTGTTTTTATATAAATTTTTTTAACATACATTTTTATAAAATGATCGTATAAAAATTTAGCAGAAAATCGCCAAAAGTAGATATAAAATCGCCAAAAATTATTTCTTGTAAATTTTTCTCATCCAAATTAAACCCATTAATGATTATTGTTATTAATATTAGAAAAACCACCAAAATCACATTGTTATAATTTCTTGCATACGAGTTTTCGTGGGATTTATTTTTTAAAATACTCTGTCAACAAAGTAATTTTCGCGAATTATAAAAATTTTTAACTTTAATTTTGTTAAAAAAATAGCCATAAAAATCCCCAATATATTTATTTATCGCCAGTAAAATCGCCATATCAAAAATTTAGACGCCAAGCAAGTTGAAAAATCGCCACGTTTGGCGAGAAATCGCCACATCTGACAACCCTGATTGTTACTAGTTGTTACTGGAAAGTGCTCACGTACTTGAAAAACTAGCAACGAGAGAGTGAAAAAATAGCATAAAAAGTTGAGAACAAAAATATTTGTTGCAAGTTTTTGCTAGTAAAATTTTTACTAGCAGGAATTAGCCAAACAGCTGTTTAGATCTTTTGTTTACAAAAGAAATGTTTTGAAAATTCATGAAAAAATTAACTTTTTATAATTTTAATGAATTATTAAGAAATTGTTAATTTTTAGTGAGTTAAAAATATTAAATACATAATATTAGATATTTTTCTTTAATTTGACTGCAGCAGTGTTCGCTAAAAGAGTTTAAAACGCTTGAATTAGATGGCAGAAAATTTTCCACCTTAAGGTTAAATCATAAGGGGTACGTACACTCGAAATATTATGTGAGTCAAATATAAACAAAAAACCCGACAAGTTCCTGCAAAGAACAAATTCAACTAAATTGATAAAAAAAGTCCCACAATTACATTGAAATTAACTTTATTTCTACTGTTTACAGATATTTTAACTAAAAAATCCTTATGTACGAGCAGTTGTATTTTAACTTCTGTTATTCAAATACTTTATACATAAAGCTTCATTTACGGAGTTTCCTTCTTGCAGTTATAAGCCCTTATGACACTTACTTTTTTCCCTCTTTTCCTAATTTAAGAAGAAAGTGTGAAATAGGAATGCAACAAAGAGAAGAATATAAGAAATATATATTTTTGTTTACAATTTCTTTTTAGTGGTTTACTTGCGATGTGTTTCTTATATCGTAAGCTAACTTCTTGTTCAAGGATTTCGAAAGAAAATGATTCGAAATGAGTTTTAAGTTGAACTGAATTTTAAGAGGACTAATGGTCGAATCGCACCGTGAGGTAACGGATAAACTGCAAAAATCTGTTACATTAATAAAACATGTCACTGTTTATTCAATAAGTATCGTGACTTTTGTAAGGTATAAATCTACAGAAAATATATTTTTACGTAGATAGCGTCAAACTGTAGCATATGCCAAAAACAAAAAGCAAAGGAAACTAAAAAGCTAATGTAAATAATTACAATAAATGAAACAAAATTCGAATAGAAACTTAATGAATTAATTTGTTGTGGTTAGCTATATGCCGGCATATCGTTGGTTGATTTATTTATTTATTTAATATCAGAAAAAAATTTCTACGCTACGCTTTCATTAACTAAGGCACAAAGTATAATGATACGGAAACAAGTAAAGTAACACGATACGAATCGACTAATTCTACCATAAACAGCTTTACATCTAGATAAATAGTAAAAATCGATGAAATAAAAATATTAACTTCTGCAAATTCGGATAAACGATTTTTTTACGTTTTTTAAAAGCTGAAGACGATTTTCAAATATTTTATCATCTCGCAGCCCCGATCGTGGTATGTATTTAACACGAACACATACAGACACACAACACAAAAGCACAGCCAATTACAGCGCACACGTGGTTTAATATATATAGAAGGTGGCCGCATATAGCATACATATCCTACAATACAACAAAACTGGAGAAGGGTTGTCAAAAAACAAATGTTTTTGACGTACGGTATACACAAAACGAACAGAACAAAAAATAATAAGCTGCCATAACGCTAGCACCTGTAGACTTATTATAGTGTTACCGCACTCGGAACAGCAACAAACAAAAAACAGAACAACAGGTAGATTTATTCTACAGCTTTGTTGTGCATAAAAATGTGTACCCATTTTTTTAATTATACTTCGAATAAATGTTCAGGATCTGTTATTTCATGTGTACTTCACGTGTTCGAGTACTCGTTGTAGCCCTCTAAAATAAACAATAGCTTTTTATGATGTGCGATCGCCTATTGATTTTGCTTCTCGCCTAATATCTCATCCTGATGTTTAGTTGTTACATGACCCTTTTTGTTGGTATAGTTTAGATATTTGTAGTAATTTAGTTAGTATTGTGAGGTATATTTATTTGTCAAGGTTAGCATGGCGGAGGTCAGTGACTTCCTAAATAATATGAAAATAATATATACAATTTTGTAATTATATCCAGAACATTCACTGCGTATATAGGTTCAAGGTCAGAATGGAGGTCAGTGACTTTACTTGCTTGATTAGTCAGAAAGTTGTAAATGTATGTATGTATGAAGCGGTTATTATAGATACGGGATGTTAAGGCTAAATAAACATTTAGCGAAGATGTATATCAGATTAGATAGAATAAGATAGATATACTAACATAGAGTTTAAATATTTTTGGGCGAATTCACGAATTTGAGGGTCAGCGAGTAGATTTTGTTAGGCAATAATATTACTTTCAATCTAGCACTGAAACAGAAAATAATAAGTTTATTCTGTGGGACTTTTAACAGGCCAGGGGTTCGATTCCTGTTCTGTGAAACGGTGAAATTAACAGATTTTGCACATTTTCATAGTAGTTTTAATTCTCGTTTAATGAAACAATGCAGTAATGTTAAGATTTTTTCATATGAAAAACATTGGAACAAAACAAAAGCTTTTCACAATTACACATCACTGTGATTCTTGTTTAGTGTAGCAGTGAAAATAACTGTCAAAAACTTTTCATATGAAAATTTATTTTACACAGAAAATTTATAAGTGAAAAATAAACTTTTGGAGAATAGTAACGGCAAACTTACAAGGAAATAAATGTTTGTTTTTTTATAATTCATTTATTTATTGACTAAGAGATGATTTTGACCTTCCAAATGATAAATAATGATATAAATATAAAATACACAAGGATTTAATTTATTTATCATTTGGAAGTTATATTTCCACGGACAGACACATGTACACAATTCACACTGCAAACACTATAATTCACTATATATTCTTTTAAATTTTAATCGTTTTATTTTAAATAATTCAAAACTATTAATAAAACAAATTTTTTCTCATAAAAACCATAACATACATACATATTAATAGTACACACAAATATCGCTATTGCATTTCTTTGTAAATATTTCATTTTGATTTTGACACTTGATAACATGTATCAGCGTTGTCAACTTGGTGTTTTTCGTACACTTTTTAGTGAATTTTCAACATTTCGATGCGAAAAATTTTCAAGTTAGTGCTCAGTGCTTTTTTATTTAATTTTTGGTGGTTTTTATTTGGGAAGGTTGCAATAAACACAAAATTCACAAATACGTTAACTTATCTAAAAGAATATTTTTTTCAAGTGTAAAATTCGTGACTATTTTTTAGATTATGTATCTCGTAAACTATAAGGAATGTGAACATTTTGTTGAAAGCTTTCTTTTAGATAATAATATTATCTACAACTGCACTAAACACATTTTTGTTGTAAATTATACAATTAAAAATTTATAGCTATTATGAAAAATACAGCGTGCATCACAAACGGCTTTGATAAAAAAACGATAATGTTTGCCTGCAAATAAGTTAGTTTACAATCCTCTTTCTTTCATGAGCTAGATTTTGTGAGCTTTATTATACAAAATTCGATATTAATTTTGTGAGCTTTATTATACAAAATTCGATATTAATTTTTTGAGCTTTATTATACAAAATTCGAATTAAATACGAAAAACACACTTCAACTTTAAAAGTTACTTCCACGTGCGTCACAAAACTTTGTGGTCAATTATTTCGCAACAAGTAGCTGCTAAAAAATTATGTTTTTTGCCATTAGAAAGTACAAGTAAATCCCACTAAGCACTATGCATAAGTTGAAGTATTAGTGTTTCTTTTTGTTCAAGGCGAATGGATACCAGGTGGGCCATTAGTAAAAATGATCATCAGCTGACTACACCAGTGTCGAACTCTATGTAAAAAAACTAAACAAAAACTTTTTATGTATGCATTTAACATGACAGATTGGTGAATGTCAGTTGTTGTTGCTCTAATGCGGCCACTTGTTATTAATACGCTTTGCTTTTGTTTTGTCTTAAGTGGCTGCTAAACACATAAATATTCTGCTTCAATATACAGTTTGTAAGATATATGTTTTCAAAGCTAATTTTTTTGAAGAGTTTCACTTTAAATAAAGAATAGCAACAACAAATTCATTTTATTTATGTGTTGTTTTTGTATGTAACTTGTCTTGTATGTTTATAACAAGAAGGCGACGAAAATTCTATACATAGACGCACACATTACAACAAACACATTACAAATGAATTTAACTTTTTAAGGTGTAAAAACATGTTTTCAAAAAGACAAAGGCAAAAACGATCCGTTAGTTTTTCGCACATTTACTGAATGTGTGTTTTTTATACGGATGGTATTGCAATTAAAGGGTAGTAAGTATCGTTTATTCATTAAATAAGACCAGAATATGCAACTACTGCACAAAAATATTACTCAATTAGTCTATTACAATTATTACAAAGGCAATGTTCTCTCTCAACCTGAGGACTGTGTACAACGTCATAAACCGTGCTGAAAAAGAAGGAAGACTGGAGCCAAAACCAACACCAGGCAGACCAAAAAAATAACTTGGCGCATTGACAGGAAAATATTAAAAACTATTTATGATAATCCACATTCCAGTACCAGAGGAATAGCACTTGATATCAATAATGACTGTGGGGTAAGTATCTCTCATCAGACTGTTCGAAACGTTCTGCAAAAACATAAATACTCCTCAAGAGTTGCTAGAAAAAAACCTCTGCTCTCCACGCAAAACATTGAGAAGAGACATAAATTCGCCATTGAACACATTTCCTTTCCGCCGGAGTATTTGGATGACGTAATTTTTTGCGATGAGACGAAGCTGATGCTGTACTACCACGATGGATCTCAAAGAGTTTGGCGCAAACCTCTAGCGGCGTTAGAAAACAAAAATATAATACCAACAGTGAAGTTTGGAAAATTGTTATGGTTTGGGGTTGTATTTCAAACAAGGGAGTTGGCGAATTAAGGATCTTAGATGAAATAATGACGAAAGAAGTCTATCTGGATATTTTAAGAAACGAATTGAGTGCCAGTGTCCGAAAATTCGGCTTTGTTGACCTTGATAATCCCGTAAAGTTCATATATAAATTTTACCAAGATAATGACCCAAAACATATATCGTACATTTATAAATCCTGGTTATAGTATAACAGCAGAAAAGTAATTGATACCCCAGCACAAAGTCTTGACTTACCCCCAATAGAAAATTTGTTGGTCCGCTTGAAGAAAAAAGTCGGAAGACGGTCTCCAAAAAATAAAATCCAATTAATAACATTTATTAAAGAAGAGTGGGAGAAAATACCAGAAGAATATGATATACCAAAGCTGATTCATTCAATGGGTAGACGTTTACAAGCTGTGATGGATGCTCAAGGAGGACACACAAAGTACTAGCAGCGAAAAAAAATTTTTAACAATTTGGAAAACATTTTATTGAATTTAGTATAATTTTGAAAACATTTTTTTACACCGTAGAAACTGAACTATTTCTTTGAGTTACCGTTATTATTTTGCTATTGGAATTAATTTTGTTTTTTTATGAAATATGCTTAGAAACACCTTCATTAATGTAAATAAACAAAATAATAATAATAAAAGCTATATATTTTGCTTAAAAATAAGCGTTTCTATTAAAGTTTTTCGTTTTCTCTAGTGTTGAATACATCTTTTTTACAAACTGTATGTGTTTGAGTGCGTTTGTTTACAAAAACTTGTTACACATATACGTAGGGGAAATATTGAAGAATATCAAAATGCTTTTGCAAGGCGAGCTCATACTAGGTGGATACAAGAGCCCAGCTGTTTACCAAAATGTTTACACATTTAACCTGTCAGCAGTGTTAATGTATCAGCTTTTTTGACAGCCCAAATGTAAATTCTCCACGGCGCATTCTCTTGCGAATACCTGGTGTTGATCTACCTTGATGCTTTTGATTATCGGCGTGAACAAATGAAACTCACCACAACAAACCGTAACAGCTGTCCGTTATTCTTTCTGTTGTTGCTATTGTATTATTTGATAAGTGGTGAAATATTTTAACTGAGAAAAGATACAGTAAGCAATGAATATAACAAAATAAATAATTTAAAAGGCTCTTAGATATATTAAAACATTTCTTTATTTCGTACCCAAGAATTAAAATGCGGAATGGAAAAGTTTGTTGGTGATTATAACCCCATAGTTTTATTTTTTACCCAAAAGCTGTACGCAGTTTGTTTTCTATTCGTCTAAGCTAAATTTTGGCTTTTGTTTCAATCTTGCACAAGAATTATTTAAGGTTTTACAGCAAAAATACTTTTTGGGTGTTTTTGAGCATTTTTTGCGGAATGGAAAAGTTTGTTGGTGATTATCACCCCATAGTTTTATTTTTTACCCAAAAAACTGTACGCAGTTTGTTTTCCATTGGTCTAAGCTTGATTTTGGCTTTTGATTAAATCTTGCACAAGAATTATTTTACATTTTACAGCAAAAATACTTTTTGGGTGTTTTTGAGCATTTTTTGCGGAATGGAAAAGTTTGTTGGTGATTATCACCCCATAGTTTTATTTTTTACCCAAAACACTGTACGCAGTTTGTTTTCTATTGGTCTAAGCTTGATTTCGGCTTTTGACTTAATCTTGCACAAGAACTATTTTAGATTTTACAGCAAAAATACTTTTTGGGTGTTTTTGAGCATTTTTTGTGGAATGGAAAAGTTTGTTGGTGATTATCACCCCATAGTTTTATTTTTTACCCAAAAACCTATACGCAGTTTGTTTCTATTGGTCTAAGCTTGCTTTTGGCTTTTGATTTAATCTTGCACAAGAACTATTTTAGATTTTACAGCAAAAATACTTTTTGGGTGTTTTTGAGCATTTTTTGCGGAATGGAAAAGTTTGTTGGTGATTATCACCCCATAGTTTTATTTTTTACCCAAGAAACTGTAAGCAGTTTGTTTTCTATTGGCCCAAGCTTGATTTTGGCTTTTGATCTAATCTTGCACAATAATTATTTTAGATTTTACAGCAAAAATACTTTTTGGGTGTTTTTGAGCATTTTTTGTGGAATGGAAAAGTTTGTTGGTGATTATCACCCCATAGTTTTATTTTTTACCCAAAAAAACTGTACGCAGTTTATTTTCTATTGGTCTAAGCTTGATTTTGAATTTTGATTTAATCTTGCACAAGAATTATTTTAGATCTTACAGGAAAAATACTTTTTTGGTGTTTTTGAGCATTTTTTGTGGAATGGAAAAGTTTGTTGGTGATTATCACCCCATAGTTTTATTTTTTACCCAAAAACCTGTACGCAGTTTGTTTTCTATTGGTCTAAGCTTGATTTTGGCTTTTGATCTTATCTTGCACAAGAATTATTTTAGATTTTACAGAAAAAATACTTTTTGGGTGTTTTTGAGCATTTTTTGCGGAATGGAAAAGTTTGTTGGTGATTATCACCCCATAGTTTTTTTTACCAAAAAAAAAAACTGTACGCAGTTTGTTTTCTATTGGTCTAAGCTTGATTTTGGCTTTTGATCTAATCTTGCACAAGAATTATTTTAGATTTTACAGCAAAAATACTTTTTGGGTGTTTTTGAGCATTTTTTGTGGAATGGAAAAGTTTGTTGGTTATTATCACCCCACAGTTTTATTTTTTACCCAAAAAACTGTACGCAGTTTGTTTTCTATTAGTCTAAGCTTGATTTTGGCTTTTCATTTAATCTTGCACAAGAATTAGTTTAGATTTTACAGCAAAAATACTTTTTAGTTGTTTTTGAGCATTTTTTGTGGAATGGAAAAGTTTGTTGGTGATTATCACCCCATAGTTTAATTTTTTATCCAAAAACTGTACGCAGTTTGTTTTCTATTTGTCTAGGCTTGATTTTGGCTTTTGATTTAATCTTGCAAAAGAATTATTTTAGATTTTACAGCAAAAATACTTTTTGGGTGTTTTTGAGCATTTTTTGCGGAATGGAAAAGTTTGTTGGTGATTATCAACCTATAGTTTTATTTTTACCCAAAAAACTGTACGCAGTTTGTTTTCTATTGACCTAAGCTTGATTTTGGCTTTTCATTTAATCTTGCACAAGAATTAGTTTAGATCTTACAGCAAAAATACTTTTTGGGTGTTTTTGAGCATTTTTTGTGGAATGGAAAAGTTTGTTGGTTATTATCACCCCATAGTTTTATTTTTTACCCAAAAACTGTACGCAGTTTGTTTTCTATTTGTCTAGGCTTGATTTTGGCTTTTGATTTAATCTTGCACAAGAACTATTTTAGATTTTACAGCAAAAATACTTTTTGGGTGTTTTTGAGCATTTTTTGTGGAATGGAAAAGTTTGTTGGTGATTATCAACCTATAGTTTTATTTTTACCCAAAAAACTGTACGCAGTTTGTTTTCTATTGGTCTAAGCTTGATTTTGGCTTTTCATTTAATCTTGCACAAGAATTATTTTAGATTTTACAGCAAAAATACTTTTTGGGTGATTTTGAGCATTTTTTGCGGAATGGAAAAGTTTGTTGGTGATTATCAACCCATAGTTTAATTTTTTACCCAAAAAACTGTACGCAGTTTGTTTTCTATTGGTCCAAGCTTGATCTTGCCTTTTGGTCTAATCTTGCACAAGAATTATTTTAGATTTTACAGCAAAAATACTTTTTGGGTGTTTTTGAGCATTTTTTGTGGAATGGAAAAGTTTGTTGGTGATTATCACCCCATAGTTTTATTTTTTACGAAAAAAACTGTACGCAGTTTATTTTCTATTGGTCTAAGCTTGATTTTGGCTTTTGACTTAATTTTGCACTAGAATTATTTTAGATCTTACATCAAAAATACTTTTTTGGTGTTTTTGAACATTTTTTGTGGAATGGAAAAGTTTGTTGATGATTATCACCCCATAGTTTTATTTTTACCCAAAAAACTGTACGCAGTTTGTTTTTTATTGGTCGAAGCTTGATTTTGGCTTTTCATTTAATCTTGCACAAGAATTAGTTTAGATTTTACAGCAAAAATACTTTTTAGGTGTTTTTGAGCATTTTTTGTGGAATGGAAAAGTTTGTTGGTGATTATCACCCCATAGTTTAATTTTTTATCCAAAAACTGTACGCAGTTTGTTTTCTATTTGTCTAGGCTTGATTTTGGCTTTTGATTTAATCTTGCAAAAGAATTATTTTAGATTTTACAGCAAAAATACTTTTTGGGTGTTTTCGAGCATTTTTTGCGGAATGGAAAAGTTTGTTGGTGATTATCAACCTATAGTTTTATTTTTACCCAAAAAACTGTACGCAGTTTGTTTTCTATTGACCTAAGCTTGATTTTGGCTTTTCATTTAATCTTGCACAAGAATTAGTTTAGATCTTACAGCAAAAATACTTTTTGGGTGTTTTTGAGCATTTTTTGTGGAATGGAAAAGTTTGTTGGTTATTATCACCCCATAGTTTTATTTTTTACCCAAAAACTGTACGCAGTTTGTTTTCTATTTGTCTAGGCTTGATTTTGGCTTTTGATTTAATCTTGCACAAGAACTATTTTAGATTTTACAGCAAAAATACTTTTTGGGTGTTTTTGAGCATTTTTTGTGGAATGGAAAAGTTTGTTGGTGATTATCAACCTATAGTTTTATTTTATCCCAAAAAACTGTACGCAGTTTGTTTTCTATTGGTCTAAGCTTGATTTTGGCTTTTCATTTAATCTTGCACAAGAATTAGTTTAGATCTTACAGCAAAAATACTTTTTGGGTGTTTTTGAGCATTTTTTTTGGAATGGAAAAGTTTGTTGGTTATTATCACCCCATAGTTTTATTTGTTACCCAAAAACTGTACGCAGTTTGTTTTCTATTTGTCTAGGCTTGATTTCGGCTTTTGATTTAATCTTGCACAAGAATTATTTTAGATTTTACAGCAAAAATACTTTTTGGGTGTTTTTGAGCATTTTCTGTGGAATGGAAAAGTTTGTTGGTGATTATCACCCCATAGTTTTATTTTTTACCCAAAAACTGTACGCAGTTTGTTTTCTATTTGTCTAGGCTTGATTTTGGCTTTTGATTTAATCTTGCACAAGAATTATTTTAGATTTTACAGCAAAAATACTTTTTGGGTGTTTTGGAGCATTTTTTGCGGAATGGAAAAGTTTGTTGGTGATTATCACCCCATAGTTTTATTTTATACCCAAAAACCTGTACGCAGTTTGTTTTCTATTGATCTAAGCTTGATTTTGGCTTTTGATTTAATGTTGTACAAGAATTATTTTAGATTTTACAGCAAAAATACTTTTTTGGTGTTTTTGAGCATTTTTTGTGGAATGGAAAAGTTTGTTGATGATTATCACCCCATAGTTTTATTTTTTACCCAAAAAACTGTACGCAGTTTGTTTTCTATTGGTCTAAGCTTGATTTTGGCTTTTGATTTAATCTTGCACAAGAATTATTTTACATTTTACGGCAAAAATACTTTTTGGGTGTTTTGAGCATTTTTTTGCGGAATGGAAAAGTTTGTTGGTGATTATCACCCCATAGTTGTATTTTTTACCCAAAAAACTGTACGCAGTTTGTTTTCTATTGGTCCAAGCTTGATCTTGCCTTTTGGTCTAATCTTGCACAAGAATTATTTTAGATTTTACAGCAAAAATACTTTTTGGGTGTTTTTGAGCATTTTTTGTGGAATGGAAAAGTTTGTTGGTGATTATCACCCCATAGTTTTATTTTTTACGAAAAAAACTGTACGCAGTTTATTTTCTATTGGTCTAAGCTTGATTTTGGCTTTTGACTTAATTTTGCACTAGAATTATTTTAGATCTTACATCAAAAATACTTTTTTGGTGTTTTTGAACATTTTTTGTGGAATGGAAAAGTTTGTTGATGATTATCACCCCATAGTTTTATTTTTACCCAAAAAACTGTACGCAGTTTGTTTTTTATTGGTCGAAGCTTGATTTTGGCTTTTCATTTAATCTTGCACAAGAATTAGTTTAGATTTTACAGCAAAAATACTTTTTAGGTGTTTTTGAGCATTTTTTGTGGAATGGAAAAGTTTGTTGGTGATTATCACCCCATAGTTTAATTTTTTATCCAAAAACTGTACGCAGTTTGTTTTCTATTTGTCTAGGCTTGATTTTGGCTTTTGATTTAATCTTGCAAAAGAATTATTTTAGATTTTACAGCAAAAATACTTTTTGGGTGTTTTCGAGCATTTTTTGCGGAATGGAAAAGTTTGTTGGTGATTATCAACCTATAGTTTTATTTTTACCCAAAAAACTGTACGCAGTTTGTTTTCTATTGACCTAAGCTTGATTTTGCCTTTTCATTTAATCTTGCACAAGAATTAGTTTAGATCTTACAGCAAAAATACTTTTTGGGTGTTTTTGAGCATTTTTTGTGGAATGGAAAAGTTTGTTGGTTATTATCACCCCATAGTTTTATTTTTTACCCAAAAACTGTACGCAGTTTGTTTTCTATTTGTCTAGGCTTGATTTTGGCTTTTGATTTAATCTTGCACAAGAACTATTTTAGATTTTACAGCAAAAATACTTTTTGGGTGTTTTTGAGCATTTTTTGTGGAATGGAAAAGTTTGTTGGTGATTATCAACCTATAGTTTTATTTTATCCCAAAAAACTGTACGCAGTTTGTTTTCTATTGGTCTAAGCTTGATTTTGGCTTTTCATTTAATCTTGCACAAGAATTAGTTTAGATCTTACAGCAAAAATACTTTTTGGGTGTTTTTGAGCATTTTTTTTGGAATGGAAAAGTTTGTTGGTTATTATCACCCCATAGTTTTATTTGTTACCCAAAAACTGTACGCAGTTTGTTTTCTATTTGTCTAGGCTTGATTTCGGCTTTTGATTTAATCTTGCACAAGAATTATTTTAGATTTTACAGCAAAAATACTTTTTGGGTGTTTTTGAGCATTTTCTGTGGAATGGAAAAGTTTGTTGGTGATTATCACCCCATAGTTTTATTTTTTACCCAAAAACTGTACGCAGTTTGTTTTCTATTTGTCTAGGCTTGATTTTGGCTTTTGATTTAATCTTGCACAAGAATTATTTTAGATTTTACAGCAAAAATACTTTTTGGGTGTTTTGGAGCATTTTTTGCGGAATGGAAAAGTTTGTTGGTGATTATCACCCCATAGTTTTATTTTATACCCAAAAACCTGTACGCAGTTTGTTTTCTATTGATCTAAGCTTGATTTTGGCTTTTGATTTAATGTTGTACAAGAATTATTTTAGATTTTACAGCAAAAATACTTTTTTGGTGTTTTTGAGCATTTTTTGTGGAATGGAAAAGTTTGTTGATGATTATCACCCCATAGTTTTATTTTTTACCCAAAAAACTGTACGCAGTTTGTTTTCTATTGGTCTAAGCTTGAATTTGGCTTTTGATTTAATCTTGCACAAGAATTATTTTACATTTTACGGCAAAAATACTTTTTGGGTGTTTTTGAGCATTTTTTTGCGGAATGGAAAAGTTTGTTGGTGATTATCACCCCATAGTTGTATTTTTTACCCAAAAAACTGTACGCAGTTTGTTTTCTATTGGTCCAAGCTTGATTTTGCCTTTTGGTCTAATCTTGCACAAGAATTATTTTAGATTTTACAGCAAAAATACTTTTTGGGTGTTTTTGAGCATTTTTTGTGGAATGGAAAAGTTTGTTGGTGATTATCACCCCATAGTTTTATTTTTTACGAAAAAAACTGTACGCAGTTTATTTTCTATTGGTCTAAGCTTGATTTTGGCTTTTGACTTAATTTTGCACTAGAATTATTTTAGATCTTACATCAAAAATACTTTTTTGGTGTTTTTGAACATTTTTTGTGGAATGGAAAAGTTTGTTGATGATTATCACCCCATAGTTTTATTTTTACCCAAAAAACTTTACGCAGTTTGTTTTTTATTGGTCGAAGCTTGATTTTGGCTTTTCATTTAATCTTGCACAAGAATTAGTTTAGATTTTACAGCAAAAATACTTTTTAGGTGTTTTTGAGCATTTTTTGTGGAATGGAAAAGTTTGTTGGTGATTATCACCCCATAGTTTAATTTTTTATCCAAAAACTGTACGCAGTTTGTTTTCTATTTGTCTAGGCTTGATTTTGGCTTTTGATTTAATCTTGCAAAAGAATTATTTTAGATTTTACAGCAAAAATACTTTTTGGGTGTTTTTGAGCATTTTTTGCGGAATGGAAAAGTTTGTTGGTGATTATCAACCTATAGTTTTATTTTTACCCAAAAAACTGTACGCAGTTTGTTTTCTATTGACCTAAGCTTGATTTTGGCTTTTCATTTAATCTTGCACAAGAATTAGTTTAGATCTTACAGCAAAAATACTTTTTGGGTGTTTTTGAGCATTTTTTGCGGAATGGAAAAGTTTGTTGGTGATTATCACCCCATAGTTTTTTTTTTACCAAAAAAAACTGTACGCAGTTTGTTTTCTATTGGTCTAAGCTTGATTTTGGCTTTTGATATAATCTTGCACCAGAATTATTTTAGATTTTACAGTAAAAATACTTTTTGGGTGTTTTTGACCATTTTTTGTGGAATGGAAAAGTTTGTTGGTGATTATCACCCCATAGTTTAATTTTTTACCAAAAAAACTGTACGCAGTTTGTTTTCTATTTGTCTAGGCTTGATTTTGGCTTTTGATTTAATCTTGCACAAGAACTATTTTAGATTTTACAGCAAAAATACTTTTTGGGTGTTTTTGAGCATTTTTTGTGGAATGGAAAAGTTTGTTGGTGATTATCAACCTATAGTTTTATTTTTACCCAAAAAACTGTACGCAGTTTGTTTTCTATTGGTCTAAGCTTGATTTTGGCTTTTCATTTAATCTTGCACAAGAATTAGTTTAGATCTTACAGCAAAAATACTTTTTGGGTGTTTTTGAGCATTTTTTTTGGAATGGAAAAGTTTGTTGGTTATTATCACCCCATAGTTTTATTTGTTACCCAAAAACTGTACGCAGTTTGTTTTCTATTTGTCTAGGCTTGATTTCGGCTTTTGATTTAATCTTGCACAAGAATTATTTTAGATTTTACAGCAAAAATACTTTTTGGGTGTTTTTGAGCATTTTCTGTGGAATGGAAAAGTTTGTTGGTGATTATCACCCCATAGTTTTATTTTTTACCCAAAAACTGTACGCAGTTTGTTTTCTATTTGTCTAGGCTTGATTTTGGCTTTTGATTTAATCTTGCACAAGAATTATTTTAGATTTTACAGCAAAAATACTTTTTGGGTGTTTTGGAGCATTTTTTGCGGAATGGAAAAGTTTGTTGGTGATTATCACCCCATAGTTTTATTTTATACCCAAAAACCTGTACGCAGTTTGTTTTCTATTGATCTAAGCTTGATTTTGGCTTTTGATTTAATGTTGTACAAGAATTATTTTAGATTTTACAGCAAAAATACTTTTTTGGTGTTTTTGAGCATTTTTTGTGGAATGGAAAAGTTTGTTGATGATTATCACCCCATAGTTTTATTTTTTACCCAAAAAACGGTACGCAGTTTGTTTTCTATTGGTGTAAGCTTGATTTTGGCTTTTGATTTAATCTTGCACAAGAATTATTTTAGATTTTACAGAAAAAATACTTTTTGGGTGTTTTTGAGCATTTTTTGCGGAATGGAAAAGTTTGTTGGTGATTATCACCCCATAGTTTTTTTTTTACCAAAAAAAAACTGTACGCAGTTTGTTTTCTATTTGTCTAGGCTTGATTTTGGCTTTTGATTTAATCTTGCACAAGAACTATTTTAGATTTTACAGCAAAAATACTTTTTGGGTGTTTTTGAGCATTTTTTGTGGAATGGAAAAGTTTGTTGGTGATTATCAACCTATAGTTTTATTTTTACCCAAAAAACTGTACGCAGTTTGTTTTCTATTGGTCTAAGCTTGATTTTGGCTTTTCATTTAATCTTGCACAAGAATTAGTTTAGATCTTACAGCAAAAATACTTTTTGGGTGTTTTTGAGCATTTTTTTTGGAATGGAAAAGTTTGTTGGTTATTATCACCCCATAGTTTTATTTGTTACCCAAAAACTGTACGCAGTTTGTTTTCTATTTGTCTAGGCTTGATTTCGGCTTTTGATTTAATCTTGCACAAGAATTATTTTAGATTTTACAGCAAAAATACTTTTTTGGTGTTTTTGAGCATTTTTTGTGGAATGGAAAAGTTTGTTGGTGATTATCACCCCATAGTTTAATTTTTTACCAAAAAAACTGTACGCAGTTTGTTTTTTATAGATCTAAGCTTGATTTTGGCTTTTGATTTAATCTTGCACGAGAATTATTTTAGATTTTACAGCAAAAATACTTTTTTGGTGTTTTTGAGCATTTTTTGTGGAATGGAAAAGTTTGTTGATGATTATCACCCCACAGTTTTATTTTTTACCCAAAAAACGGTACGCAGTTTATTTTCTATTGGTCTAAGCTTGATTTTGGCTTTTGATTTAATCTTGCACAAGAATTATTTTAGATTTTACAGCAAAAATACTTTTTTGGTGTTTTTGAGCATTTTTTGTGGAATGGAAAAGTTTGTTGGTGATTATCACCCCATAGTTTAATTTTTTACCATAAAAACTGTACGCAGTTTGTTTCCTATAGATTTAAGCTTGATTTTGGCTTTTGATTTAATCTTGCACGAGAATTATTTTAAATTTGACAGCAAAAATACTTTTTTGGTGTTTTTGAGCATTTTTTGTGGAATGGAAAAGTTTGTTGATGATTATCACCCCATAGTTTTATTTTTTACCAAAAAAACGGTACGCAGTTTGTTTTCTATTGGTCTAAGCTTGATTTTGGCTTTTGATTTAATCTTGCACAAGAATTATTTTAGATTTTACAGCAAAAATACTTTTTTGGTGTTTTTGAGCATTTTTTGTGGAATGGAAAAGTTTGTTGGTGATTATCACCCCATAGTTTAATTTTTTACCAAAAAAACTGTACGCAGTTTGTTTTCTATAGATTTAAGCTTGATTTTGGCTTTTGATTTAATCTTGCACAAGAATTATTTTAGATTTTACAGAAAAAATACTTTTTGGGTGTTTTTGAGCATTTTTTGCGGAATGGAAAAGTTTGTTGGTGATTATCACCCCATAGTTTTTTTTTACCAAAAAAAACTGTACGCAGTTTGTTTTCTATTGGTCTAAGCTTGATTTTGGCTTTTGATATAATCTTGCACCAGAATTATTTTAGATTTTAAAGCAAAAATACTTTTTGGGTGTTTTTGAGCATTTTTTGTGGAATGGAAAAGTTTGTTGGTGATTATCACCCCATAGTTTAATTTTTTACCAAAAAAACTGTACGCAGTTTATTTCCTATTGGTCTAAGCTTGATTTTGGCTTTTGATTTAATCTTACACAAGAATTAGTTTAGATTTTACAGCAAAAATACTTTTTTGGTGTTTTTGAGCATTTTTTGTGGAATGGAAAAGTTTGTTGGTGATTATCACCCCATAGTTTAATTTTTTACCAAAAAACTGTACGCAGTTTGTTTTCTATTGGTCTAAGCTTGACTTTGGCTTTTGATTTAATCTTGCACAAGTATTATTTTAGATTTTACAGCAAAAATACTTTTTTGGTGTTTTTGAGCATTTTTTGTGGAATGGAAAAGTTTGTTGATGATTATCACCCCATAGTTTTATTTTTTGCCCAAAAAACGGTACTTAGTTTGTTTTCTATTGCTGTAAGCTTGATTCTGGCTTTTGATTTTATCTTTAACAAGAATTATTTTAGATTTTACAGAAAAAATACTTTTTGGGTGTTTTTGAGCATTCTTTGCGGATTGGAAAAGTTTGTTGGTGATTATCACCCCATAGTTTTTTTTACAAAAAAAAAACTGTACGCAGTTTGTTTTCTATTGGTCTAAGCTTGATTTTGGCTTTTGATCTAATCTTGCACAAGAATTATTTTAGATTTTACTGCAAAAATACTTTTTGGGTGTTTTTGAGCATTTTTTGTGGAATGGAAAAGTTTGTTGGTGATTATCACCCCATAGTTTAATTTTTTACCAAAAAAACTGTACGCAGTTTATTTCCTATTGGTCTAAGCTTGATTTTGGCTTTTCATTTAATCTTGCACAAGAATTAGTTTAGATCTTACAGCAAAAATACTTTTTGGGTGTTTTTGAGCATTTTTTTTGGAATGGAAAAGTTTGTTGGTTATTATCACCCCATAGTTTTATTTGTTACCCAAAAACTGTACGCAGTTTGTTTTCTATTTGTCTAGGCTTGATTTCGGCTTTTGATTTAATCTTGCACAAGAATTATTTTAGATTTTACAGCAAAAATACTTTTTGGGTGTTCTTGAGCATTTTCTGTGGAATGGAAAAGTTTGTTGGTGATTATCACCTCATAGTTTTATTTTTTACCCAAAAACTGTACGAAGTTTGTTTTCTATTTGTCTAGGCTTGATTTTGGCTTTTGATTTAATCTTGCACAAGAATTATTTTAGATTTTACAGCAAAAATACTTTTTGGGTGTTTTGGAGCATTTTTTGCGGAATGGAAAAGTTTGTTGGTGATTATCACCCCATAGTTTTATTTTATACCCAAAAACCTGTACGCAGTTTGTTTTCTATTGATCTTAGCTTGATTTTGGCTTTTGATTTAATGTTGTACAAGAATTATTTTAGATTTTACAGCAAAAATACTTTTTTGGTGTTTTTGAGCATTTTTTGTGGAATGGAAAAGTTTGTTGATGATTATCACCCCATAGTTTTATTTTTTACCCAAAAAAACGGTACGCAGTTTGTTTTCTATTGGTGTAAGCTTGATTTTGGCTTTTGATTTAATCTTGCACAAGAATTATTTTAGATTTTACAGTAAAAATACTTTTTGGGTGTTTTTGAGCATTTTTTGTGGAATGGAAAAGTTTGTTGGTGATTATCACCCCATAGTTTAATTTTTTACCAAAAAAACTGTACGCAGTTTATTTCCTATTGGTCTAAGCTTGATTTTGGCTTTTGATTTAATCTTGCACAAGAATTATTTTAGATTTTACAGCAAAAATACTTTTTTGGTGTTTTTTAGCATTTTTTGTGGAATGGAAAAGTTTGTTGGTGATTATCACCCCATAGTTTAATTTTTTACCAAAAAAACTGTACGCAGTTTGTTTTTTATAGATCTAAGCTTGATTTTGGCTTTTGATTTAATCTTGCACGAGAATTATTTTAGATTTTACAGCAAAAATACTTTTTTGGTGTTTTTGAGCATTTTTTGTGGAATGGAAAAGTTTGTTGATGATTATCACCCCACAGTTTTATTTTTTACCCAAAAAACGGTACGCAGTTTATTTTCTATTGGTCTAAGCTTGATTTTGGCTTTTCATTTAATCTTGCACAAGAATTAGTTTAGATCTTACAGCAAAAATACTTTTTGGGTGTTTTTGAGCATTTTTTTGGAATGGAAAAGTTTGTTGGTTATTATCACCCCATAGTTTTATTTGTTACCCAAAAACCGTACGCAGTTTGTTTTCTATTTGTCTAGGCTTGATTTCGGCTTTTGATTTAATCTTGCACAAGAATTATTTTAGATTTTACAGCAAAAATACTTTTTGGGTGTTTTTGAGCATTTTCTGTGGAATGGAAAAGTTTGTTGGTGATTATCACCCCATAGTTCTATTTTTTACCCAAAAACTGTACGCAGTTTGTTTTCTATTTGTCTAGGCTTGATTTTGGCTTTTGATTTAATCTTGCACAAGAATTATTTTAGATTTTACAGCAAAAATACTTTTTGGGTGTTTTGGAGCATTTTTTGCGGAATGGAAAAGTTTGTTGGTGATTATCACCCCATAGTTTTATTTTATACCCAAAAACCTGTACGCAGTTTGTTTTCTATTGATCTAAGCTTGATTTTGGCTTTTGATTTAATGTTGTACAAGAATTATTTTAGATTTTACAGCAAAAATACTTTTTTGGTGTTTTTGAGCATTTTTTGTGGAATGGAAAAGTTTGTTGATGATTATCACCCCATAGTTTTCTTTTGTACCCAAAAAACTGTACGCAGTTTGTTTTCTATTGGTGTAAGCTTGATTCTGGCTTTTGATTTAATCTTGCACAAGAATTATTTTAGATTTTACAGAAAAAATACTTTTTGGGTGTTTTTGCGGAATGGAAAAGTTTGTTGGTGATTATCACCCCATAGTTTTTTTTTACCAAAAAAAAACTGTACGCAGTTTGTTTTCTATTGGTCTAAGCTTGATTTTGGCTTTTGATATAATCTTGCACAAGAATTATTTTAGATTTTACAGCAAAAATACTTTTTGGGTGTTTTTGAGCATTTTTTGTGGAATGGAAAAGTTTGTTGATGATTATCACCCCATAGTTTTATTTTTTACCCAAAAAACTGTACGCAGTTTGTTTTCTATTGGTGTAAGCTTGATTTTGGCTTTTGATTTAATCTTGCACAAGAATTATTTTAGATTTTACAGCAAAAATACTTTTTTGGTGTTTTTGAGCATTTTTTGTGGAATGGAAAAGTTTGTTGATGATTATCACCCCATAGTTTTATTTTTTACCCAAAAAACGGTACGCAGTTTGTTTTCTATTGGTGTAAGCTTGATTCTGGCTTTTGATTTAATCTTGCACAAGAATTATTTTAGATCTTACAGAAAAAATACTTTTTGGGTGTTTTTGAGCATTTTTTGCGGAATGGAAAAGTTTGTTGGTGATTATCACCCCATAGTTTTTTTTACCAAAAAAACTGTACGCAGTTTGTTTTCTATTGGTCTAAGCTTGATTTTGGCTTTTAATATAATCTTGCACAAGAATTTTTTTAGATTTTACAGCAAAAATACTTTTTGGGTGTTTTTGAGCATTTTTTGTGGAATGGAAAAGTTTGTTGGTGATTATCACCCCATAGTTTAACTTTTACCAAAAAAAACTGTACGCAGTTTATTTTCTATTGGTCTAAGCTTGATTTTGGCTTTTGATTTAATCTTGCACAAGAATTATTTTAGATTTTACAGCAAAAATACTTTTTTGGTGTTTTTGAGCATTTTTTGTGGAATGGAAAAGTTTGTTGATGATTATCACCCCATAGTTTTCTTTTGTACCCAAAAAACTGTACGCAGTTTGTTTTCTATTGGTCTAAGCTTAATTTTGGCTTTTGATTTAATCTTGCACAAAAATTATTTTAGATTTTACAGCAAAAATACTTTTTGGGTGTTTTTGAGCATTTTTTGCGGAATGGAAAAGTTTGTTGGTGATTATCACCCCATAGTTTTTTTTACCCAAAAAACTGTACGCAGTTTGTTTTCTATTGTTCTAAGCTTGATTTTGGCTTTTGATTTAATCTTGCACAAAAATTATTTTAGATTTTACAGCAAAAATACTTTTTGGGTGTTTTTGAGCATTTTTTGCGGAATGGAAAAGTTTGTTGGTGATTATCACCCCATAGTTTTATTTTTTATGACAAAAACTGTACGCAGTTTATTTTCTATTGGTCTAAGCTTGATTTTGGCTTTTGACTTAATTTTGCACAAGAATTATTTTAGACTTTACAGCAAAAATACTTTTTTGGTGTTTTGAGCATTTTTTATGGAATGGAAAAGTTTGTTGATGATTATCACCCCATAGTTTTATTTTTACCCAAAAAACTGTACGCAGTTTGTTTTCTATTGGTCTATGCTTGATTTTGGCTTTTGATTTAATCTTGCACAAGAATTATTTTAGATTTTACAGCAAAAATACTTTTTGGGTGTTTTTGAGCATTTTTTGCGGAATGGAAAAGTTTGTTGGTGATTATCACCCCATAGTTTTCTTTTTTTTCCAAAAAACTGTACGCAGTTTGTTTTCTATTGGTCTATGCTTGATTTGGAATTTTGATTTAATCTTGAACCAGAATTATTTTAGATTTTACAGCAAAAATACTTTTTTGGTGTTTTGAGCATTTTTTATGGAATGGAAAAGTTTGTTGATGATTATCACCCCATAGTTTTATTTTTATCCCAAAAAACGGTACGCAGTTTGTTTTCTATTGGTCTATGCTTGATTTGGAATTTTGATTTAATCTTGCACAAGAATTATTTTAGATTTTACAGCAAAAATACATTTTGGGTGATTTTGAGCATTTTTTGCGGAATGGAAAAGTTTGTTGGTGATTATCACCCCATAGTTTTATTTTTTCCCCAAAAAACTGTACGCAGTTTGTTTTCTATTGGTCCGAGCTTGATTTTGCCTTTTGATCTAATCTTGCACAAGAATTATTTTAGATTTTACAGCAAAAATACTTTTTGGGTGTTTTTGAGCATTTTTTGTGGAATGGAAAAGTTTGTTGGTGATTATCACCCCATAGTTTTATTTTTTACGAAAAAAACTGTACGCAGTTTATTTTCTATTGGTGTAAGCTTGATTTTGGCTGTTGACTTAATTTTGCACAAGAATTATTTTAGATTTTACAGCAAAAATACTTTTTTGGTTTTTTTGAACATTTTTTGTGGAATGGAAAAGTTTGTTGATGATTATCACCCCATAGTTATATTTTTTACCCAAAAAACGGTACGCGGTTTGTTTTCTATTGGTCTAAGCTTGATTTTGGCTTTTCATTTAATCTTGCACAAGAATTATTTTAGATTTTACAGAAAAAATACTTTTTGGGTGTTTTTGAGCATTTTTTGCGGAATGGAAAATTTGTTGGTGATTATCACCCCATAGTTTTTTGTTACCAAAAAAACTGTACGCAGTTTGTTTTCTATTGGTTCGAGCTTGATTTTGCCTTTAGATCTAATCTTGCACAAGAATTATTTTAGATTTTACAGCAAAAATACTTTTTGGGTGTTTTTGAGCATTTTTTGTGGAATGGAAAAGTTTGTTGGTGATTATCACCCCATAGCTTTATTTTTTACCCAAAAAACTGTAAGCAGTTTGTTTTCTATTGGTCTAAGCTTGATTTTGGCTTTTGACTTAATCTTGCACAAGAATTATTTTAGATTTTACAGCAAAAATACTTTTTGGGTGTTTTTGAGCATTTTTTGCGGAATGGAAAAGTTTGTTGGTGATTATCACCCCATAGTTTTTTTTTTACCAAAAAAAACTGTACGCAGTTTGTTTTCTATTGGTCTAAGCTTGATTTTGGCTTTTGATTTAATCTTGCACAAGAATTATTTTAGATTTTACAGCAAAAATACTTTTTTGGTGTTTTTGAGCATTTTTTGTGGAATGGAAAAGTTTGTTGGTGATTATCACCCCATAGTTTAACTTTTACCAAAAAAAACTGTACGCAGTTTATTTTCTATTGGTCTAAGCTTGATTTTGGCTTTTGATTTAATCTTGCACAAGAATTATTTTAGATTTTACAGCAAAAATACTTTTTTGGTGTTTTTGAGCATTTTTTGTGGAATGGAAAAGTTTGTTGATGATTATCACCCCATAGTTTTCTTTTGTACCCAAAAAACTGTACGCAGTTTGTTTTCTATTGGTCTAAGCTTAATTTTGGCTTTTGATTTAATCTTGCACAAAAATTATTTTAGATTTTACAGCAAAAATACTTTTTGGGTGTTTTTGAGCATTTTTTGCGGAATGGAAAAGTTTGTTGGTGATTATCACCCCATAGTTTTTTTTACCCAAAAAACTGTACGCAGTTTGTTTTCTATTGTTCTAAGCTTGATTTTGGCTTTTGATTTAATCTTGCACAAAAATTATTTTAGATTTTACAGCAAAAATACTTTTTGGGTGTTTTTGAGCATTTTTTGCGGAATGGAAAAGTTTGTTGGTGATTATCACCCCATAGTTTTATTTTTTATGACAAAAACTGTACGCAGTTTATTTTCTATTGGTCTAAGCTTGATTTTGGCTTTTGACTTAATTTTGCACAAGAATTATTTTAGACTTTACAGCAAAAATACTTTTTTGGTGTTTTTGAACATTTTTTGTGGAATGGAAAAGTTTGTTGATGATTATCACCCCATAGTTTTATTTTTACCCAAAAAACTGTACGCAGTTTGTTTTCTATTGGTCTAAGCTTGATTTTGGCTTTTGATTTAATCTTGCACAAGAATTATTTTAGATTTTACAGCAAAAATACTTTTTGGGTGTTTTTGAGCATTTTTTGCGGAATGGAAAAGTTTGTTGGTGATTATCACCCCATAGTTTTCTTTTTTTTCCAAAAAACTGTACGCAGTTTGTTTTCTATTGGTCTATGCTTGATTTGGAATTTTGATTTAATCTTGAACCAGAATTATTTTAGATTTTACAGCAAAAATACTTTTTTGGTGTTTTGAGCATTTTTTATGGAATGGAAAAGTTTGTTGATGATTATCACCCCATAGTTTTATTTTTACCCAAAAAACTGTACGCAGTTTGTTTTCTATTGGTCTATGCTTGATTTTGGCTTTTGATTTAATCTTGCACAAGAATTATTTTAGATTTTACAGCAAAAATACTTTTTGGGTGTTTTTGAGCATTTTTTGCGGAATGGAAAAGTTTGTTGGTGATTATCACCCCATAGTTTTCTTTTTTTTCCAAAAAACTGTACGCAGTTTGTTTTCTATTGGTCTATGCTTGATTTGGAATTTTGATTTAATCTTGAACCAGAATTATTTTAGATTTTACAGCAAAAATACTTTTTTGGTGTTTTGAGCATTTTTTATGGAATGGAAAAGTTTGTTGATGATTATCACCCCATAGTTTTATTTTTATCCCAAAAAACGGTACGCAGTTTGTTTTCTATTGGTCTATGCTTGATTTGGAATTTTGATTTAATCTTGCACAAGAATTATTTTAGATTTTACAGCAAAAATACATTTTGGGTGATTTTGAGCATTTTTTGCGGAATGGAAAAGTTTGTTGGTGATTATCACCCCATAGTTTTATTTTTTCCCCAAAAAACTGTACGCAGTTTGTTTTCTATTGGTCCGAGCTTGATTTTGCCTTTTGATCTAATCTTGCACAAGAATTATTTTAGATTTTACAGCAAAAATACTTTTTGGGTGTTTTTGAGCATTTTTTGTGGAATGGAAAAGTTTGTTGGTGATTATCACCCCATAGTTTTATTTTTTACGAAAAAAACTGTACGCAGTTTATTTTCTATTGGTGTAAGCTTGATTTTGGCTGTTGACTTAATTTTGCACAAGAATTATTTTAGATT
This sequence comes from Panzeria rudis, assembly GCA_956483635.1. Lineage (NCBI taxonomy): Eukaryota > Metazoa > Arthropoda > Insecta > Diptera > Tachinidae > Panzeria > Panzeria rudis. The sequence continues at coordinate 77,902,630 of OY101447.1, read as the reverse complement.
TTACAGCAAAAATACTTTTTTGGTTTTTTTGAACATTTTTTGTGGAATGGAAAAGTTTGTTGATGATTATCACCCCATAGTTATATTTTTTACCCAAAAAACGGTACGCGGTTTGTTTTCTATTGGTCTAAGCTTGATTTTGGCTTTTCATTTAATCTTGCACAAGAATTATTTTAGATTTTACAGAAAAAATACTTTTTGGGTGTTTTTGAGCATTTTTTGCGGAATGGAAAATTTGTTGGTGATTATCACCCCATAGTTTTTTGTTACCAAAAAAACTGTACGCAGTTTGTTTTCTATTGGTTCGAGCTTGATTTTGCCTTTAGATCTAATCTTGCACAAGAATTATTTTAGATTTTACAGCAAAAATACTTTTTGGGTGTTTTTGAGCATTTTTTGTGGAATGGAAAAGTTTGTTGGTGATTATCACCCCATAGCTTTATTTTTTACCCAAAAAACTGTAAGCAGTTTGTTTTCTATTGGTCTAAGCTTGATTTTGGCTTTTGACTTAATCTTGCACAAGAATTATTTTAGATTTTACAGCAAAAATACTTTTTGGGTGTTTTTGAGCATTTTTTGCGGAATGGAAAAGTTTGTTGGTGATTATCACCCCATAGTTTTTTTTTTACCAAAAAAAACTGTACGCAGTTTGTTTTCTATTGGTCTAAGCTTGATTTTGGCTTTTGATTTAATCTTGCACAAGAATTATTTTAGATTTTACAGCAAAAATACTTTTTTGGTGTTTTTGAGCATTTTTTGTGGAATGGAAAAGTTTGTTGATGATTATCACCCCATAGTTTTATTTTTTACCCAAAAAACGGTACGCAGTTTGTTTTCTATTGGTGTAAGCTTGATTCTGGATTTTGATTTAATCTTGCACAAGAATTATTTTAGATCTTACAGACAAAATACTTTTTGGGTGTTTTTGAGCATTTTTTGCGGAATGGAAAAGTTTGTTGGTGATTATCACCCCATAGTTTTTTTTTTACCAAAAAAAACTGTACGCAGTTTGTTTTCTATTGGTCTAAGCTTGATTTTGGCCTTTAATATAATCTTGCACAAGAATTATTTTAGATTTTACAGCAAAAATACTTTTTGGGTGTTTTTGAGCATTTTTTGTGGAATGGAAAAGTTTGTTGGTGATTATCACCCCATAGTTTAATTTTTTACCAAAAAAACTGTACGCAGTTTGTTTTCCATTGGTCTAAGCTTGATTTTGGCTTTTGATCTAATCTTGCACAAGAATTATTTTAGATTTTACAGCAAAAATACTTTTTTGGTGTTTTTGAGCATTTTTTGTGGAATGGAAAAGTTTGTTGGTGATTATCACCCCATAGTTTAACTTTTACCAAAAAAAACTGTACGCAGTTTGTTTTCTATTGGTCTAAGCTTGATTTTGGCTTTTGATTTAATCTTGCACAAGAATTATTTTAGATTTTACAGCAAAAATACTTTTTTGGTGTTTTTGAGCATTTTTTGTGGAATGGAAAAGTTTGTTGATGATTATCACCCCATAGTTTTCTTTTGTACCCAAAAACCTGTACGCAGTTTGTTTTCTATTGGTCTAATCTTGATTTTGGCTTTTGATTTAATCTTGCACAAAAATTATTTTAGATTTTACAGCAAAAATACTTTTTGGGTGTTTTTGAGCATTTTTTGCGGAATGGAAAAGTTTGTTGATGATTATCACCCCATAGTTTTATTTTTACCCAAAAAACTGTACGCAGTTTGTTTTCTATTGGTCTAAGCTTGATTTGGAATTTTGATTTAATCTTGAACCAGAATTATTTTAGATTTTACAGCAAAAATACTTTTTTGGTGTTTTGAGCATTTTTTATGGAATGGAAAAGTTTGTTGGTGATTATCACCCCATAGTTTTCTTTTTTTTCCAAAAAACTGTACGCAGTTTGTTTTCTATTGGTCTATGCTTGATTTGGAATTTTGATTTAATCTTGAACCAGAATTATTTTAGATTTTACAGCAAAAATACTTTTTGGGTGTTTTTGAGCATTTTTTGCGGAATGGAAAAGTTTGTTGGTGATTATCACCCCATAGTTTTCTTTTTTTTCCAAAAAACTGTACGCAGTTTGTTTTCTATTGGTCTATGCTTGATTTGGAATTTTGATTTAATCTTGAACCAGAATTATTTTAGATTTTACAGCAAAAATACTTTTTTGGTGTTTTGAGCATTTTTTATGGAATGGAAAAGTTTGTTGATGATTATCACCCCATAGTTTTATTTTTATCCCAAAAAACGGTACGCAGTTTGTTTTCTATTGGTCTATGCTTGATTTGGAATTTTGATTTAATCTTGCACAAGAATTATTTTAGATTTTACAGCAAAAATACATTTTGGGTGATTTTGAGCATTTTTTGCGGAATGGAAAAGTTTGTTGGTGATTATCACCCCATAGTTTTATTTTTTCCCCAAAAAACTGTACGCAGTTTGTTTTCTATTGGTCCGAGCTTGATTTTGCCTTTTGATCTAATCTTGCACAAGAATTATTTTAGATTTTACAGCAAAAATACTTTTTGGGTGTTTTTGAGCATTTTTTGTGGAATGGAAAAGTTTGTTGGTGATTATCACCCCATAGTTTTATTTTTTACGAAAAAAACTGTACGCAGTTTATTTTCTATTGGTGTAAGCTTGATTTTGGCTGTTGACTTAATTTTGCACAAGAATTATTTTAGATTTTACAGCAAAAATACTTTTTTGGTTTTTTTGAACATTTTTTGTGGAATGGAAAAGTTTGTTGATGATTATCACCCCATAGTTATATTTTTTACCCAAAAAACGGTACGCGGTTTGTTTTCTATTGGTCTAAGCTTGATTTTGGCTTTTCATATAATCTTGCACAAGAATTATTTTAGATTTTACAGAAAAAATACTTTTTGGGTGTTTTTGAGCATTTTTTGCGGAATGGAAAATTTGTTGGTGATTATCACCCCATAGTTTTTTGTTACCAAAAAAACTGTACGCAGTTTGTTTTCTATTGGTTCGAGCTTGATTTTGCCTTTTGATCTAATCTTGCACAAGAATTATTTTAGATTTTACAGCAAAAATACTTTTTGGGTGTTTTTGAGCATTTTTTGTGGAATGGAAAAGTTTGTTGGTGATTATCACCCCATAGCTTTATTTTTTACCCAAAAAACTGTAAGCAGTTTGTTTTCTATTGGTCTAAGCTTGATTTTGGCTTTTGACTTAATCTTGCACAAGAATTATTTTAGATTTTACAGCAAAAATACTTTTTGGGTGTTTTTGAGCATTTTTTGCGGAATGGAAAAGTTTGTTGGTGATTATCACCCCATAGTTTTTTTTTTACCAAAAAAAACTGTACGCAGTTTGTTTTCTATTGGTCTAAGCTTGATTTTGGCTTTTGATTTAATCTTGCACAAGAATTATTTTAGATTTTACAGCAAAAATACTTTTTTGGTGTTTTTGAGCATTTTTTGTGGAATGGAAAAGTTTGTTGATGATTATCACCCCATAGTTTTATTTTTTACCCAAAAAACGGTACGCAGTTTGTTTTCTATTGGTGTAAGCTTGATTCTGGATTTTGATTTAATCTTGCACAAGAATTATTTTAGATCTTACAGAAAAAATACTTTTTGGGTGTTTTTGAGCATTTTTTGCGGAATGGAAAAGTTTGTTGGTGATTATCACCCCATAGTTTTTTTTTTACCAAAAAAAACTGTACGCAGTTTGTTTTCTATTGGTCTAAGCTTGATTTTGGCTTTTAATATAATCTTGCACAAGAATTATTTTAGATTTTACAGCAAAAATACTTTTTGGGTGTTTTTGAGCATTTTTTGTGGAATGGAAAAGTTTGTTGGTGATTATCACCCCATAGTTTAATTTTTTACCAAAAAAACTGTACGCAGTTTGTTTTCTATTGGTCTAAGCTTGATTTTGGCTTTTGATCTAATCTTGCACAAGAATTATTTTAGATTTTACAGCAAAAATACTTTTTTGGTGTTTTTGAGCATTTTTTGTGGAATGGAAAAGTTTGTTGGTGATTATCACCCCATAGTTTAACTTTTACCAAAAAAAACTGTACGCAGTTTGTTTTCTATTGGTCTAAGCTTGATTTTGGCTTTTGATTTAATCTTGCACAAGAATTATTTTAGATTTTACAGCAAAAATACTTTTTTGGTGTTTTTGAGCATTTTTTGTGGAATGGAAAAGTTTGTTGATGATTATCACCCCATAGTTTTCTTTTGTACCCAAAAAACTGTACGCAGTTTGTTTTCTATTGGTCTAAGCTTGATTTTGGCTTTTGATTTAATCTTGCACAAAAATTATTTTAGATTTTACAGCAAAAATACTTTTTGGGTGTTTTTGAGCATTTTTTGCGGAATGGAAAAGTTTGTTGATGATTATCACCCCATAGTTTTATTTTTACCCAAAAAACTGTACGCAGTTTGTTTTCTTTTGGTCTAAGCTTGATTTGGAATTTTGATTTAATCTTGAACCAGAATTATTTTAGATTTTACAGCAAAAATACTTTTTTGGTGTTTTGAGCATTTTTTATGGAATGGAAAAGTTTGTTGGTGATTATCACCCCATAGTTTTCTTTTTTTTCCAAAAAACTGTACGCAGTTTGTTTTCTATTGGTCTATGCTTGATTTGGAATTTTGATTTAATCTTGAACCAGAATTATTTTAGATTTTACAGCAAAAATACTTTTTTGGTGTTTTGAGCATTTTTTATGGAATGGAAAAGTTTGTTGGTGATTATCACCCCATAGCTTTATTTTTTACCCAAAAAACTGTAAGCAGTTTGTTTTCTATTGGTCTAAGCTTGATTTTGGCTTTTGATTTAATCTTGCACAAGAATTATTTTAGATTTTACAGCAAAAATACTTTTTGGGTGTTTTTGAGCATTTTTTGCGGAATGGAAAAGTTTGTTGGTGATTATCACCCCATAGTTTTCTTTTTTTTTTCCAAAAAACTGTACGCAGTTTGTTTTCTATTGGTCTATGCTTGATTTGGAATTTTGATTTAATCTTGAACCAGAATTATTTTAGATTTTATAGCAAAAATACTTTTTTGGTGTTTTGAGCATTTTTTATGGAATGGAAAAGTTTGTTGATGATTATCACCCCATAGTTTTATTTTTACCCAAAAAACTGTACGCAGTTTGTTTTCTATTGGTCTAAGCTTGATTTTGGCTTTTGATTTAATCTTGCACAAGAATTATTTTAGATTTTACAGCAAAAATACTTTTTGGGTGTTTTTGAGCATTTTTTGCGGAATGGAAAAGTTTGTTGGTGATTATCACCCCATAGTTTTCTTTTTTTTCCAAAAAACTGTACGCAGTTTGTTTTCTATTGGTCTATGCTTGATTTGGAATTTTGATTTAATCTTGAACCAGAATTATTTTAGATTTTACAGCAAAAATACTTTTTTGGTGTTTTGAGCATTTTTTATGGAATGGAAAAGTTTGTTGATGATTATCACCCCATAGTTTTATTTTTATCCCAAAAAACGGTACGCAGTTTGTTTTCTATTGGTCTATGCTTGATTTGGAATTTTGATTTAATCTTGCACAAGAATTATTTTAGATTTTACAGCAAAAATACATTTTGGGTGATTTTGAGCATTTTTTGTGGAATGGAAAAGTTTGTTGGTGATTATCACCCCATAGTTTTATTTTTTACGAAAAAAACTGTACGCAGTTTATTTTCTATTGGTGTAAACTTGATTTTGGCTGTTGACTTAATTTTGCACAAGAATTATTTTAGATTTTACAGCAAAAATACTTTTTTGGTTTTTTTGAACATTTTTTGTGGAATGGAAAAGTTTGTTGATGATTATCACCCCATAGTTATATTTTTTACCCAAAAAACGGTACGCGGTTTGTTTTCTATTGGTCTAAGCTTGATTTTGGCTTTTCATTTAATCTTGCACAAGAATTATTTTAGATTTTACAGAAAAAATACTTTTTGGGTGTTTTTGAGCATTTTTTGCGGAATGGAAAATTTGTTGGTGATTATCACCCCATAGTTTTTTGTTACCAAAAAAACTGTACGCAGTTTGTTTTCTATTGGTTCGAGCTTGATTTTGCCTTTTGATCTAATCTTGCACAAGAATTATTTTAGATTTTACAGCAAAAATACTTTTTGGGTGTTTTTGAGCATTTTTTGTGGAATGGAAAAGTTTGTTGGTGATTATCACCCCATAGCTTTATTTTTTACCCAAAAAACTGTAAGCAGTTTGTTTTCTATTGGTCTAAGCTTGATTTTGGCTTTTGACTTAATCTTGCACAAGAATTATTTTAGATTTTACAGCAAAAATACTTTTTGGGTGTTTTTGAGCATTTTTTGCGGAATGGAAAAGTTTGTTGGTGATTATCACCCCATAGTTTTTTTTTTACCAAAAAAAACTGTACGCAGTTTGTTTTCTATTGGTCTAAGCTTGATTTTGGCTTTTGATTTAATCTTGCACAAGAATTATTTTAGATTTTACAGCAAAAATACTTTTTTGGTGTTTTTGAGCATTTTTTGTGGAATGGAAAAGTTTGTTGATGATTATCACCCCATAGTTTTATTTTTTACCCAAAAAACGGTACGCAGTTTGTTTTCTATTGGTGTAAGCTTGATTCTGGATTTTGATTTAATCTTGCACAAGAATTATTTTAGATCTTACAGAAAAAATACTTTTTGGGTGTTTTTGAGCATTTTTTGCGGAATGGAAAAGTTTGTTGGTGATTATCACCCCATAGTTTTTTTTTTACCAAAAAAAACTGTACGCAGTTTGTTTTCTATTGGTCTAAGCTTGATTTTGGCCTTTAATATAATCTTGCACAAGAATTATTTTAGATTTTACAGCAAAAATACTTTTTGGGTGTTTTTGAGCATTTTTTGTGGAATGGAAAAGTTTGTTGGTGATTATCACCCCATAGTTTAATTTTTTACCAAAAACACTGTACGCAGTTTGTTTTCTATTGGTCTAAGCTTGATTTTGGCTTTTGATCTAATCTTGCACAAGAATTATTTTAGATTTTACAGCAAAAATACTTTTTTGGTGTTTTTGAGCATTTTTTGTGGAATGGAAAAGTTTGTTGGTGATTATCACCCCATAGTTTAACTTTTACCAAAAAAAACTGTACGCAGTTTGTTTCCTATTGGTCTAAGCTTGATTTTGGCTTTTGATTTAATCTTGCACAAGAATTATTTTAGATTTTACAGCAAAAATACTTTTTTGGTGTTTTTGAGCATTTTTTGTGGAATGGAAAAGTTTGTTGATGATTATCACCCCATAGTTTTCTTTTGTACCCAAAAAACTGTACGCAGTTTGTTTTCTATTGGTCTAAGCTTGATTTTGGCTTTTGATTTAATCTTGCACAAAAATTATTTTAGATTTTACAGCAAAAATACTTTTTGGGTGTTTTTGAGCATTTTTTGCGGAATGGAAAAGTTTGTTGATGATTATCACCCCATAGTTTTATTTTTACCCAAAAAACTGTACGCAGTTTGTTTTCTATTGGTCTAAGCTTGATTTTGGCTTTTGACTTAATTTTGCACAAGAATTATTTTAGATTTTACAGCAAAAATACTTTTTTGGTTTTTTTGAACATTTTTTGTGGAATGGAAAAGTTTGTTGATGATTATCACCCCATAGTTATATTTTTTACCCAAAAAACGGTACGCGGTTTGTTTTCTATTGGTCTAAGCTTGATTTTGGCTTTTTATTTAATCTTGCACAAGAATTATTTTAGATTTTACAGAAAAAATACTTTTTGGGTGTTTTTGAGCATTTTTTGCGGAATGGAAAATTTGTTGGTGATTATCACCCCATAGTTTTTTGTTACCAAAAAAACTGTACGCAGTTTGTTTTCTATTGGTCTAAGCTTGATTTTGGCTTTTGATTTAATCTTGCACAAGAATTATTTTAGATTTTACAGCAAAAATACTTTTTGGTTTTTTTGAACATTTTTTGTGGAATGGAAAAGTTTGTTGATGATTATCACCCCATAGTTATATTTTTTACCCAAAAAACGGTACGCGGTTTGTTTTCTATTGGTCTAAGCTTGATTTTGGCTTTTCATTTAATCTTGCACAAGAATTATTTTAGATTTTACAGAAAAAATACTTTTTGGGTGTTTTTGAGCATTTTTTGTGGAATGGAAAAGTTTGTTGGTGATTATCACCCCATAGTTTTATTTTTTATGACAAAAACTGTACGCAGTTTATTTTCTATTGGTCTAAGCTTGATTTTGGCTTTTGACTTAATTTTGCACAAGAATTATTTTAGACTTTACAGCAAAAATACTTTTTTGGTGTTTTTGAACATTTTTTGTGGAATGGAAAAGTTTGTTGATGATTATCACCCCATAGTTTTATTTTTACCCAAAAAACTGTACGCAGTTTGTTTTCTATTGGTCTAAGCTTGATTTTGGCTTTTGATTTAATCTTGCACAAGAATTATTTTAGATTTTACAGCAAAATACTTTTTGGGTGTTTTTGAGCATTTTTTGCGGAATGGAAAAGTTTGTTGGTGATTATCACCCCATAGTTTTCTTTTTTTTCCAAAAAACTGTACGCAGTTTGTTTTCTATTGATCTATGCTTGATTTGGAATTTTGATTTAATCTTGAACCAGAATTATTTTAGATTTTACAGCAAAAATACTTTTTTGGTGTTTTGAGCATTTTTTATGGAATGGAAAAGTTTGTTGATGATTATCACCCCATAGTTTTATTTTTATCCCAAAAAACGGTACGCAGTTTGTTTTCTATTGGTCTATGCTTGATTTGGAATTTTGATTTAATCTTGCACAAGAATTATTTTAGATTTTACAGCAAAAATACATTTTGGGTGATTTTGAGCATTTTTTGCGGAATGGAAAAGTTTGTTGGTGATTATCACCCCATAGTTTTATTTTTTCCCCAAAAAACTGTACGCAGTTTGTTTTCTATTGGTCCGAGCTTGATTTTTCCTTTTGATCTAATCTTGCACAAGAATTATTTTAGATTTTACAGCAAAAATACTTTTTGGGTGTTTTTGAGCATTTTTTGTGGAATGGAAAAGTTTGTTGGTGATTATCACCCCATAGTTTTATTTTTTACGAAAAAAACTGTACGCAGTTTATTTTCTATTGGTGTAAGCTTGATTTTGGCTTTTGACTTAATTTTGCACAAGAATTATTTTAGATTTTACAGCAAAAATACTTTTTTGGTTTTTTTGAACATTTTTTGTGGAATGGAAAAGTTTGTTGATGATTATCACCCCATAGTTATATTTTTTACCCAAAAAACGGTACGCGGTTTGTTTTCTATTGGTCTAAGCTTGATTTTGGCTTTTCATTTAATCTTGCACAAGAATTATTTTAGATTTTACAGAAAAAATACTTTTTGGGTGTTTTTGAGCATTTTTTGTGGAATGGAAAAGTTTGTTGGTGAATATCACCCCATAGCTTTATTTTTTACCCAAAAAACTGTACGCAGTTTGTTTTCTATTGGTCTAAGCTTGATTTTGGCTTTTGATTTAATCTTGCACAAGAATTATTTTAGATTTTACAGCAAAAATACTTTTTGGGTGTTTTTGAGCATTTTTTGCGGAATGGAAAAGTTTGTTGGTGATTATCACCCCATAGTTTTATTTTTGCCAAAAAACTGTACGCAGTTTGTTTTCTATTTGTCTAGGCTTGATTTTGGCTTTTGATTTAATCTTGCACAAGAATTATTTTAGATTTTACAGCAAAAATACTTTTTGGGTGTTTTTGAGCATTTTTTTGCGGAATGGAAAAGTTTGTTGGTGATTATCACCCCATAGCTTTATTTTTTACCCAAAAAACTGTACGCAGTTTGTTTTTTATTGGTCTAAGCTTGATTTTGGCTTTTGATTTAATCTTGCACAAGAATTATTTTAGATTTTACAGCAAAAATACTTTTTTGGTGTTTTTGAGCATTTTTTGTGGAATGGAAAAGTTTGTTGATGATTATCACCCCATAGTTTTATTTTTTACCCAAAAAACTGTACGCAGTTTCTTTTTTATTGGTCTAAGCTTGATTTTGCTTTTTGATCAAATCTTGCACAAGAATTATTTTAGATTTTACAGCAAAAATACTTTTTGGGTGATTTTGAGCAGTTTTTGCGGAATGGAAAAGTTTGTTGTTGATTATCAACCCATAGTTTTATTTTTTACCCAAAAAACTGTACGCAGTTTGTTTTTTATTGGTCTAAGCTTGATTTTGGCTGTTGATTTAATCTTGCACAAGAATTATTTTAGATTTTACAGCAAAAATACTTTTTGGGTGTTTTTGAGCATTTTTTTGCGGAATGGAAAAGTTTGTTGGTGATTATCACCCCATAGCTTTATTTTTTACCCAAAAAACTGTACGCAGTTTGTTTTTTATTGGTCTAAGCTTGATTTTGGCTTTTGATTTAATCTTGCACAAGAATTATTTTAGATTTTACAGCAAAAATACTTTTTGAGTGTTTTTGAGCATTTTTTTGCGGAATGGAAAAGTTTGTTGGTGATTATCACCCCATAGTTTAACTTTTATCAAAAAAAAACTGTACGCAGTTTGTTTCCTATTGGTCTAAGCTTGATTTTGGCTTTTGATTTAATCTTGCACAAGAATTATTTTAGATTTTACAGCAAAAATACTTTTTTGGTGTTTTTGAGCATTTTTTGTGGAATGGAAAAGTTTGTTGATGATTATCACCCCATAGTTTTCTTTTGTACCCAAAAAACTGTACGCAGTTTGTTTTGTATTGGTCTAAGCTTGATTTTTGCTTTTGATTTAATCTTGCACAAAAATTATTTTAGATTTTACAGCAAAAATACTTTTTGGGTGTTTTTGAGCATTTTTTGCGGAATGGAAAAGTTTGTTGGTGATTATCACCCCATAGTTTTATTTTTACCCAAAAAACTGTACGCAGTTTGTTTTCTATTGGTCTAAGCTTGATTTTGGCTTTTGATTTAATCTTGCACAAAAATTATTTTAGATTTTACAGCAAAAATACTTTTTGGGTGTTTTTGAGCATTTTTTGCGGAATAGAAAAGTTTGTTGGTGATTATCACCCCATAGTTTTATTTTTGCCCAAAAACTGTACGCAGTTTGTTTTCTATTTGTCTAGGCTTGATTTTGGCTTTTGATTTAATCTTGCATAAGAATTATTTTAGATTTTACAGCAAAAATACTTTTTGGGTGTTTTTGAGCATTTTTTGCGGAATGGAAAAGTTTGTTGGTTATTATCACCCCATAGCTTTATTTTTTACCCGAAAAACTGTACGCAGTTTGTTTTTTATTGGTCTAAGCTTGATTTTGGCTTTTGATTTAATCTTGCACAAGAATTATTTTAGATTTTACAGCAAAAATACTTTTTGGGTGTTTTTGAGCATTTTTTTGCGGAATGGAAAAGTTTGTTGGTGATTATCACCCCATAGTTTAACTTTTACCAAAAAAACTGTACGCAGTTTGTTTTCTATTGGTCTAAGCTTGATTTTGGCTTTTGATTTAATCTTGCACAAAAATTATTTTAGATTTTACAGCAAAAATACTTTTTTGGTGTTTTTGAACATTTTTTGTGGAATGGAAAAGTTTGTTGATGATTATCACCCCATAGTTTTATTTTTACCCAAAAAACTGTACGCAGTTTGTTTTCTATTGGTCTAAGCTTGATTTTGGCTTTTGATTTAATCTTGCACAAAAATTATTTTAGATTTTACAGCAAAAATACTTTTTGGGTGTTTTTGAACATTTTTTGTAGAATGGAAAAGTTTGTTGATGATTATCACCCCATAGTTTTATTTTTACCCAAAAAACTGTACGCAGTTTGTTTTCTATTGGTCTAAGCTTGATTTTGGCTTTTGATTTAATCTTGCACAAAAATTATTTTAGATTTTACAGCAAAAATACTTTTTGGGTGTTTTTGAGCATTTTTTGCGGAATGGAAAAGTTTGTTGGTGATTATCACCCCATAGTTTTATTTTTGCCCAAAAACTGTACGCAGTTTGTTTTCTATTTGTCTAGGCTTGATTTTGGCTTTTGATTTAATCTTGCATAAGAATTATTTTAGATTTTACAGCAAAAATACTTTTTGGGTGTTTTTGAGCATTTTTTTGCGGAATGGAAAAATTTGTTGGTGATTATCACCCCATAGCTTTATTTTTTACCCAAAAAACTGTACGCAGTTTGTTTTTTATTGGTCTAAGCTTGATTTTGGCTTTTGATTTAATCTTGCACAAGAATTATTTTAGATTTTACAGCAAAAATACTTTTTGGGTGTTTTTGAGCATTTTTTTGCGGAATGGAAAAGTTTGTTGGTGATTATCACCCCATAGCTTTATTTTTTACCCAAAAAACTGTACGCAGTTTGTTTTTTATTGGTCTAAGCTTGATTTTGGCTTTTGATTTAATCTTGCACAAGAATTATTTTAGATTTTACAGCAAAAATACTTTTTGGGTGTTTTTGAGCATTTTTTTTGCGGAATGGAAAAGTTTGTTGGTGATTATCACCCCATAGTTTAACTTTTACCAAAAAAAACTGTACGCAGTTTGTTTCCTATTGGTCTAAGCTTGATTTTGGCTTTTGATTTAATCTTGCATAAGAATTATTTTAGATTTTACAGCAAAAATACTTTTTGGGTGTTTTTGAGCATTTTTTGCGGAATGGAAAAGTTTGTTGGTGATTATCACCCCATAGTTTTATTTTTACCCAAAAAACTGTACGCAGTTTGTTTTCTATTGGTCTAAGCTTGATTTTGGCTTTTGATTTAATCTTGCACAAAAATTATTTTAGATTTTACAGCAAAAATACTTTTTGGGTGTTTTTGAGCATTTTTTGCGGAATAGAAAAGTTTGTTGGTGATTATCACCCCATAGTTTTATTTTTGCCCAAAAACTGTACGCAGTTTGTTTTCTATTTGTCTAGGCTTGATTTTGGCTTTTGATTTAATCTTGCATAAGAATTATTTTAGATTTTACAGCAAAAATACTTTTTGGGTGTTTTTGAGCATTTTTTGCGGAATGGAAAAGTTTGTTGGTTATTATCACCCCATAGCTTTATTTTTTACCCGAAAAACTGTACGCAGTTTGTATTTTATTGGTCTAAGCTTGATTTTGGCTTTTGATTTAATCTTGCACAAGAATTATTTTAGATTTTACAGCAAAAATACTTTTTGGGTGTTTTTGAGCATTTTTTTGCGGAATGGAAAAGTTTGTTGGTGATTATCACCCCATAGTTTAACTTTTACCAAAAAAACTGTACGCAGTTTGTTTCCTATTGGTCTAAGCTTGATTTTGGCTTTTGATTTAATCTTGCACAAAAATTATTTTAGATTTTACAGCAAAAATACTTTTTTGGTGTTTTTGAACATTTTTTGTGGAATGGAAAAGTTTGTTGATGATTATCACCCCATAGTTTTATTTTTACCCAAAAAACTGTACGCAGTTTGTTTTCTATTGGTCTAAGCTTGATTTTGGCTTTTGATTTAATCTTGCACAAAAATTATTTTAGATTTTACAGCAAAAATACTTTTTGGGTGTTTTTGAGCATTTTTTGCGGAATGGAAAAGTTTGTTGGTGATTATCACCCCATAGTTTTATTTTTGCCCAAAAACTGTACGCAGTTTGTTTTCTATTTGTCTAGGCTTGATTTTGGCTTTTGATTTAATCTTGCACAAGAATTATTTTAGATTTTACAGCAAAAATACTTTTTGGGTGTTTTTGAGCATTTTTTTGCGGAATGGAAAAGTTTGTTGGTGATTATCACCCCATAGCTTTATTTTTTACCCAAAAAACTGTACGCAGTTTGTTTTTTATTGGTCTAAGCTTGATTTTGGCTTTTGATTTAATCTTGCACAAGAATTATTTTAGATTTTACAGCAAAAATACTTTTTTGGTGTTTTTGAGCATTTTTTGTGGAATGGAAAAGTTTGTTGATGATTATCACCCCATAGTTTTATTTTTTACCCAAAAAACTGTACGCAGTTTGTTTTTTATTGGTCTAAGCTTGATTTTGCTTTTTGATCAAATCTTGCACAAGAATTATTTTAGATTTTACAGCAAAAATACTTTTTGGGTGATTTTGAGCAGTTTTTGCGGAATGGAAAAGTTTGTTGTTGATTATCAACCCATAGTTTTATTTTTTACCCAAAAAACTGTACGCAGTTTGTTTTTTATTGGTCTAAGCTTGATTTTGGCTGTTGATTTAATCTTGCACAAGAATTATTTTAGATTTTACAGCAAAAATACTTTTTGGGTGTTTTTGAGCATTTTTTTGCGGAATGGAAAAGTTTGTTGGTGATTATCACCCCATAGCTTTATTTTTTACCCAAAAAACTGTACGCAGTTTGTTTTTTATTGGTCTAAGCTGGATTTTGGCTTTTGATTTAATCTTGCACAAGAATTATTTTAGATTTTACAGCAAAAATACTTTTTGGGTGTTTTTGAGCATTTTTTTGCGGAATGGAAAAGTTTGTTGGTGATTATCACCCCATAGTTTAACTTTTATCAAAAAAAAACTGTACGCAGTTTGTTTCCTATTGGTCTAAGCTTGATTTTGGCTTTTGATTTAATCTTGCACAAAAATTATTTTAGATTTTACAGCAAAAATACTTTTTTGGTGTTTTTGAACATTTTTTGTGGAATGGAAAAGTTTGTTGATGATTATCACCCCATAGTTTTATTTTTACCCAAAAAACTGTACGCAGTTTGTTTTCTATTGGTCTAAGCTTGATTTTGGCTTTTGATTTAATCTTGCACAAGAATTATTTTAGATTTTACAGCAAAAATACTTTTTGGGTGTTTTTGAGCATTTTTTGCGGAATGGAAAAGTTTGTTGGTGATTATCACCCCATAGCTTTATTTTTTACCCAAAAAACTGTACGCAGTTTGTTTTTCATTGGTCTAAGCTTGATTTTGGCTTTTGATTTAATCTTGCACAAGAATTATTTTAGATTTTACAGCAAAAATACTTTTTGCGTGTTTTTGAGCATTTTTTGCGGAATGGAAAAGGTTGTTGGTGATTATCACTCCATAGTTTTATTTTTTACCCAAAAAACTGTACGCAGTTTGTTTTCTATTTGTCTAAACTTGATTTTATCTTTTGATTTAATCTTGCACAAGAATTATTTTAGATTTTACAGCAAAAATACTTTTTGGGTGTTTTTGAGCATTTTTTGCGGAATGGAAAAGTTTGTTGGTGATTATCACCCCATAGTTTTATTTTTTACCCAAAAACCTGTACGCAGTTTGTTTTTTATTGGTCTAAGCTTGATTTTGGCTTTTGATTTAATCTTGCACAAGAATTATTTTAGATTTTACAGCAAAAATACTTTTTTGGTGTTTTTGAGCATTTTTTGTGGAATGGAAAAGTTTGTTGATGATTATCACCCCATAGTTTTATTTTTCACCCATTTTTTGTGGAATGGAAAAGTTTGTTGATGATTATCACCCCATAGTTTTCTTTTTACCCAAAAAACTGTACGCAATTTATTTTCTATTGGTCTAAGCTTGATTTTGGCTTTTGATTTAATCTTGCACAAGAATTATTTTAGATTTTACAGCAAAAATACTTTTTGGGTGTTTTTGAGCATTTTTTGCGGAATGGAAAAGTTTGTTGGTGATTATCACCCCATAGTTCTACTTTTTACGAAAAAAACTGTACGCAGTTTATTTTCTATTGGTGTAAGCTTGATTTTGGCTGTTCACTTAATCTTGCACAAGAATTAGTTTAGATTTTACAGCAAAAATACTTTTTGGGTGTTTTTGAGCATTTTTTGTAGAATGGAAAAGTATGTTGGTGATTATCACCCCATAGTTTTATTTTTTACGAAAAAAACTGTACGCAGTTTATTTTCTATTGGTCTAAGCTTGATTTTGGCTTTTGACTTAATTTTGCACAAGAACTATTTTAGACTTTACAGCAAAAATACTTTTTTGGTGTTTTTGAACATTTTTTGTGGAATGGAAAAGTTTGTTGATGATTATCACCCCATAGTTTTATTTTAACCCAAAAAACTGTACGCAGTTTGTTTTCTATTGGTCTAAGCTTGATTTTGGCTTTTGATTTAATCTTCCGCAAGAATAATTTTAGATTTTACAGCAAAAATACTTTTTGGGTGTTTTTGAGCATTTTTTGCGGAATGGAAAAGTTTGTTGGTGATTATCACCCCATAGTTTTCTTTTTTTTCAAAAAAACTGTACGCAGTTTGTTTTCTATTGGTCTATGCTTGATTTGCAATTTTGATTTAATCTTGAACCAGAATTATTTTAGACTTTACAGCAAAAATACTTTTTTGGTGTTTTTGAGCATTTTTTGTGGAATGGAAAAGTTTGTTGATGATTATCACCCCATAGTTTTATTTTTATCCCAAAAAACGGTACGCAGTTTGTTTTCTATTGGTCTATGCTTGATTTGGAATTTTGATTTAATCTTGCACAAGAATTATTTTAGATTTTACAGCAAAAATACATTTTGGGTGATTTTGAGCATTTTTTTGCGGAATGGAAAAGTTTGTTGGTGATTATCACCCCATAGTTTTATTTTTTACCCAAAAAACTGTACGCAGTTTGTTTTCTATTGGTCTAAGCTTGATTTTGGCTTTTGATTTAATCTTCCGCAAGAATAATTTTAGATTTTACAGCAAAAATACTTTTTGGGTGTTTTTGAGCATTTTTTGCGGAATGGAAAAGTTTGTTGGTGATTATCACCCCATAGTTTTCTTTTTTTTCAAAAAAACTGTACGCAGTTTGTTTTCTATTGGTCTATGCTTGATTTGCAATTTTGATTTAATCTTGAACCAGAATTATTTTAGACTTTACAGCAAAAATACTTTTTTGGTGTTTTTGAGCATTTTTTGTGGAATGGAAAAGTTTGTTGATGATTATCACCCCATAGTTTTATTTTTATCCCAAAAAACGGTACGCAGTTTGTTTTCTATTGGTCTATGCTTGATTTGGAATTTTGATTTAATCTTGCACAAGAATTATTTTAGATTTTACAGCAAAAATACTTTTTGGGTGTTTTTGAGCATTTTTTTGCGGAATGGAAAATTTGTTGGTGATTATCACCCCATAGTTTTATCTTTTACCCAAAAAACTGTAAACAGTTTGTTTTCTATTGGTCCGAGCTTGATTTTGCCTTTTGATCTAATCTTGCACAAGAATTATTTTAGATTTTACAGCAAAAATACATTTTGGGTGATTTTGAGCATTTTTTTGCGGAATGGAAAAGTTTGTTGGTGATTATCACCCCATAGTTTTATCTTTTACCCAAAAAACTGTGAGCAGTTTGTTTTCTATTGGTCCGAGCTTGATTTTGCCTTTTGATCTAATCTTGCACAAGAATTATTTTAGATTTTACAGCAAAAATACTTTTTGGGTGTTTTTGAGCATTTTTTGTGGAATGGAAAAGTTTGTTGGTGATTATCACCCCATAGTTCTACTTTTTACGAAAAAAACTGTACGCAGTTTATTTTCTATTGGTGTAAGCTTGATTTTGGCTGTTCATTTAATCTTGCACAAGAATTAGTTTAGATTTTACAGCAAAAATACTTTTTGGGTGTTTTTGAGCATTTTTTTGCGGAATGGAAAATTTGTTGGTGATTATCACCCCATAGCTTTATTTTTTTCCCAAAAAACTGTACAAAGTTTGTTTTTTATTGGTCTAAGCTTGATTTTGGCTTTTGATTTAATCTTGCACAAGAATTAGTTTAGATTTTACAGCAAAAATACTTTTTTGGTGTTTTTGAGCATTTTTTGTGGAATGGAAAAGTTTGTTGATGATCATCACCCCATAGTTTTATTTTTCACCCAAAAAACGGTACGCAGTTTGTTTTCTATTGGTCTAAGCTTGATTTTGCCTTTTGATTTAAACTTGCACAAGAATTATTTTAGATTTTACATCAAAAATACATTTTGGGTGATTTTGAGCAGTTTTTGCGGAATGGAAAAGTTTGTTGGTGATTATCAACCCATAGTTTTATTTTTTACCCAAAAAACTGTACGCAGTTTGTTTTCTATTGGTCTAAGCTTGATTTTGGCTTTTGATTTAATCTTGCACAAGAATTATTTTAGATTTTACAGCAAAAATACTTTTTGGGTGTTTTTGAGCATTTTTTGCGGAATGGAAAAGTTTGTTGGTGATTATCACCCCATAGCTTTATTTTTTACCCAAAAAACTGTACGCAGTTTGTTTTTCATTGGTCTAAGCTTGATTTTGGCTTTTGATTTAATCTTGCACAAGAATTATTTTAGATTTTACAGCAAAAATACTTTTTGCGTGTTTTTGAGCATTTTTTGCGGAATGGAAAAGGTTGTTGGTGATTATCACTCCATAGTTTTATTTTTTACCCAAAAAACTGTACGCAGTTTGTTTTCTATTTGTCTAAACTTGATTTTATCTTTTGATTTAATCTTGCACAAGAATTATTTTAGATTTTACAGCAAAAATACTTTTTGGGTGTTTTTGAGCATTTTTTGCGGAATGGAAAAGTTTGTTGGTGATTATCACCCCATAGTTTTATTTTTTACCCAAAAACCTGTACGCAGTTTGTTTTTTATTGGTCTAAGCTTGATTTTGGCTTTTGATTTAATCTTGCACAAGAATTATTTTAGATTTTACAGCAAAAATACTTTTTTGGTGTTTTTGAGCATTTTTTGTGGAATGGAAAAGTTTGTTGATGATTATCACCCCATAGTTTTATTTTTCACCCATTTTTTGTGGAATGGAAAAGTTTGTTGATGATTATCACCCCATAGTTTTATTTTTACCCAAAAAACTGCACGCAATTTATTTTCTATTGGTCTAAGCTTGATTTTGGCTTTTGATTTAATCTTGCACAAGAATTATTTTAGATTTTACAGCAAAAATACTTTTTGGGTGTTTTTGAGCATTTTTTGCGGAATGGAAAAGTTTGTTGGTGATTATCACCCCATAGTTCTACTTTTTACGAAAAAAACTGTACGCAGTTTATTTTCTATTGGTGTAAGCTTGATTTTGGCTGTTCACTTAATCTTGCACAAGAATTAGTTTAGATTTTACAGCAAAAATACTTTTTGGGTGTTTTTGAGCATTTTTTGTAGAATGGAAAAGTATGTTGGTGATTATCACCCCATAGTTTTATTTTTTACGAAAAAAACTGTACGCAGTTTATTTTCTATTGGGCTAAGCTTGATTTTGGCTTTTGACTTAATTTTGCACAAGAATTATTTTAGATTTTACAGCAAAAATACTTTTTTGGTGTTTTTGAACATTTTTTGTGGAATGGAAAAGTTTGTTGATGATTATCACCCCATAGTTTTCTTTTTACCCAAAAAACTGTACGCAGTTTGTTTTCTATTGGTCTAAGCTTGATTTTGCCTTTTCATTTAATCTTGCACAAGAATTAGTTTAGATTTTACAGCAAAAATACTTTTTAGGTGTTTTTGAGCATTTTTTGTGGAATGGAAAAGTTTGTTGGTGATTATCACCCCATAGTTTTATTTTTTACCCAAAAACCTGTACGCAGTTTGTTTTTTATTGGTCTAAGGTTGATTTTGGCTTTTGATTTAATCTTGCACAAGAATTATTTTAGATTTTACATCAAAAATACATTTTGGGTGATTTTGAGCAGTTTTTGCGGAATGGAAAAGTTTGTTGGTGATTATCAACCCATAGTTTTATTTTTTACCCAAAAAACTGTACGCAGTTTGTTTTCTATTGGTCTAAGCTTGATTTTGGCTTTTGATTTAATCTTGCACAAGAATTATTTTAGATTTTACAGCAAAAATACTTTTTGGGTGTTTTTGAGCATTTTTTGCGGAATGGAAAAGTTTGTTGGTGATTATCACCCCATAGCTTTATTTTTTACCCAAAAAACTGTACGCAGTTTGTTTTTCATTGGTCTAAGCTTGATTTTGGCTTTTGATTTAATCTTGCACAAGAATTATTTTAGATTTTACAGCAAAAATACTTTTTGCGTGTTTTTGAGCATTTTTTGCGGAATGGAAAAGGTTGTTGGTGATTATCACTCCATAGTTTTATTTTTTACCCAAAAAACTGTACGCAGTTTGTTTTCTATTTGTCTAAACTTGATTTTATCTTTTGATTTAATCTTGCACAAGAATTATTTTAGATTTTACAGCAAAAATACTTTTTGGGTGTTTTTGAGCATTTTTTGCGGAATGGAAAAGTTTGTTGGTGATTATCACCCCATAGTTTTATTTTTTACCCAAAAACCTGTACGCAGTTTGTTTTTTATTGGTCTAAGCTTGATTTTGGCTTTTGATTTAATCTTGCACAAGAATTATTTTAGATTTTACAGCAAAAATACTTTTTTGGTGTTTTTGAGCATTTTTTGTGGAATGGAAAAGTTTGTTGATGATTATCACCCCATAGTTTTATTTTTCACCCATTTTTTGTGGAATGGAAAAGTTTGTTGATGATTATCACCCCATAGTTTTCTTTTTACCCAAAAAACTGTACGCAATTTATTTTCTATTGGTCTAAGCTTGATTTTGGCTTTTGATTTAATCTTGCACAAGAATTATTTTAGATTTTACAGCAAAAATACTTTTTGGGTGTTTTTGAGCATTTTTTGCGGAATGGAAAAGTTTGTTGGTGATTATCACCCCATAGTTCTACTTTTTACGAAAAAAACTGTACGCAGTTTATTTTCTATTGGTGTAAGCTTGATTTTGGCTGTTCACTTAATCTTGCACAAGAATTAGTTTAGATTTTACAGCAAAAATACTTTTTGGGTGTTTTTGAGCATTTTTTGTAGAATGGAAAAGTATGTTGGTGATTATCACCCCATAGTTTTATTTTTTACGAAAAAAACTGTACGCAGTTTATTTTCTATTGGGCTAAGCTTGATTTTGGCTTTTGACTTAATTTTGCACAAGAATTATTTTAGATTTTACAGCAAAAATACTTTTTTGGTGTTTTTGAACATTTTTTGTGGAATGGAAAAGTTTGTTGATGATTATCACCCCATAGTTTTCTTTTTACCCAAAAAACTGTACGCAGTTTGTTTTCTATTGGTCTAAGCTTGATTTTGCCTTTTCATTTAATCTTGCACAAGAATTAGTTTAGATTTTACAGCAAAAATACTTTTTAGGTGTTTTTGAGCATTTTTTGTGGAATGGAAAAGTTTGTTGGTGATTATCACCCCACAGTTTTATTTTTGCCCAAAAACTGTACGCAGTTTGTTTTCTATTTGTCTAGGCTTGATCTTGGTTTTTGATTTAATCTTGCACAAGAATTATTTTAGATTTTACAGCAAAAATACTTTTTGGGTGTTTTTGAGCATTTTTTTGCGGAATGGAAAATTTGTTGGTGATTATCACCCCATAGTTTTATCTTTTACCCAAAAAACTGTAAACAGTTTGTTTTCTATTGGTCCGAGCTTGATTTTGCCTTTTGATCTAATCTTGCACAAGAATTATTTTAGATTTTACAGCAAAAATACATTTTGGGTGATTTTGAGCATTTTTTTGCGGAATGGAAAAGTTTGTTGGTGATTATCACCCCATAGTTTTATCTTTTACCCAAAAAACTGTGAGCAGTTTGTTTTCTATTGGTCCGAGCTTGATTTTGCCTTTTGATCTAATCTTGCACAAGAATTATTTTAGATTTTACAGCAAAAATACTTTTTGGGTGTTTTTGAGCATTTTTTGTGGAATGGAAAAGTTTGTTGGTGATTATCACCCCATAGTTCTACTTTTTACGAAAAAAAACTGTACGCAGTTTATTTTCTATTGGTGTAAGCTTGATTTTGGCTATTCATTTAATCTTGCACAAGAATTAGTTTAGATTTTACAGCAAAAATACTTTTTGGGTGTTTTTGAGCATTTTTTTGCGGAATGGAAAATTTGTTGGTGATTATCACCCCATAGCTTTATTTTTTTCCCAAAAAACTGTACGAAGTTTGTTTTTTATTGGTCTAAGCTTGATTTTGGCTTTTGATTTAATCTTGCACAAGAATTAGTTTAGATTTTACAGCAAAAATACTTTTTTGGTGTTTTTGAGCATTTTTTGTGGAATGGAAAAGTTTGTTGATGATTATCACCCCATAGTTTTATTTTTCACCCAAAAAACGGTACGCAGTTTGTTTTCTATTGGTCTAAGCTTGATTTTGCCTTTTGATTTAAACTTGCACAAGAATTATTTTAGATTTTACATCAAAAATACATTTTGGGTGATTTTGAGCAGTTTTTGCGGAATGGAAAAGTTTGTTGGTGATTATCACCCCATAGTTCTACTTTTTACGAAAAAAACTGTACGCAGTTTATTTTCTATTGGTGTAAGCTTGATTTTGGCTGTTCACTTAATCTTGCACAAGAATTAGTTTAGATTTTACAGCAAAAATACTTTTTGGGTGTTTTTGAGCATTTTTTGTAGAATGGAAAAGTATGTTGGTGATTATCACCCCATAGTTTTATTTTTTACGAAAAAAACTGTACGCAGTTTATTTTCTATTGGGCTAAGCTTGATTTTGGCTTTTGACTTAATTTTGCACAAGAATTATTTTAGATTTTACAGCAAAAATACTTTTTTGGTGTTTTTGAACATTTTTTGTGGAATGGAAAAGTTTGTTGATGATTATCACCCCATAGTTTTCTTTTTACCCAAAAAACTGTACGCAGTTTGTTTTCTATTGGTCTAAGCTTGATTTTGCCTTTTCATTTAATCTTGCACAAGAATTAGTTTAGATTTTACAGCAAAAATACTTTTTAGGTGTTTTTGAGCATTTTTTGTGGAATGGAAAAGTTTGTTGGTGATTATCACCCCACAGTTTTATTTTTGCCCAAAAACTGTACGCAGTTTGTTTTCTATTTGTCTAGGCTTGATCTTGGTTTTTGATTTAATCTTGCACAAGAATTATTTTAGATTTTACAGCAAAAATACTTTTTGGGTGTTTTTGAGCATTTTTTTGCGGAATGGAAAATTTGTTGGTGATTATCACCCCATAGTTTTATCTTTTACCCAAAAAACTGTAAACAGTTTGTTTTCTATTGGTCCGAGCTTGATTTTGCCTTTTGATCTAATCTTGCACAAGAATTATTTTAGATTTTACAGCAAAAATACATTTTGGGTGATTTTGAGCATTTTTTTGCGGAATGGAAAAGTTTGTTGGTGATTATCACCCCATAGTTTTATCTTTTACCCAAAAAACTGTGAGCAGTTTGTTTTCTATTGGTCTAAGCTTGATTTTGGCTTTTGATTAAATCTTGCACAAGAAATATTTTAGATTTTACAGCAAAAATACTTTTTGGGTGTTTTTGAGCATTTTTTGCGGAATGGAAAAGTTTGTTGATGATTATCACCCCATAGTTTTATTTTTTACCCAAAAACCTGTACGCAGTTTGTTTTTTATTGGTCTAAGCTTGATTTTGGCTTTTGATTTAATCTTGCACAAGAATTATTTTAGATTTTACAGCAAAAATACTTTTTGGGTGTTTTTGAGCATTTTTTGCGGAATGGAAAAGTTTGTTGGTGATTATCACCCCATAGTTTTCTTTTGTACCCAAAAAACTGTACGCAGTTTGTTTTCTATTGGTCTAAGCTTGATTCTGCCTTTTCATTTAATCTTGCACAAGAATTAGTTTAGATTTTACAGCAAAAATACTTTTTAGGTGTTTTTGAGCATTTTTTGTGGAATGGAAAAGTTTGTTGGTGATTATCACCCCATAGTTTTATTTTTGCCCAAAAACTGTAAGCAGTTTGTTTTCTATTTGTCTAGGCTTGATTTTGGTTTTTGATTTAATCTTGCACAAGAATTATTTTAGATTTTACAGCAAAAATACTTTTTGGGTGTTTTTGAGCTTTTTTTTTGCGGAATGGAAAATTTGTTGGTGATTATCACCCCATAGTTTTATCTTTTACCCAAAAAATTGTAAGCAGTTTGTTTTCTATTGGTCCGAGCTTGATTTTGCCTTTTGATCTAATCTTGCACAAGAATTATTTTAGATTTTACAGCAAAAATACTTTTTGGGTGTTTTTGAGCATTTTTTGTGGAATGGAAAAGTTTGTTGGTGATTATCACCCCATAGTTCTACTTTTCACGAAAAAAACTGTACGCAGTTTATTTTCTATTGGTGTAAGCTTGATTTTGGCTTTTCATTTAATCTTGCACAAGAATTAGTTTAGATTTTACAGCAAAAATACTTTTTGGGTGTTTTTGAGCATTTTTTTGCGGAATGGAAAATTTGTTGGTGATTATCACCCCATAGCTTTATTTTTTTCCCAAAAAACTGTACGCAGTTTGTTTTTTATTGGTCTAAGCTTGATTTTGGCTTTTGATTTAATCTTGCACAAGAATTAGTTTAGATTTTACAGCAAAAATACTTTTTTGGTGTTTTTCAGCATTTTTTGTGGAATGGAAAAGTTTGTTGATGATTATCACCCCATAGTTTTATTTTTCACCCAAAAAACGGTACGCAGTTTGTTTTCTATTGGTCTAAGCTTGATTTTGCCTTTTGATTTAAACTTGCACAAGAATTATTTTAGATTTTACATCAAAAATACATTTTGGGTGATTTTGAGCAGTTTTTGCGGAATGGAAAAGTTTGTTGGTGATTATCACCCCATAGTTTTATTTTTTACGAAAAAAACTGTACGTAGTTTATTTTCCATTGGTCTAAGCTTGAGTTTGGCTTTTGACTTAATTTTGCACAAGAATTATTTTAGATTTTACAGCAAAAATACTTTTTTGGTGTTTTTGAGCATTTTTTGTGGAATGGAAAAGTTTGTTGATGATTATCAGCCCATAGTTTTATTTTTTACCCAAAAAACTGTACGCAGTTTGTTTTCTATTGGTCTAAACTTGATTTTGGCTTTTGATTTAATCATGCGCAAGAATTATTTTAGATTTTACAGCAAAAATACTTTTTGGGTGTTTTTGAGCAATTTTTGCGGAATGGAAAAGTTTGTTGGTGATTATCACCCCATAGTTTTCTTTTTTACCCAAAAAAATGTACGCAGTTTGTTTTCTATTGGTCTAAGCTTGATTTTGGCTTTTCATTTAGTCTTGCACAAGAATTAGCTTAGATTTTACAGCAAAAATACTTTTTGGGTGTTTTTGAGCATTTTTTGTGGAATGGAAAAGTTTGTTGGTGATTATCACCCTATAGTTTTATTTTTCACCCAAAAACCTGTACGCAGTTTGTTTTCTATTTGTCTAGGCTTGATTTTGGCTTTTAATTTAATATTGCACAAGAATTATTTTAGATTTTACAGCAAAAATACTTTTTGGGTGTTTTTGAGCATTTTTTGCGGAATGGAAAAGTTTGTTGGTGATTATCACCCCATAGTTTTATTTTTTACCCAAAAACCTGTACGCAGCTTGTTTTCTATTGGTCTAAGCTTGATTTTGGCTTTTGATTTAATCTTGCACAAGAATTATTTTAGATTTTACAGCAAAAATACTTTTTTGGTGTTTTTGAGCATTTTTTGTGGAATGGAAAAGTTTGTTGATGATTATCACCCCATAGTTTTATTTTTACCCAAAAAACGGTACGCAATTTGTTTTCTATTGGTGTAAGCTTGATTTTGGCTGTTGATTTAATCTTGCACAAGAATTATTTTAGATTTTACAGCAAAAATACTTTTTGGGTGTTTTTGAGCATTTTTTGCGGAATGGAAAAGTTTGTTGGTGATTATCACCCCATAGCTTTATTTTTTACCCAAAAAACTGTACGCAGTTTGTTTTTCATTGGTCTAAGCTTGATTTTGGCTTTTGATTTAATCTTGCACAAGAATTATTTTAGATTTTACAGCAAAAATACTTTTTGCGTGTTTTTGAGCATTTTTTGCGGAATGGAAAAGGTTGTTGGTGATTATCACCCCATAGTTTTATTTTTTACCCAAAAAACTGTACGCAGTTTGTTTTCCATTTGTCTAAACTTGATTTTATCTTTTGATTTAATCTTGCGCAAGAATTATTTTAGATTTTACAGCAAAAATACTTTTTGGGTGTTTTTGAGCATTTTTTGCGGAATGGAAAAGTTTGTTGGTGATTATCACCCCATAGTTTTATTTTTTACCCAAAAACCTGTACGCAGTTTGTTTTTTATTGGTCTAAGCTTGATTTTGGCTTTTGATTTAATCTTGCACAAGAATTATTTTAGATTTTACAGCAAAAATAATTTTTTGGTGTTTTTGAGCATTTTTTGTGGAATGGAAAAGTTTGTTGATGATTATCACCCCATAGTTTTATTTTTTACCCAAAAAACTGTACGCAGTTTGTTCTTTATTGGTCTAAGCTTGATTTTGGCTTATGATTTTATCTTGCACAAGAATTATTTTAGATTTTACAGAAAAAATACTTTTTGGGTGTTTTTGAGCATTTTTTGCGGAATGGAAAAGTTTGTTGGTGATTATCACCCCATAGTTTTATTTTTTACCAAAAAAACTGTACGCAGTTTGTTTTCTATTGGTCTAAGCTTGATTTTGGCTTTTGATTTAATCTTGCACAAGAATTATTTTAGATTTTACAGCAAAAATACTTTTTTTGTGTTTTTGAGCATTTTTTGTGGAATGGAAAAGTTTGTTGATGATTATCACCCCATAGTTTTATTTTTTACCCAAAAAACTGTACGCAGTTTGTTTTCTATTGATCCAAGCTTGATTTTGCCTTTTGATCTAATCTTGCACAAGAATTATTTTAGATTTTACAGCAAAAATACTTTTTTGGTGTTTTTGAGCATTTTTTGTGGAATGGAAAAGTTTGTTGATGATTATCACCCCATAGTTTTATTTTTACCCAAAAAACGGTACGCAATTTGTTTTCTATTGGTGTAAGCTTGATTTTGGCTGTTGATTTAATCTTGCACAAGAATTATTTTAGATTTTACAGCAAAAATACTTTTTGGGTGTTTTTGAGCATTTTTTGCGGAATGGAAAAGTTTGTTGGTGATTATCACCCCATAGCTTTATTTTTTACCCAAAAAACTGTACGCAGTTTGTTTTTCATTGGTCTAAGCTTGATTTTGGCTTTTGATTTAATCTTGCACAAGAATTATTTTAGATTTTACAGCAAAAATACTTTTTGCGTGTTTTTGAGAATTTTTTGCGGAATGGAAAAGGTTGTTGGTGATTATCACCCCATAGTTTTATTTTTTACCCAAAAAACTGTACGCAGTTTGTTTTCCATTTGTCTAAACTTGATTTTATCTTTTGATTTAATCTTGCGCAAGAATTATTTTAGATTTTACAGCAAAAATACTTTTTGGGTGTTTTTGAGCATTTTTTGCGGAATGGAAAAGTTTGTTGGTGATTATCACCCCATAGTTTTATTTTTTACCCAAAAACCTGTACGCAGTTTGTTTTTTATTGGTCTAAGCTTGATTTTGGCTTTTGATTTAATCTTGCACAAGAATTATTTTAGATTTTACAGCAAAAATAATTTTTTGGTGTTTTTGAGCATTTTTTGTGGAATGGAAAAGTTTGTTGATGATTATCACCCCATAGTTTTATTTTTTACCCAAAAAACTGTACGCAGTTTGTTCTTTATTGGTCTAAGCTTGATTTTGGCTTATGATTTTATCTTGCACAAGAATTATTTTAGATTTTACAGAAAAAATACTTTTTGGGTGTTTTTGAGCATTTTTTGCGGAATGGAAAAGTTTGTTGGTGATTATCACCCCATAGTTTTATTTTTTACCAAAAAAACTGTACGCAGTTTGTTTTCTATTGGTCTAAGCTTGATTTTGGCTTTTGATTTAATCTTGCACAAGAATTATTTTAGATTTTACAGCAAAAATACTTTTTTTGTGTTTTTGAGCATTTTTTGTGGAATGGAAAAGTTTGTTGATGATTATCACCCCATAGTTTTATTTTTTACCCAAAAAACTGTACGCAGTTTGTTTTCTATTGATCCAAGCTTGATTTTGCCTTTTGATCTAATCTTGCACAAGAATTATTTTAGATTTTACAGCAAAAATACTTTTTGGGTGTTTTTGAGCATTTTTTGTGGAATGGAAAAGTTTGTTGGTGATTATCACCCCATAGTTTTATTTTTTACGAAAAAAACTGTACGTAGTTTATTTTCCATTGGTCTAAACTTGAGTTTGGCTTTTGACTTAATTTTGCACAAGAATTATTTTAGATTTTACAGCAAAAATACTTTTTTGGTGTTTTTGAGCATTTTTTGTGGAATGGAAAAGTTTGTTGATGATTATCACCCCATAGTTTTATTTTTTACCCAAAAAACTGTACGCAGTTTGTTTTCTATTGGTCTAAGCTTGATTTTGGCTTTTAATTTAATCATGCGCAAGAATTATTTTAGATTTTACAGCAAAAATACTTTTTGGGTGTTTTTGAGCATTTTTTGCGGAATGGAAAAGTTTGTTGGTGATTATCACCCCATAGTTTTCTTTTTTACCCAAAAAACTGTACGCAGTTTGTTTTCTATTGGTCTAAGCTTGATTTTGGCTTTTCATTTAATCTTGCACAAGAATTAGTTTAGATTTTACAGCAAAAATACTTTTTGGGTGTTTTTGAGCATTTTTTGTGGAATGGAAAAGTTTGTTGGTGATTATCACCCTATAGTTTTATTTTTCACCCAAAAACCTGTACGCAGTTTGTTTTCTATTTGTCTAGGCTTGATTTTGGCTTTTAATTTAATATTGCACAAGAATTATTTTAGATTTTACAGCAAAAAATACTTTTTGGGTGTTTTTGAGCATTTTTTGCGGAATGGAAAAGTTTGTTGGTGATTATCACCCCATAGTTTTATTTTTTACCCAAAAACCTGTACGCAGCTTGTTTTCTATTGGTCTAAGCTTAATTTTGGCTCTTGATTTTATCTTGCACAAGAATTATTTTAGATTTTACAGAAAAAAATCCTTTTTGGGTGTTTTTGAGCATTTTTTGCGGAATGGAAAAGTTTGTTGGTGATTATCACCCCATAGTTTAATTTTTTACCAAAAAAACTGTACACAGTTTGTTTTCTATTGGTCTAAGCTTGATTTTGGCTTTTGATTTAATCTTGCACAATAATTATTTTAGATTTTACAGCAAAAATACTTTTTTGGTGTTTTTGAGCATTTTTTGTGGAATGGAAAAGTTTGTTGATGATTATCACCCCATAGTTTTATTTTTACCCAAAAAACGGTACGCAATTTGTTTTCTATTGGTGTAAGCTTGACTTTGGCTTTTGATTTAATCTTGCACAAGAATTATTTTAGATTTTACAGCAAAAATACTTTTTGGGTGTTTTTGAGCATTTTTTGCGGAATGGAAAAGTTTGTTGGTGATTATCACCCCATAGCTTTATTTTTTACCCAAAAAACTGTACGCAGTTTGTTTTTCATTGGTCTAAGCTTGATTTTGGCTTTTGATTTAATCATGCGCAAGAATTATTTTAGATTTTACAGCAAAAATACTTTTTGGGTGTTTTTGAGCATTTTTTGCGGAATGGAAAAGTTTGTTGGTGATTATCACCCCATAGTTTTATTTTTTACCCAAAAACCTGTACGCAGTTTGTTTTTTATTGGTCTAAGCTTGATTTTGGCTTTTGATTTAATCTTGCACAAGAATTAGTTTAGATTTTACAGCAAAAATACTTTTTGGGTGTTTTTGAGCATTTTTTGTGGAATGGAAAAGTTTGTTGGTGATTATCACCCTATAGTTTTATTTTTCACCCAAAAACCTGTACGCAGTTTGTTTTCTATTTGTCTAGGCTTGATTTTGGCTTTTAATTTAATATTGCACAAGAATTATTTTAGATTTTACAGCAAAAAATACTTTTTGGGTGTTTTTGAGCATTTTTTGCGGAATGGAAAAGTTTGTTGGTGATTATCACCCCATAGTTTTATTTTTTACCCAAAAACCTGTACGCAGCTTGTTTTCTATTGGTCTAAGCTTAATTTTGGCTCTTGATTTTATCTTGCACAAGAATTATTTTAGATTTTACAGAAAAAAATCCTTTTTGGGTGTTTTTGAGCATTTTTTGCGGAATGGAAAAGTTTGTTGGTGATTATCACCCCATAGTTTAATTTTTTACCAAAAAAACTGTACACAGTTTGTTTTCTATTGGTCTAAGCTTGATTTTGGCTTTTGATTTAATCTTGCACAATAATTATTTTAGATTTTACAGCAAAAATACTTTTTTGGTGTTTTTGAGCATTTTTTGTGGAATGGAAAAGTTTGTTGATGATTATCACCCCATAGTTTTATTTTTACCCAAAAAACGGTACGCAATTTGTTTTCTATTGGTGTAAGCTTGATTTTGGCTTTTGATTTAATCTTGCACAAGAATTATTTTAGATTTTACAGCAAAAATACTTTTTGGGTGTTTTTGAGCATTTTTTGCGGAATGGAAAAGTTTGTTGGTGATTATCACCCCATAGCTTTATTTTTTACCCAAAAAACTGTACGCAGTTTGTTTTTCATTGGTCTAAGCTTGATTTTGGCTTTTGATTTAATCTTGCACAAGAATTATTTTAGATTTTACAGCAAAAATACTTTTTGCGTGTTTTTGAGCATTTTTTGCGGAATGGAAAAGGTTGTTGGTGATTATCACCCCATAGTTTTATTTTTTACCCAAAAAACTGTACGCAGTTTGTTTTCCATTTGTCTAAACTTGATTTTATCTTTTGATTTAATCTTGCGCAAGAATTATTTTAGATTTTACAGCCAAAATACTTTTTGGGTGTTTTTGAGCATTTTTTGCGGAATGGAAAAGTTTGTTGGTGATTATCACCACATAGTTTTATTTTTTACCCAAAACCTGTACGCAGTTTGTTTTCTATTGGTCTAAGCTTGATTTTGGCTTTTGATTTAATCTTGCACAAGAATTATTTTAGATTTTACAGCAAAAATACTTTTTTGGTGTTTTTGAGCATTTTTTGTGGAATGGAAAAGTTTGTTGATGATTATCACCCCATAGTTTTATTTTTTACCCAAAAAACTGTACGCAGTTTGTTCTTTATTGGTCTAAGCTTGATTTTGGCTTATGATTTTATCTTGCACAAGAATTATTTTACATTTTACAGAAAAAATACTTTTTGGGTGTTTTTGAGCATTTTTTGCGGAATGGAAAAGTTTGTTGGTGATTATCACCCCATAGTTTTATTTTTTACCAAAAAAACTGTACGCAGTTTGTTTTCTATTGGTCTAAGCTTGATTTTGGCTTTTGATTTAATCTTGCACAAGAATTATTTTAGATTTTACAGCAAAAATACTTTTTTGGTGTTTTTGAGCATTTTTTGTGGAATGGAAAAGTTTGTTGATGATTATCACCCCATAGTTTTATTTTTACCCAAAAAACGGTACGCAATTTGTTTTCTATTGGTGTAAGCTTGATTTTGGCTTTTGATTTAATCTTGCACAAGGATTATTTTAGATTTTACAGCAAAAATACTTTTTGGGTGTTTTTGAGCATTTTTTGCGGAATGGAAAAGTTTGTTGGTGATTATCACCCCATAGCTTTATTTTTTACCCAAAAAACTGTACGCAGTTTGTTTTTCATTGGTCTAAGCTTGATTTTGGCTTTTGATTTAATCTTGCACAAGAATTATTTTAGATTTTACAGCAAAAATACTTTTTGCGTGTTTTTGAGCATTTTTTGCGGAATGGAAAAGGTTGTTGGTGATTATCACCCTATAGTTTTATTTTTTACCCAAAAAACTGTACGCAGTTTGTTCTTTATTGGTCTAAGCTTGATTTTGGCTTATGATTTTATCTTGCACAAGAATTATTTTAGATTTTACAGAAAAAATACTTTTTGGGTGTTTTTGAGCATTTGTTGCGGAATGGAAAAGTTTGTTGGTGATTATCACCCCATAGTTTTATTTTTTACCAAAAAAACTGTACGCAGTTTGTTTTTTATTGGTCTAAGCTTGATTTTGGCTTTTGATTTAATCTTGCACAAGAATTATTTTAGATTTTACAGCAAAAATACTTTTTTTGTGTTTTTGAGCATTTTTTGTGGAATGGAAAAGTTTGTTGATGATTATCACCCCATAGTTTTATTTTTTACCCAAAAAACTGTACGCAGTTTGTTTTCCATTTGTCTAGGCTTGATTTTGCTTTTTGATTTAATCTTGCATAAGAATTATTTTAGATTTTACAGCAAAAATACTTTTTGGGAGTTTTTGAGCATTTTTTGCGGAATGGAAAAGTTTGTTGGTGATTATCACCCCATAGTTTTATTTTTTACCCAAAAACCTGTACGCAGTTTGTTTTCTATTGATCCAAGCTTGATTTTGCCTTTTGATCTAATCTTGCACAAGAATTATTTTAGATTTTACAGCAAAAATACTTTTTGGGTGTTTTTGAGCATTTTTTGTGGAATGGAAAAGTTTGTTGGTGATTATCACCCCATAGTTTTATTTTTTACGAAAAAAACTGTACGTAGTTTATTTTCCATTGGTCTAAACTTGAGTTTGGCTGTTGACTTAATTTTGCACAAGAATTATTTTAGATTTTACAGCAAAAATACTTTTTTGGTGTTTTTGAGCATTTTTTGTGGAATGGAAAAGTTTGTTGATGATTATCACCCCATAGTTTTATTTTTTACCCAAAAAACTGTACGCAGTTTGTTTTTTGGTCTAAGCTTGATTTTGGCTTTTGATTTAATCATGCGCAAGAATTATTTTAGATTTTACAGCAAAAATACTTTTTGGGTGTTTTTGAGCATTTTTTGCGGAATGGAAAAGTTTGTTGGTGATTATCACCCCATAGTTTTCTTTTTTACCCAAAAAAATGTACGCAGTTTGTTTTCTATTGGTCTAAGCTTGATTTTGGCTTTTCATTTAATCTTGCACAAGAATTAGTTTAGATTTTACAGCAAAAATACTTTTTGGGTGTTTTTGAGCATTTTTTGTGGAATGGAAAAGTTTGTTGGTGATTATCACCCTATAGTTTTATTTTTCACCCAAAAACCTGTACGCAGTTTGTTTTCTATTTGTCTAGGCTTGATTTTGGCTTTTAATTTAATATTGCACAAGAATTATTTTAGATTTTACAGCAAAAAATACTTTTTGGGTGTTTTTGAGCATTTTTTGCGGAATGGAAAAGTTTGTTGGTGATTATCACCCCATAGTTTTATTTTTTACCCGAAAACCTGTACGCAGCTTGTTTTCTATTGGTCTAAGCTTAATTTTGGCTCTTGATTTTATCTTGCACAATAATTATTTTAGATTTTACAGAAAAAAATCCTTTTTGGGTGTTTTTGAGCATTTTTTGCGGAATGGAAAAGTTTGTTGGTGATTATCACCCCATAGTTTAATTTTTTACCAAAAAAACTGTACACAGTTTGTTTTTTGGTCTAAGCTTGATTTTGGCTTTTGATTTAATCATGCGCAAGAATTATTTTAGATTTTACAGCAAAAATACTTTTTGGGTGTTTTTGAGCATTTTTTGCGGAATGGAAAAGTTTGTTGGTGATTATCACCCCATAGTTTTCTTTTTTACCCAAAAAAATGTACGCAGTTTGTTTTCTATTGGTCTAAGCTTGATTTTGGCTTTTCATTTAATCTTGCACAAGAATTAGTTTAGATTTTACAGCAAAAATACTTTTTGGGTGTTTTTGAGCATTTTTTGTGGAATGGAAAAGTTTGTTGGTGATTATCACCCTATAGTTTTATTTTTCACCCAAAAACCTGTACGCAGTTTGTTTTCTATTTGTCTAGGCTTGATTTTGGCTTTTAATTTAATATTGCACAAGAATTATTTTAGATTTTACAGCAAAAAATACTTTTTGGGTGTTTTTGAGCATTTTTTGCGGAATGGAAAAGTTTGTTGGTGATTATCACCCCATAGTTTTATTTTTTACCCAAAAACCTGTACGCAGCTTGTTTTCTATTGGTCTAAGCTTAGTTTTGGCTCTTGATTTTATCTTGCACAATAATTATTTTAGATTTTACAGAAAAAAATCCTTTTTGGGTGTTTTTGAGCATTTTTTGCGGAATGGAAAAGTTTGTTGGTGATTATCACCCCATAGTTTAATTTTTTACCAAAAAAACTGTACACAGTTTGTTTTCTATTGGTCTAAGCTTGATTTTGGCTTTTGATTTAATCTTGCACAAGAATTATTTTAGATTTTACAGCAAAAATACTTTTTTGGTGTTTTTGAGCATTTTTTGTGGAATGGAAAAGTTTGTTGATGATTATCACCCCATAGTTTTATTTTTACCCAAAAACGGTACGCAATTTGTTTTCTATTGGTGTAAGCTTGATTTTGGCTTTTGATTTAATCTTGCACAAGAATTATTTTAGATTTTACAGCAAAAATACTTTTTGGGTGTTTTTGAGCATTTTTTGCGGAATGGAAAAGTTTGTTGGTGATTATCACCCCATAGCTTTATTTTTTACCCAAAAAACTGTACGCAGTTTGTTTTTCATTGGTCTAAGCTTGATTTTGGCTTTTGATTTAATCTTGCACAAGAATTATTTTAGATTTTACAGCAAAAATACTTTTTGCGTGTTTTTGAGCATTTTTTGCGGAATGGAAAAGGTTGTTGGTGATTATCACCCCATAGTTTTATTTTTTACCCAAAAAACTGTACGCAGTTTGTTTTCCATTTGTCTAAACTTGATTTTATCTTTTGATTTAATCTTGCGCAAGAATTATTTTAGATTTTACAGCAAAAATACTTTTTGGGTGTTTTTGAGCATTTTTTGCGGAATGGAAAAGTTTGTTGGTGATTATCACCCCATAGTTTTATTTTTTACCAAAAACCTGTACGCAGTTTGTTTTCTATTGGTCTAAGCTTGATTTTGGCTTTTGATTTAATCTTGCACAAGAATTATTTTAGATTTTACAGCAAAAATACTTTTTTGGTGTTTTTGAGCATTTTTTGTGGAATGGAAAAGTTTGTTGATGATTATCACCCCATAGTTTTATTTTTTACCCAAAAAACTGTACGCAGTTTGTTCTTTATTGGTCTAAGCTTGATTTTGGCTTATGATTTTATCTTGCACAAGAATTATTTTACATTTTACAGAAAAAATACTTTTTGGGTGTTTTTGAGCATTTTTTGCGGAATGGAAAAGTTTGTTGGTGATTATCACCCCATAGTTTTTTTTTTACCCAAAAAAATGTACGCAGTTTGTTTTCTATTGGTCTAAGCTTGATTTTGGCTTTTCATTTAATCTTGCACAAGAATTAGTTTAGATTTTACAGCAAAAATACTTTTTGGGTGTTTTTGACCATTTTTTGTGGAATGGAAAAGTTTGTTAGTGATTATCACCCTATAGTTTTATTTTTCACCCAAAAACCTGTACGCAGTTTGTTTTCTATTTGTCTAGGCTTGATTTTGGCTTTTAATTTAATATTGCACAAGAATTATTTTAGATTTTACAGCAAAAATACTTTTTGGGTGTTTTTGAGCATTTTTTGCGGAATGGAAAAGTTTGTTGGTGATTATCACCCCATAGTTTTATTTTTTACCCAAAAACCTGTACGCAGCTTGTTTTCTATTGGTCTAAGCTTAATTTTGGCTCTTGATTTTATCTTGCACAAGAATTATTTTAGATTTTACAGAAAAAATCCTTTTTGGGTGTTTTTGAGCATTTTTTGCGGAATGGAAAAGTTTGTTGGTGATTATCACCCCATAGTTTAATTTTTTACCAAAAAAACTGTACACAGTTTGTTTTCTATTGGTCTAAGCTTGATTTTGGCTTTTGATTTAATCTTGCACAAGAATTATTTTAGATTTTACAGCAAAAATACTTTTTTGGTGTTTTTGAGCATTTTTTGTGGAATGGAAAAGTTTGTTGATGATTATCACCCCATAGTTTTATTTTTACCCAAAAAACGGTACGCAATTTGTTTTCTATTGGTGTAAGCTTGATTTTGGCTTTTGATTTAATCTTGCACAAGAATTATTTTAGATTTTACAGCAAAAATACTTTTTGGGTGTTTTTGAGCATTTTTTGTGGAATGGAAAAGTTTGTTGGTGATTATCACCCCATAGTTTTATTTTTTACCCAAAAAACTGTACGCAGTTTGTTTTCTATTGGTCTAAGCTTGATTTGGGCTTTTGATTTAATCTTGCACAAGAATTATTTTAGATTTTACAGCAAAAATACTTTTTGGGTGATTTTGAGCATTTTTTGCGGAATGGAAAAGTTTGTTGGTGATTATCAACCCATAGTTTTATTTTTTTACCCAAAAAACTGTACGCAGTTTGTTTTCTATTGGTCTAAGCTTGATTTTGGCTTTTGATTTAATCTTGCAGAAGAATTATTTTAGATTTTACAGCAAAAATACTTTTTGGGTGTTTTTGAGCATTTTTTGCGGAATGGAAAAGTTTGTTGGTGATTATCACCCCATAGTTTTGTTTTTTACCCAAAAAACTGTACGCAATTTGTTTTTTGCGGAATGGAAAAGCTTGTTGGTGATTATCAACCCATAGTTTTATTTTTTTACCCAAAAAACTGTACGCAGTTTGTTTTCTATTGGTCTAAGCTTGATTTTTGGCTTTTGATTTAATCTTGCAGAAGAATTATTTTAGATTTTACAGCAAAAATACTTTTTGGGTGTTTTTGAGCATTTTTTGCGGAATGGAAAAGTTTGTTGGTGATTATCACCCCATAGCTTTATTTTTTACCCAAAAAACTGTACGCAGTTTGTTTTTTATTGGTCTAAGCTTGATTTTGGCTTTTGATTTAATCTTGCACAAGAATTATTTTAGATTTTACAGCAAAAATACTTTTTGGGTGTTTTTGAGCATTTTTTGCGGAATGGAAAAAGTTGTTGGTGATTATCACCCCATAGTTTTATTTGTTACCCAAAAAACTGTACGCAGTTTGTTTTTTATTGGTCTAAGCTTGATTTTGGCTTTTGATTTAATCTTGCACAGGAATTATTTTAGATTTTACAGCAAAAATACTTTTTGGGTGTTTTTGAGCATTTTTTGCGGAATGGAAAAGTTTGTTGGTGATTATCACCCCATAGTTTTATTTTTTACCCAAAAAACTGTACGCAGTTTGTTTTCTATTGGTGTAAGCTTGATTTTGGCTTTTGATTTAATCTTGCACAAGAATTATTTTAGATTTTACAGCAAAAATACTTTTTGGGTGTTTTTGAGCATTTTTTGTGGAATGGAAAAGTTTGTTGGTGATTATCACCCCATAGTTTTATTTTTTACCCAAAAAACTGTACGCAGTTTGTTTTCTATTGGTCTAAGCTTGATTTTGGCTTTTGATTTAATCTTGCAGAAGAATTATTTTAGATTTTACAGCAAAAATACTTTTTGGGTGTTTTTGAGCATTTTTTGCGGAATGGAAAAGTTTGTTGGTGATTATCACCCCATAGTTTTGTTTTTTACCCAAAAAACTGTACGCAATTTGTTTTTTGCGGAATGGAAAAGTTTGTTGGTGATTATCAACCCATAGTTTTATTTTTTTACCCAAAAAACTGTACGCAGTTTGTTTTCTATTGGTCTAAGCTTGATTTTTGGCTTTTGATTTAATCTTGCAGAAGAATTATTTTAGATTTTACAGCAAAAATACTTTTTGGGTGTTTTTGAGCATTTTTTGCGGAATGGAAAAGTTTGTTGGTGATTATCACCCCATAGCTTTATTTTTTACCCAAAAAACTGTACGCAGTTTGTTTTTTATTGGTCTAAGCTTGATTTTGGCTTTTGATTTAATCTTGCACAAGAATTATTTTAGATTTTACAGCAAAAATACTTTTTGGGTGTTTTTGAGCATTTTTTGCGGAATGGAAAAAGTTGTTGGTGATTATCACCCCATAGTTTTATTTGTTACCCAAAAAACTGTACGCAGTTTGTTTTTTATTGGTCTAAGCTTGATTTTGGCTTTTGATTTAATCTTGCACAGGAATTATTTTAGATTTTACAGCAAAAATACTTTTTGGGTGTTTTTGAGCATTTTTTGCGGAATGGAAAAGTTTGTTGGTGATTATCACCCCATAGTTTTATTTTTTACCCAAAAAACTGTACGCAGTTTGTTTTCTATTGATCTAAGCTTGATTTTGGCTTTTGATTTAATCTTGCACAATAATTATTTTAGATTTTACAGCAAAAATACTTTTTGGGTGTAACGCAGTTCGTTTTGTAAGGAGTTTAGCTGTATAGTGGTATTTCTTTGTTTTGTGCACAGTCAATATTTTATTTACTTTGATTATAACGAAATCAATCAATAACAAGTAAATATTAATATATCGGCGATTTTGTTATAACCGAGCTTTACTGTACAAATGTACTGTACGTTTCTTAAGTCTTTGCATGATTTTGTTTTGTTTTTAAAACTCACCACAGCAAATAAAAGTAAACAATGGATAAATGTAGACACAAACAGCTGTTACGGTTTGTTGGAGTTTGATTTGTTCACATACGTTTGATTTTCATAATAAACGCACACGCACATATATTGAAGCTAAAATATTGATTCGTCTAGCAGCCACTTTGCGCATACATATGTAAAATGTGCAACACTTTTAATTAGACAAAATGAAACACCAACACGTAATTGTTGATTTGGGCAATTTTCAACTGTCAAAGTTGACGCGTCTGGTTAGACTGTGCTTCCAATCACTGTATTTTACTGTAAACATAAATACCAAAACAAAAATAACAAAACATGACTCTCACTAAAACAAACCAAGCATCAGTGATGCAAAAGTTGGTTCAATTGTACTTTTTATACCCATCATAACGAACTGGTAAGTCGACGTTTAGACGATGCAAGTCTTATTGATCAGCTTCTTATTCAGCTGTGAGAAAGACAGAGAAACGAATACACATTTCTATGTTTTTCTCACAGCTGAATCAGAAGCTGATCAATAAGACTTGCATATAAACTGGGACTAAAGGTGGAGGTACATACCACGCGTTACGCGGTAACGCTTTTCTTACTTTTCGAACTTTTAACGCTTTAATAATGGCAAGTTACACACCACGCTTTTGATGCTATTCTGCTTATACAATTTCAAGCCTTTGCCGGCTATATTTTGTCTTGCCTTTAAGTTTTATTTTTCTTTATATATTTAATGCA
The DNA here is from genome assembly GCA_956483635.1 of Panzeria rudis. Lineage (NCBI taxonomy): Eukaryota > Metazoa > Arthropoda > Insecta > Diptera > Tachinidae > Panzeria > Panzeria rudis. The sequence goes on along the minus strand of OY101447.1, from coordinate 77,863,725 downwards.
GTTTTCATCCATTTTTTAATAAAAAAATTAATTTCTAATAATTTATTTCCATTAAGCAAACATTTTAGCATATGAATCTGGAAGCAGTACCTGTCATTTTGTATACGACACGTGAAAGTTGAAGAATGTTCAACTTTTTGGCGCGTCGCAAACTTCGCTTTGTATCTTGCCTTATGGAAACACACTATTTCAACCTTTGCTTATGTATATTTCAACGCATGCTATGTACCTTCACCTTAACGGTATTATAGGTTTGCTTTCGCTTATGTTGAAGCTCCTCTGACGAAGGCCCCAGCTAACATATGGTACGTTTATACGCACGACTTATTTGCAAATAAAAACGTAGTGCTGCCAAGTATGTATTTTTATTGTAACTACTAACTCACGAAAACAATTGCTGATTAACGCACTATTTGCAAATAAGAAGTTTGAGATGCCACCTTTACATTAATTATATATTATATTAATAAATAGATCAATATTTAGTGATTTAATAAATGTCAATAAAAAAGTATTTGGCAGAATTTTACGTTTTTATTTGCAAATAAGCCCTGCGTATAAACATAGTAATAAAGTTAAAATTTATATATCAATCTGCTATAATTGATCGGAAGATTCATGCATATAAAAATCCAAAATATCGGCGCATGAATGACTAAGATTATATACATATATATTAAAAGATGTGAAAAAATCGGACTCGAACTCAGAATAAAAACATGCAAATCTCAACATCACCCTCCATACAAGTAGTGAGATTCTGTAACTTTTAACCAAGTTTGGCAACCGATACCGTAATTAATACCGCTACCGATTAAATACCGTTTAAAATTGAAAACCGGTGTCACAACCGATACCGTAATTGTTTTCGGTTGGAAAATACCGGTATTCAAATACCGTTTCCTTCAATACCGGTATCATCGTTTCGGTATGAAAAATAATATAATACAGAAAGAATAAAACTAAAATTTGTTGAAAATTTATGTTTTGGTCGAATATATTTTTTAAGCACCTTAACCAAACAACGGACGGGTTATATTAGTTAGTATCTGACCGAACGTTTGGAAGTTGGCAAAAAGCTATGCTTGACGTTCGGCAAAATTAAGTATAAATGCTTTGCTTGGTTTGGACCTTAATTTGTACTTTTTGGAGTATTGAACATAGCCTCGCACAGTGGAATACAAATGAATAAAATTATATAAAAAAATTTATATATAGCAGCTCGCAAACAGGCCGCATATAACCACATGTCTCCAAAAGAGTGTAGTTGAGCCTAAGTTAGAAATTTGAAGGGAGCCTAAGTTTGAAATTTGAAGGTAGGCCAACTCTTGTGTATCATATTACAGAATTTGTATACAAATTTTAGTTACTGCTGTAACCAGAGCATACAAAATTGGACATATTTTTCATTATACAAATATCAACTTTAAGGCATGTTTTCTCCATACGCAAGGCTGGAATCATGCAATAAAAAGCCTGTTTCAGGGTCTTATCTGCTGTCAATTATTTAGTAAACATTTTTACACCGGACTTCAAGTATGGTAAATAGCCCACTTTAAGGATTTTTTAAACATTTTCTTTAAATTTGGGATCCCAAATATGTTTTTCTTGGGCTCCATGACAAATGGCCCCAATGAAAAATGGCCCTAAACCAAAAATTAAAAATGTCCTCAAGCTTTTGTATTGAAAACAACAACACAACTTTTGAGACCATTTTTCCTAATTTTTGGGGCCATTTTTCATTTATTAAATTGGGGCCATTTTTCCCCTATCTTAGGGCCATTTTTCATTTTTAAGTTTGGGGCCATTTTTCATTTTATGAAAACTTAGAAATGAAAAATGGCCGCAAAATATAGGAAAAATGGCCTCAATTTAATAAATAAAAAATGAAAAATGACCCAAAAACCGGAAAAATGGCCCCAAAACAGGAAAAATGGCCCCAAAATCGTTTGTTTTCAATAGAAAATTTGGGATAATTTTTCGGTGCAGTGCCATAATGGCATATGTCATATGCTTCTCAATGCTACTGGGCAATAACGCCTTACACAAAAAGAGGACGTTCGGGAAATAAAGGCAAATTTTATTAGCTATTGCCATTATAATCTGCCTTCAACCCGTCTTGACCAAGGTTTATATCCGATCGAAGAGCGGCTCCACCGAATAAATCTCGTTTCTTCCTCTGGGTATATCGAAAGGGGGCTTCGCTGAGTAAAGATTTTTGCATAGCTGGTCTGCGGCCGGGCTTAAGAGTTTTTCTCTCTCGGTATATCGAAAAGTGGCTATGCAAAAATCCTTACTCAACGAGGCCCATTTCGATATACCTACAGGAATAAACCTAGCGAATTCTTTACCGAGCGACGCCGCTTTTCGATATACCTAGAGGAAAAAATCCTTAAGCCAGGCCGAAGGCTAGCTATGCGGAAATCTTTACCCAGCGAAGCCGCTTTTCGATATACCTAGAGAAAAAAACCCTTAAGCCCGGTCGAAGGCCGGCTGTGCAAAAATCTTTATTCCGCGAAGCCGATTTTCGATATACCTAGAGGAAAAACCCTTAAACCCGGCCAAAGGCCGGCTATGCAGACATCTTTACTCAGCGAAGCCGCTTTTCGATATACCTAGAGGAAAAAACGTTTAAGCCCGGCCGAAAGCCGGCTATGCAAGAATCTTTATTTAGCGACACGCTTTTCGATATACCTAGAGGAAAAAATCCTTAAGCCCGGCCGAAGGCTGGCTATGAAGAAATCTTAACTCAGCGAAGCCGCTTTTCGATATACCTAGAGGAAAAAACCTTTAAGCCCGCCCGAAGGCTAGCTATGCAGAAATCTTTACTCAGCGAAGCCGCTTTTCGATATACCTAGAGGAAAAAAGCATTAAGACCGGCCTAAGGCCGGCTATGCAGAAATCTTTACTCAACGAAGCCCCTTTTCGATATACCTAGAGGAAAAAATCATTAAGCCCGGCTATGCAGAAATCTTTACTCAGCGAAGCCGCTTTTCGATATTCCTAGCAGAAATAACTCCTTAAGCCCGGCCGAAGGCCGGCTATGCAAAAATCTTTACTCAACGAAGCCCCTTTCCGATATACCTAGACGAAAAAATCATTAAGCCCGGCCGAAGGCTGGCTATGCAGAAAGAAATCTTTACTCAGCGAAGCCGCTTTTCGATATACCTAGAGGAAAAAACCCTTCAGCCCGGGCAAAGACCGGCTATAAAGTCATCTTCACTCAGCGAAGCTGCTTTTCGATATACCTAGAGGAAAAAGTCCGTAAGCCCGGCCGAAGGCCGACTATGCAAGAATCTTTATTCAGCGAAGCCGCTTTTCGATATACCTAGAGGAGAAAATCCTTAAGCCCGGCCGAAGGCTGGCTATGCAGAAATCTTTATTCCGCGAAGCCACTTTTCGATATACCTAGAGGAAAAACCCTTAAGCCCGGGCAAAGGCCGGCTATAAAGGAATCTTCACTCAGCGATGCCGCTTTTCGATATACCTAGAGGAGAAAATTCTTAAGCCCGGCCGAAGGCTGGCTATGCACAAATCTTTATTCCGCGAAGCCGCTTTTCGATATACCTAGACGAAAAAATCATGAAGCCCGGCCGAAGGTTGGCTATGCAGAAAGAAATCTTTACTCAGCGAAGCCGCTTTTCGATATACCTAGAAGAAAAAACCGTTAAGCCCGGCTGAAGGCCGGCTATGAAAAAATCTTTACTCAGCGAAGCCGCTTTTCGATATACATAGAGGAAAAAATCCTTAAGCCCAGCCGAAGGCCGGCTATGCAAAAATCTTTATTCAGCGAAGCCCCTTTTCAATATACCTAGAGCAAAAAACCCTCAAGCTCGGCCAAAGGCCGACTATGCAGAAATATTTCCTAAGCTTGTTTTGCGAAAAATTGTCCAAAAATAAGAAAAAACGGGCTTAAATTAAAAAATGAAAAATTGCCCCAAAATAGGAAAAATGGCCCAAATAAATAAATAAAAAATGAAAAATGGACCCAAAATAGGAAAAATGGCCCCAACAAATTTTTTTGTTGTTTTGAATGAAAAAATTTTGGGGCCATTTTTCATTTTTCAGTTTGGGGCCATTTTTCCTCAAGTAGAAAAAATGGTCCCAAACTTAAAAATGAAAAAAGGCCCCAAATATTTTCTATTGCAAACAACAACAAAACTTTTTGGGGCCATTTTTCCTATTTTGGGGCCATTTTTCATTTTTGGTTTGGGGCCATTTTTCATTTTCCAGCTTGGGGCCATTTTTAATTTTTCAGTTTGGGGCCATTTTTCAGTGGGGCCATTTTTCAAGGAGTCTTTTTTTTGCTTTGTATTCAGTACATAAATTCCTATGTAGTGCAAAATTTCAATCGAAAGTGTGTTTAATGAAAATTTTTATAGCACTATGAAAGAATTTTTTGCACTAAAACTCTAGGTGAAACCGCAATCTTCCTTTTTTCCAAAAAAGTCCTTTGCAACATTTAAAATTATCACATTGCTCAAAACTAGATATCAATTCCTAGAAATTTAAAATTAATAGAAGAGCTCGTACTGACAGTGCTTTGCCATTCATTTTTTTCTGAGTTGATGGTCGGACGTGGTAAAAATACGGTTAACCGAGTAAAAACTCCAAAAGATATTGCCTAAGCAAGTAAATTTACGTTGAAAAATTAAGTTGATGTTAATTTTCCCTTGTTCCTTGGAATATTAATCAAGCCCAATTCTTTCTGAATATAACGTTACGAACCTTAGCCTAATAATCAATTTGGATTCACAAAGCAAATACGTTCGAAATAATCACATTAATAAACAATTACCTACTGGCTTGAGCTTTTCACATGTTTACATGTTCATATATACTTAAGTATAAAATCAAACCAAAAAAGTTTGTTTTGAGTAGAACAAAAATCAGAAAAATGGGAATGAAGAAAAATAAACCGATGGCAACGCTGGGAAAGTGCACTTTAATATACGCTTGAGAGTGATTTAATTCTCGTATTCAATTTTCACGAAAAAGTTGTATATATAAGAATTAAAATCACATTCAACAGAGCCACCTGACAAGTGGTGATAAAGCCCTTATGACACTCCATATATAATATAATAGGAAATTTTACCAGGTGCAAAGAGTTCAGCTACATTAAGATAAATACCAAATTCTCAAAGCTTTTACTAGTGTTATCGATAAAAAAGCGGGCCCTGTCAAAAAAATTTAAAAATTTTCAACTTAAAATTGACGTTTCATGCTTGAAACATTAAAGTGTTGCCAAGTTATCGCTTTATTCACGAATTCAGCGACTTAGCGCCTCGTTTTTTTCAACTTTTTTTTCTTTTGCCGTTTTATTACAAATAAAAAGTAGGCAGCACTTAAAGAAGCCATTACGTTTTGTTTACATTTTGTATAGTTGTTTCCTTCTATCATATGCTATTTCTTTCTTTCAATCCTATAGCAAAACAATGCAAGAAGAATGTAGTGTCATAAGGGCTTAAGCAAATACACGATGGAAGTGTAGCGGCTTCCGAAAGTGGCGCTACTCTGTTCTGCTGTCTACGTTGAAAAATTAAGTTGATGTTAATTTTTCCCTTGTTCCTTGGAATACTAATCATGCCCAATTGTTTCTGAATATAACGTTACGAATCTTAGCCTAATAATCAATTTGGATTCATAAATTTCTTTTGCTGGGCCGCTAAACGCCTTTATACCTCGTTTGACCATGGATTTAAAAAAGATCAAGGTAAAAAAGTCATCGTCTCAATCCCGCATATAGCCTTCAATATTAATTTTAATTACTTTCCCAAGGCGTGGAACATTTTTCCATACAAAATACACATAAAATAAATAATAAAAGAATAGATTTCCCTTAAAAATTCTACAGCTCAGCCGCATTTTATGCTATCACATTATAGTTGGCCACGATTTGCGTGGAATAAAATTTTTTTTAAAGTACGACGAAGTGTAACTTGTACTGGTGTGTTGGTACGGGTCACTGAATTTCATTTTGCTTAAAACTCTCGTTTTTTGCTGTTATCTCCGAAATAATCAGCTGTGCCAACAAAATATAAATAGTAGAAACGTAATTTCATACTAAAATGGTATATAGGTCAATTTGCTTAAATTAATAGGTTGAGTTCAAAAACATAAAAATACATTGTAGTGATGCAAATTCTTAGTTGCTTTGTTTTTGTAAACAAAGTAAAGGCGATCACTACAATGTATTTTGTTTTGGAACTCACCCATACTTCTTGATATATTAAGGTACAGTCACACTTGGCAAATATTTGCCGAAAAAGACGTGACCAACAGACAAGATAAAATTGTATTTCCTTTAATTCCAATATTTTTTCAAATATGAGTTCGCATTTATTAAAACTAATATAAAAATAGCTTTTTGAGGAATAATTAACTTTATTTTTTGATATAGAAACCAATTTAAATTACACTAACCCTGGGCAAAAGTAGTGGTTACGTTTTTTTGGACAAATATTTGCCAAGTGTGACCGTACCTTTAGACTTTTAATTTCTATTTTTGATTCGATGAACCGTAACAGCTTTATATTACTTATACATATGTTTAACGGCCCTTGTATGATTATGTATGGATTCAAAAATGTTCCGCGGAAAATTCTTCTGCAATTGCGAATTAAAAATGTCCATGAGGGTGCTGTTGGCTGAGTAGTTAGCGCGTTTTACTACAAACCCTGAGGTCTTGAGTTCAAGACTACTTTGAGACAAGTCAACAACATCATGTATTTTTCTCATGTGCATTGGTATGTTATTGCGCTGGTTTCTGTTGGACTGTTAAAGTGATGAAGGCATAGCACTGATCACTGTGGCAGTACCGGCAGCGATTAATGCTAACATATCCTAATGCACTTCACAGCACCCTCCTTCGTCGGCTTAAACAACGCGATGCCTCTACTTGACACCAGAGAGGCTTGCAACACTGCTCTACAAAAAAAACGCGCAATAGCAGGGTTGTAAATGAATTAAGCTTTCTATCTCGCTCCCACTTCACCACCTGTTCTCTCTACTCTATCCCTTTCCCAAAGAAGGTAACACATTAATTAATTAACTGGTAGGCATTAATTGCCTGATTGTGTTACTTCTCTTAAAAAAAAAACATACACTATCCTCAAAAACAATAAAAAAAGACAGATGGATAAAGAAGACATAACTTTAGAAAAATAAAATTGGCAACTATGCAAATAACTACATACATACATATGTGTGAAAGCAGAAAATTGAATTGAAGGTGAAAAAAGTAAATTGGTATTAACTGTACACATAAAAATTGCTACGCACAAAAAACTACAATATTTAAAAAACGGACACTACAAAAAAACTACAGAAAACTCATCCATCTTTCATGGCGATCACACCTACATAATACATACTTACGTTTATATACGGCACATACATATGTACGTTCTCTATCTCTGTCTTCAATTATTGCTTCATTAACGCAAAATATTTATGTGTATGTATATGTATGTACATATGTATTTTACACCAAACGCTTAACTTTGGGGTGTAGCTTGTCAGAACTAGCTTTTTTTTTAATAAACAAGCACAACCCGTAAAGCGATTACCTTGTTTGCGGAAAACACCTAGGGTCTACGGCGGGAATCGAACCCACGACCTCTGGACTGACAGGCTAGCATCGCTACCACTCAGCCACAGGGGCCTATGCATATATGTATGTACATATAATTTGCCAACATATTTCTGTTACAGCTATATTGTCCTGCTCTCTCTTTCTCTCTCTATCTCTCGCTCTCAGTATATGTATCTTTTCTCCTCATATTGATTCAGTTCGCAACTTACTCTCGAAGTAGAAATAAGCATTAATTTGCCGTCGGTGAACAAAATAAACAATATAAAAATATACATATAATATAAAAAAAGACAAATATTCGCAACAACAAAGTATTAACAAACACCGTTTTGTTTAATATTTTACGTACCTATACAATTTTCATTTCTTTTTGTAAAGTAAATTATAAGCAAGTAGCCACACAAACAACAAATATATTTGGTATTCGTACCAAATGAGTACGAATACAACAACAAACAACAGAAATGACTACGTTACTGTTGTTGCTGCAGAATGTGATAACCCAGTAAACAAAAATTTACACTTGCGTACACGAGTACGCTCAAATTCAATGTCTATGACAGACCATAATAGAAAAGTAAATTTTTTGATACCAGCTTCACAGCAAAGCACAAGTGCCAACAATATGAGCCAACATCAAGCTGAAAAAGAAAAAACGACAGAAAGTGTCCCCCTAGAAACTGATTCAGAAAATAAAAAATCGAAATGGGTATTGATTGTTATTTTAAAGTGGTAAATAATAAAAAAAAGACAAAGAAGTCCAAGATCGAAAAACCTCGGTCCATTGGCGAAAATGTCCAAAGATGGTAAATCTGATGCAGCGCTCTCTGAAAACCGTTTATCACTTCTACAAAACGACGAAATCACAATTTTCAGGTCAAGCAAGCCGCCCCCAATATACTTAAGAGAGAAAAACTCAAATGAGCTAATTAAAAGGCTAGTACAATTAAGCGGTGAAGAGGCGTTTTACGTGATCCCAATAAAACGCGGTGCGATTTATGAAACAAAAATTCAAGTAAATGAAGAAAATCATTACCGCTCATACGCCAACATTTTTAGGGCTAACCAGCCCATAGCGCAAAACATACCAAACAGCCAGTTCTCGTACGCTAATGCTTTGAAGTCTAACCAGCCCATAGCTCAAAAACGGCCTCTTGCCAACGGAAACAGTGGTTTAAATTTTGATCGACTTGAGGCTTCAATAGAAAATTTAACACAAACCGTAAATTTTTTTACAACCAACATGACCTGCATGATGCAGGAAGTGTTGAAAATGCAGTCTACATTATTGCAGGCTGCATTAAACAAACCATGAACTTAAAAATCTGTTTCTGGAACGCAAACGGCATCCGCCAGCATAAAAACGAACTAGAATATTTCATGATGGATAAACAAATTGATGTTATGCTTATCTCTGAGACGCACTTGACGGCTAAAATTTTTTTTTAAATCAACGGATATAGTCTCTACGACAAAAAGGACCCCCAAGGTAGAGCTTGTGGTGGCTCGGGTATACTAATAAAATCGCGATTAAAACACTACTTAATAAGTGATCATTGTGAAGACTATCTTCAAGCAACTAACATCTGCATTGAAGCTTTTATTCAAAACCTGGTGATTTCATCAATTTACTCTCCTCCCAGGTACTCTATTACAGAAAATCAATATAGTAGATTTTTTAATTCACTAGGCCCACGCTTTTTGGCCGCCGGTGATTACAACGCTAAGCACACGTTCTGGGGATCTCGCCTCATCACGCCAAAGGGTCGCGTTTTGTTTGACACAATTTCAAAAATGCGGTTAAATGTTATATCAACTGGGTAGCCAACTTACTAGCCAAGAGATTGCCGAAAAATACCTGATGTTATTGATTTTGGAGTAGTAAAGGGTGTGCCCAGCGAAATGATCCAAGTTGAAGCATCTTTAGATTTGTCTTCAGATCACTCACCAACTATTGTCACTATATATTCACATACAACATATTCACCCACTTGTGATTTAACGATGACAACCACACGTATAAATTGGTTGACATACAAAAAATATTTGAGTGGTCATTTCCCAGAAAATATTCGATTAAAAACGCCTGCTGACATAGATGACTCTATTAGAATGTTTGAGGCAAACCTTAAGCAAGCTGCTCTAAATGCTACTACTACAAATCGTCAGGTGAGATATAATAAAATTTTTTCAGCAGAGGTAGAACGGTTTTTATCCGAAAAAAGAAGAGTTCGTAGAGAATGGCAACGCTACAGATCCCCTCAGTTAAAATCTAGGCTGAAGGAATGTACTAAACAGCTGAAAACTCTACTAGAATATCAAAAAACCGCTTCTCTTCAAAACTTTCTTAATGGGCTCGACGCAACACCTCAAACACACTATTCGCTATGGAGAGCAGCCCGAGGCCTCAAAAGACCAGTGATATATAAGCCTCCATTGCGAGCTTCGAATGGAGACTGGGCAAGAACTGACGCTGAAAAAGGTACTCTGTTTGTAAACCACTTGCAGAAAGTATTTACTCCAAATACGTCTGATACTATAGTTGAGCTGCCACCAGTCCTCGCTATACCAGATGTTACTTTGAGGTTCAACATTCGTGAGATTGAACACTATATTGCGGGCTTAAACTCGAAAAAAGCTCCAGGCGCTGATAAAATAAGCAATAAAATGCTCTTAGAGCTACCCTATACTGCAAAACGGATAATTCTATTTATTTTTAACAGTATTTTGCGCCTCAAATGCTATCCCGCAGAATCGAAGGTTTCGCTGATTACCATGATACGTAAGCCAGGCAAAGATCATACGAAGGTGGAGTCCTATAGGCCTATAAGCCTGTTGTCTAACATGTCAAAACTATTTGAAAACCTACTTATGAGTAAGCTAACACCCATACTGAATCGTACTGGATGCATTCCAGACCACCAATTCGCTTTTATGAGACAACATAGTATGATTGAACAAACACAGACTCGTGAACGTGGTTAGAAAACCTTCGAAGAAAAGAAATATTGTTCTGCGCTCTTCGTCGATGTTTCTCAGGCATTTGATAAAGTATGGCACGAAGGTTTAATACATAAACTAAAGCAAAACCTACCCGAAAACATCCTTAAACTTTTAGAAAGCTACTTAACTGAGCGAAAATTTTTTGTTAAAGAAGGTAATTTTCAAAGCCCTCCGCAACCAATTGAAGCCGGAGTTCTTCAAGACAGCATCCTCGGTCCTATATTATATCTGATATATGCCTCTGACTTGCCGGTAAGCAGTAACGTATACATATCAACAATCGCTGATGATACAGCTTTTCTAAGTGTTCACAAAAGCCATCAAGAAGCCACCCGCAATTTGCTAGATTATATACCCCAGTTGGAATAATGGCTAAAACAATGGCGGATAAAAATTAACGAACAAAAATGTCTACACATTACTTTTACATTGTTCAAAGAAACCTGCCCACCTATACAAATAAATAACCAAACTATACCTCAACACTCTGAAGTAAAATATCTCGGTGTTCATCTTGATCGTCGTCTAACAAATGCAAAGGTGACCCAAATGAAATTAAAAGCAGCTCAAATGAATTGGCTCATTGGAAGGAACTCTACTCTAAGCCTAAATTGTAAACTTCTTCTATACAACTCCATTCTAAAACCAATATGGTCCTACGGAATCCAGTTATGGGGCACTGCCTCGGCATCAAATGTAGAAAAAATTCAAAGGCAACAAAATAAAATACTCAGAAACAAGCGAATTCATAAAGACCTAGATGTGCCGCCGGTTAAAACAGTGTTTTCTAAGCACGTGACAAGCTACATAAAAAGACTTGAGTTGCACCCAAATCCCCTAGCCCGAAACATCATTAACTTTAGAGGCCACACTCGGCTGAGAAGGAGGGACACTCTTGCTCTCAGCCGAACACGAGAGGCGTAAACAACCAAACAACCAACCGTTGAAACAAATATTTTTGTCTGGCACTGGCTGGACTTAAAAATTAAAATTTTAGAGTTAAGATTTGATTACTTATTGTTAGTTCAATTTTATTGAAGATACAATAAATAAATACATATAACCGAAAAAAATAAAAAAATATTGATTCTTATTATTTCGATTTCACTTAGGACAGCATTCATTCGCACGATCAGACCAACCAATAGCACGAAAACCCATAAACTGCAAATTTAATCAAAAGCATGAAAAACCGTGAACAAAGGATATTCACGAGAATAAGACCTGTGTAGATCGATTTATTTGCCCCGAAAACCCTTAAATTACAATTTTAATCAAAATCGTTGGAGCCGTTATCGTAAAACCATGTACCATAAAACGTATAGCTAAACCTTTCAAACACAAAAGAAAATTTCGAAATTCGGTGCATAAATGAAGGAGTTATTCGATAATCAATATTGGGGGAAATTTCCCACACGATTTTTGGAAAAAATTTATTGGACCAAGCTGCAAGCAAAGCCTTTCAAACAAAACAAATTTAAAATCGGTGGAAAAATGAAAAAGTTATACGATGATGGAGAGGGGGGAAATAGCGCCCTCGATGTATGGGTCCAAACTGCAATGAAAGCCTTGCAAAAAAAAAAGAATTTTGAAAATCGGTGCATAAATGAAAGAGTTATGCAATAATCAATATATAGTGGGGGAGGAAATTTGCCGCCCGATGTTGGGAAAAAATGTGTGGGTCCAAACTGCAAGCGAAGCTTTCCAAAAAAAAAAGAATTTCGAAAATCGGTGCATAAATTAAAGAGTTATGTGATAATCAATATTTTGGGCGTGGAGCCGAGCTCGCTCTCCTATTTTTGAAAAAATTATGGGACCAAACTGCAAGCTGTACGATGATGGAGAGGGGGGAAATAGCGCCCTCGATGTATGGGTCCAAATTGCAATGAAAGCCTTGCAAAAAAAAAAAAAGAATTTTGAAAATTGGTGCATAAATGACAGAGTTATGCGATAATCAATATTTGGGGGGGGGGGGGCAAGTTCGCCCTACGGTTTTGGAAAAAAATGTATGGAACTAACTGCCAGGAAAGGCTTTGAAACAAAAAAAATTTTGAAATTCGGTGCATAAATGACAGAGTTATGCGATAATCAATATGTGTGGGGGGGGGGGGGGAAGTTTGCCACCGATTTTGGGAAAAAATATATTGGACCAAACTCCCAGGCTTTCAAAAACAAAAGAATTTTGAAAATCGGTGCATAAATGAAGGAGTTATGCAATAATTAATATTTTGGCGGGGGGCAAATTTGACCACTGATTTTGGGGGAAAACTTACTGGACCAAACTAAAAGCAAAGGCTTTTAAACAAAAAAAGAATTTTGAAAATCGGTTGAAAAAAGACAGAGTTATTTCCCCCTCCAATTTTCAAAAACAAAATTATGAGACCAAACTGAAAGCAAGGCATTTCAATCAAAAAAAAAGAATTTTGAAAATCGGTGCAGAAATGAAGAAGTTATGCGTGTATAAACATGAAGAATTAAAAAAAATATAAAAATACACACGAGTTGATAGCATCATCCTCTTTTGAAGTCGGTTACAAATATAATAATGATGCCGAAAAGGTAACCAAACCTAAAAAAATCCGTAAGTACACATTGAAAAAAGAAATAACGAAAAATAGCCAGAACGGTAACGCTACTAGTATAGATTTTTTGTGGTTTTTTGACATGAGTGTGCAGCACATGTGCCTAAATTTGTATACATGCACACGTGCAAATGCCAGTTTGATTCGCACATGTACACGTACCCAAAATAAGCACACAAAAAATGTGGCACATGCACACGAGTAAGTGCCATTTTTTTGTGTGCCTACTTTTGGCACGTGTACGTGTGCCTATCAAACTGGCACACGTACATGTGCGTGTGCCTTTAGATAGAAATTATAAGGCACTTGCACGTGTGTATGTGCCAAATTTAGGCAAATGTGCTGCACACTCGTGTGCAAATTCGTACTCTGTATTTTATTATACTTTATAAGTGAACTAGATGTGCCAACCCGCTTCGCGGGCTTAAATTATGATTTATGATTATAAGGTATCTATAAAATATAATAGTATAACGTTCTTTACATATTGTTTAAAGTTTCTATTATGCAAAATAAAAAAACAAAAACATCTTTCTAATTTCCAACAACATTTATATTAGTAAAATATGGTATATTTACGAAATTTTTTGATTAATTCGGTTTTCTAGTTCGGTTTTCTAGTTCAATTTTGAATTAATGTAAATTCAAATTATTTTTATTAAGAGTGGAGTGTTTGAATATTCAAATCAGATCAGATCGGATCAGTACTACTGATTTCGACAGGCCGCTACACCGTCTCATCAGCGTTCTTGTTCACTTTTACCACTTATGAAGGTGGATGCTTTTTACTTTCGTTTTTTTCTATTTTTCTATTTGTCGCGGTAAAAAGTACCCTAAGTTTGAATCACGACTCTATAGTACCTCCGTACCAAATTTCATGACAATCCATTCAGTGGATTTTGCGTGAAGCGTGTTCGGACAGACAGACAAACAGTCAGACATAAATTCCAAAATTTGGTGTTTTGTTCTCTACATCGATTACTGTTTACGCCACCATAAAAATTTTCAAAAAATATTTCATGTACAGACACGCCACTTTTACAGTTTTATTATATGTATAATTTAAAATAAAGGAAAATTAATTTCATTTTCAACATAAAAAGTAGATAAAAAATAATGGAAATGTTGATTTTTAAAATTATTAAAATTTTAAAATTTAATTTAAGAAAATTGATTGTTTAGTTAATAAAAAAATATCGCATTTTTTTAATTTCTTAAGTTTTTGTTGAAGTTTGTACAAAGAATGTTTTTTTGTGTTTACAATTTTCTTATGAAATAACGAAATTAGAGTTGTATCATCCCGGAACGACCTAGTTCCATGGAACGATTCCCTAAATGGGACGGTACGGACCGATCCAAACGTCCCTTTTTTATCGTTCCGCAATTGCAAACCGTCTTGAGGAGTAATTAATTTGCTTTGAAAAATGTTCAAGACAACACTTTTGCTTCGTTCACTTATTTGTGTACACTTTTTTGTATACAGAATGATTTATTTATTTATTTATGTTTATGATAGATTTTATTATTTTCAAAAATTTATTGCTTGTTGTAGGCTATTGTTTTTTTTTACAAATATTTTACTAAAACAAAGAATTATTTTATTGGTATTGTCAGAAAATGTAAATAAACCATGAAAAATGTTTATTGACGTTTTTAGGATCGACAGAGACATTCTGTCGTTCCTCGTTCGTTTACTGTTCAAAAAAAAAAACCGGAACGATGAACGAAATGAACGACCTAGTTCCTTTAGTCTTTCGGATCGGTCGGAACGATTCCACAAAAGAAACGATTTTGCCCAACTCTAAACGAAATTCCAGACATTTCAACGTATACAGTCATCTTTAACTTAATTTTAATTTCTACGAAAGTTAATACATGAAAATACCGTTGCATTTTTTGGAAAAAACACAAAATTGTTCTTTCGCGTTTTTGTATCAAAAATTAAACATTATTGCCTGTGATAATCCACAGGAAAAGGACTCTTATCTTCCCAGGCCAATTTTTACAGGAGGACAAAAAGCATAAGGTTAGGCAAATTTGAGGTTAAGGTTGATAACACTGCTCAGACTTATTCTGAGTATTCTACAACCGATTTAAAGTCGATTATTAAATGGGAATTATAAAAAAACAGCAAGCTTTGTATCATGACGGAAATTCGTCCCAAACTTTGTATCATAGCTTAGGAAAAGTTTGAAAAATGTACACATAAACTTTCACCCTCAATATTCCAAAAATTAAGATATTCATTTTTTTTAATTTTCTGGTTATTGAGTAGTAATTTTGTTAGCAATAATGTATAGTAATGTGTAATTTTATTAATTGCTAAAAATAGATTTTGATTTTAGGAAGATAATGTCCGTTTTCCTGTGGCACATCACATTTAGATATTTGTACATCCAGTAAAGCTACAAATTAAAGTAAAACACAAATATTAAAACGAAAAGAAAAAATGCTAAATAGTTTTGGAAAAATGCTGACAAAATGCTATATGTAATGTGTAATTTTATAAATTGCTAAAAAAATTGATTTTTATTTTAGGAATATAAAGTCCGTTTTCCTGTGGAACATCACATTTAGATATTTGTACATCCAGTAAGGCTACAAATTAAAGTAAAACACATATATTAAAACAATAAAAACTATGCTAAAAAATTTTGGAAAAATGCTGAAAAAATGCTATATGGCAAAAGCATTTTTTTCATGCGCAAAAAATGGTTTAAAAAAATGATAAATTAAATATGCTAAATTGACAACACTGGTGCAGTACAAAAAATTAAACAAATAAGAAAGTAAAACATTTTACTAAAGGCCGTGTCAGATACAACTTTGTCGCTTTGCGTGACGTTTCTAACTTTGATAGAAAAGTGTAAAGCATGGTAGAATTATACTACAGGTAGTAGCGAAGCTACAACAACCCAACAACAGCAAAAACAACACGGCTTTTTATTTTTGTTTATGTTCGAGGTTGTCAAAAAGCACAAAAGAAAATTTGAAAAAAAAATGTATATGTTCACATGTGTGTGTTTACTTCGCCATGTTTTTGTCAGTAGTGTGGGTGTGTGTTGGTATAACATAAACAACTTTTGACAGAGTCGCACCCCAAAAAAAAAAAAGTTCGTTAACGCTTCACCACTACCTGTATTATTCTACCATGGTGTAAAGCAAAAGGTGTATGACACAATGAAAACTTTGACAACACTCGCGCATTGATCGTTTACCAAAAAAGTAGTTGATAATTTTGCTATTTATATATATATTTTTTATAAAAATAAAAGTCTATTATGTTATTTTACGATTTATTATAAATAAATAAATGCCACATACATATTTACCTCTTATTAAAACAGATTCAAACGCGCAATATGTTTCGTTTGACAATATAATAAAAGAAAATTATTCCAGCTGATTGTCAAAGCAAGCAAAAAGATGAGAGTTGCCGAACTTTTCGCTTCACGCTGCGTTAAAAGTGCTTTATGTAGCATGTTTCGTATAAGTATGTACATTTCATCTTAGATGTCAAAGCGAATCTGTAACGCAACGCGAAGCAAAAGTTTTATCTGACATGGCCTTAAGCCCCAGTCTTATTGATCAGCTTCTTATTCAGCTGTGAGAAAAACAGATAAATGTGTATTCATTTCTCTGTCTTTCTCACAGCTGAATAAGTAGCTGATCAACAGTGTTGCCAGAAAAGTTCTGCCTTATGTCCCCGATTTCAAAAATGTTGTCCCCAAAAATCCCCATTTCAAAAGTAAAAATCCCCAATTTTGTCCCCAAAAATATTTTTTATAATAAGCACTATCATTCAATAAAAATAAAATTTCTAAGTCCTCTGCGTATTTTATTACGTCTAAATATTAGTATTATTTTGATTTAGCCATGTATGTTTACATAACATGTAATAAGCGTATTATGCATTTTGCACTTCTAATTAAAAAATGTATTTGCTGGAGTTTAAGCAATTGTCTATATGCAGCATTTCGTTGGTGCTTTACCAACTCATCAGTAGGCTTCAAACACAATTCTAAACAGTTACAAACCCTTTATCTTATGTACAAACTTTTAAAAACCATTTGAGAATTTACAAATAACTACATAAATGATTTTCAAAAAATAAGCATAGTAGGCCTTGAAACTTATGCAAAACCCAGCAAATAATTTTTTATTTGACATGAATCTATTTTATTTTTCTACACCTTCATACAATTAGAAATCCATCGGATAACAATAAAAGTACCTATAAGGCAAAATGAAAAATAAAATCTAAGTCAAACCTTTATGAAATTTATTTGACATATTGTCTCAATTTTATTTTAAATGAAATTTATTTGCTGGAGCAGGGGTGTTAAGTATGATGATTTTTTACGATATGACAAGAAACGATATGACATACTGTGTTTTCATATCGTAAGCTTTTTACGATATGACAACACTGAGAAAGCGATGAACCGTGTATGGCTTTCTCAGTGCTGTCATATCGTAAATAGCTTACGATATGACAACACAGTATGTCATATCGTTTTTTGTCATATCGTAAAAAATCGTCATACTTAACACCCCTGTGCTGGAGTTTAAGCAATTGTCTATATGCAGCATTTCGTTGGTGCTTTACCAACTCATCAGTAGACTTCAAACACAATTCTAAACTGTTACAAACCCTTTATCTTATGTACAAATTTTTCAAAACCATTTGAGAATTTACAAATAACTACATGAATGATTTTCAAAAAATAAGCATAGTAGGCCTTGAAACTTATGCAAAACCCAGCATATAATTTTTTATTCGATATGAATCTATTTTATTTTTCTACCAATGCAGGAATCAGCACTTAATATTGATATTTATCTCACTAAAAAAATTCAGACCTGTATTATAATCTTATAAACTGAATGTATTACAGAGCAAAATATTAAGTATGAAATGCATATTAACAAAAAAAATGTTTAAGCTTAATTAGTCTTTTTTGCACTTGCACCCCTTTGCATCTCAATCCCTTAGTAAGACTAAAAGCATTACCAACCACGAAATAAAATAACTGAAAATTAATTAGTATATAATCAGGTATGTGATGAAAAACGATTTAGACACAAACACGATTTGAAAACGATAAAAGATATGAATATATTTGCTATAGTCCTTTTGTCAATAATTTCCAAATTTGTTTTTAATAGTTTTCTGAATCTTGCCTGTTAAATTTCTTCTCACAGTTCTATTATATTGGTTATATTTTATCTTCTCATGCACTTTTGAAAAGTCAGTAGTCTGAGTTTGGCTCGAAACTAATCGTCAAAATCGGTCGGAATTCGGAAGCCATCACACCTTTTCAAAACAATCGTATTGAAATCATTTTGAAAGGGATCGTTTTCCATCACCTACCTGAATGTTAATTAATTTCAATTTGTTTATTTTGAGGATAGGAATCTTTTGAACGATTTACATTATAAAACTTTTTGCGTTTTCTGAAAAATAATACAAAATTAGTTACGTGTTGTTAATATATCGCCCTACCATGTCTATTTAATTCAATCGTCTATGAAAAATTCAGCATTTTGCAGCGAAGAGTGTCGTACAAATTGGACGACCATGGTTACGAATCTAAAACGCGACTTTTGTACATTCAATAGTTGGACATTTTAGGGACGATATGATTATCGATATGTAAAAAATTTTCATCGAATCTTTTAAGCAATATTTTTGCTAGCACAGCTAAATAAATATTGTAAGCAAATTCCTTTAATTTCTTTTGATCCGAAAGTGATAACAGCTATCAATTCTCTGAACATCCTATACCAATATCAATTTCAGCCTAGTGCATTCAATCAAATGGTTTGTATTCAATCAAATGGTATTCATCAATTGAAACACTATTTTAAAATAATCGAAATATATGCAAGTGGAAAAACTTAATGTTTATTAAAAGTGCTTATAATGAAAAATCCCCAAATCCCTCCCCATGAAAATCTGTCCCCAAATAGAAGTTGAAATCCTCAATTTGGGGACAAATCCCCTCATATGGCTACACTGCTGATCAATAAGACTTGCATCACCTAAACGTCGACTAAGTCTACGTTCAGACGATGCAAGTCTTATTGGTCAGCTTCTTATTTTGCCGGCCAGAGAGGCAAGGGGAAAGCAGCTGGTACACAACCTCATGTTCTCATAAAATTCGTTTTGCTTTCTCATTCCCAATGTAAGAAACGCACATTTATTCACATTGTGTATACATTCATACAAAAGAAAGAAACAATTAAGCGATAAGACTTTCAACATCTGAACGTTGACTAAATGTTGGCATATTTTGTGGCTATAAGGCAAAGTTGTTCATTTCACCAAACAATTTATTTTTACGAAGAACGTGCCCTGAACAACCATATAACCTCATATCCAAGGATACGCAATGCGATGGAAGCATTCGATGTCAGGGTAAGAAAAACATCTTCAAATTCAAAAATAGAATATATATTTATTTGTTTTTTATTTTTCTTTTCATTTCAGGTATTACCAAGACCGATGGAAGGCAATGCACCGTCGTTTGCGGTTAGGTCAAGTAGACCGTCATATCGCCTTTGCCGTTCTGAGTATGGGCGGCAGCGGAAAACGTGGGCATACTGCTTCGGCTGCGGCAACGCTGTTTGCGGAGAACATAGCACACTTTTACATCGCTTCAACACTTGCGCACAGGGCGGGGGACAAGAAGTACACGCTCAACAACAATAATTTTTAAACTTTTTTATAATAGTCTTAAGAAAATTCAAGCAAAAAAAAATATATTAAAAAAATTATTTTTGTATGTTATAAACAATAAAAACAAAAAAAAAATCAAAAAATAAATTTTTATATGAAAAAAACATTATTTACAAAAAAGGTCCGTAGGGACCTTTTCACACGGGCGTGAAGTTCAGAACTGTCACTCATCGGAGGGTTAATTTCTTTTTATACTCTCTATTTAGTCCATGGTAGCCGCATAACTAATACAAATGATCATTTGGTGTACGAAATGTCAAACATTAATAGAGAGGGTATGTGTGTGTTTGTAGAACATAAGCAGCAAACATACGTGTGGTATTGTGTGTGTAACGTAGTTATTTCACATATACAGAAGATTTGATAGTTCGTACCATGAAAAAAGCAAATAAACAACTAATCAGCTGGCGTTCCAGGGCTACCTTGTGTATTATTTTACCATGATTTAGTCGTTAATGCGAGAGCGACGAGTGTACATGCTTTGTTGGCATTTTGCCACATACAGTGTGTAAAATAAATGATAATGATGAAAATAAAGTGCTTTTTATTAGAAATAAAAATATATTTTTGAAAAAACTAAGGGGATTGGGGCAAACTGTATTGAAAATTTCTCCATTTTACCGAGTAAAGAAATAGTAACTTCATTGTGAACCTCATTATTATGCATTTTTACAACCAATATAATTTCTTGTGATAAAATTTTTATGAAAATCTTTGCGTTTACTTTATCGTATTACTGTAGTTCACAATTCTCACAGCAATACAGCTGCAAAATATTTTTGACCACCAATACTATAAGGTGAATTGGTATAAGATAGTGAAATTGAGTATACTATGTGTGGGTGTGTGTGATTTATTCGCGGGATTTTTTGACCCGCACAAAAAAATATAATGTAAATACTGACGGATAAATATTGAACATGTAGCATACCCGCACGATCCATCAATCCATTAAAATGGATCGCGATCCAAATATCACGATATATATGAACGTGTAGCAGTGCCCTTAAGTCAAAGTACAGAATATTTACATAGTATATAAATACACACATACATAATTAAATGTTACAAACATTGAATTGCTACATAAACAATAAATAAATAAATTCAGTAAAGTGCGACTTTGGCTCGCACACGAAGGGTTCCGCATAAATACACATACATATATCTCTTTTCGTTTTTGCACTTTTTCTCATTTTGAAAAATGTTTCGTTTTGCTTTTTCGTTTAATTTTAGTTTTTTTTGTTGATATAGCGATTTGTTTTTGTTTTGGTGATTTTTTCGTGTTGTCGATTTATTTTAGTTTTGGCTATTTTTTGGTTTTGGCGTTTTTTTGTTTTAACGCTTTTTTCGCTTTTGGACGATATATTTAGTTTTGGCGATTTATTTTAGTTTTAGGGTTTTTTCAGTTTTTGCGCTTTTTTGGTTTTTTGTAGAATTTTTTCGGTTTTTAGTGATTTTTTTAGTTTTAGCAATTTTTTTCGGTTTTGGCACTTTTTTTCGTTTTGGCGATTTAGTCGGTTTTTGGCGATTTTTTTCGTTTTGGTAATTTTTTTCATTTTGGGCGATTTTGTTACGTTTTTTGACGATATTTTTAGTTTTAGCGGTTTTTTAGGTTTTAGTTCTCTCTTTTCGCTTTGACGCTTTTTTCGGTTTTCTGCGTTTTTTAGTTTTTTTGTCGATCTTTTTAGCTTTGATGATTTTTCGCGTTTTTTTTAATTTTGCTACTTTTTTCCTTTAAGCGCTTTTTCAATTTGGCGATTTTTCGTTTTGACTTTTTTTTAACTTTGGAATTTTTAGTTTTAACGATTTTTTAAATTTCAAGAGTTTACCTCTTACGGTTTCCAAGATGCAGCAAATTGTCTAAATTCCATAGTCAAAGTTACATTAACTGATAGAACACCCTTTAATTTTTATTGTTTTAAATATCAGTGTTAATTGCTGTAGTCTATTCTTCAGACTACACCAATTAACACTAAATTTGAAAATTTCAAGTGTCTATAAATAAGTGTCTGTATATTACAATAGTATTTCAACATGTTTCGTTGCTCGCTTTAGAAATACATTTAGTTTTTATCTGTCATATATTTGCTGTTGTAACTGCCAAAGTTTTACATATTCTGTGAAAATTTCAGGTCCATAGCTCTTACGGTTCCCGAGAAAACAGCCTCTGACAGACAGAAGGACAGCGTAGCGAAAACAATAGGGTTCCTTTACACTTTTGGTGTACGGAACCCTAAAAAGGATTGGTGCTTTTTTGGTGCTAATCGCGCTTTTTAGTACTTTTTATATATTGTGCTTTTTGCCCGAAAAGAGTTGGAGTCACTGTTTACAGCATCAAGCGTTTAGTTTCCTGAGAAATTTTGCTTTGTTTGGTAGCTAAACGGATAATAATTTTTACGAGTATAGTCAAAATGGTTTTTCCTTAACTTATTAATGTGCTGTTATATAAATGTGTACAGAAGTTGTAAAAAAATAAATGTATATCATTTTATCTTCATAAATACATACATACATGCATAATAGCGTAAAGTACATTGTGAAAATTACATAAAAAATTATTAAAAATCATGTTATTAATCAAAATGTATGAGCAAAATTAACGAGTACTAAAAAATCATCATAAATACCTGTTTAAAGTTAAAAAACGACAAATAAATCAATTAAACTCAACTAAAATTAGAAAAGAAAAAATTAAAGAATGGCATTATAAATTTAATTATAAATCCAATAAGCCAAATATTGAAGGGCGTATCTTTTCGATGCCATAGTTTAATGCAAATATGATTATACAATTTGTATATAAGTATGTGTAGGAAAAACCAATACAAATGCATACACAAATGTTAACAAGGCAGTAAGGGAAGGAAGTAAAAATGCCTTTCAGCAGGCCTTATATTGTTATCATCCCCTTTTTCATTGCGGTGAAAATCTTTAAGATGCAAGTAGCTTAGAAAAGCTCTGATATGTATGCTTTATTTCACAAGACTTTTATTTTATTATTTATTTTCTTAAATATTTTTGGTTGATAAACGAAATATTCTAAACACCGCGACCCTTCTGCGAATAAAATGGCAAATTGTTACTTTGCCGACTGTCCTGTCGTTTTGAGTACAGTGCTCGGTTATAGTGAATAATGGGGGTGATATGAAAGATTCTGCCACCACTAGTTCCGCTCCACAGGAACGCACTGATTTGTAGACCTTTAATGTCTCAAGTTGTGTAATTTATTTATGTAAAATAAACTGAGAATTGTTCTGTTAAATACATTAATGATAACAAACGTAATGCATTAAAGTACATATCGCACTTTTCAGCAAAATCTTTTGGAGGAGTAGGCATTTATAGTAAAAGAAACGTTAGATTTAAAATACTGCAACTCGTATCTAATATAGACGCTATTGGAATCTGTACACTAAACTTGAAGAAAACCTTCAACTTGATATGCATTTACACTCCGCCAAACTTGCCAAGAAACACTTTTGAAATTGAGCTTGAAAAAAATGATTAACTTATTTAATAGCACAGCAGACGCTATCCTCATATGTGGTGATTTTAACGCGAAGTCTTCGATCTAAGGCTTTCAAGTGACTGCTACGAAGGGCTCGATTTTAGAAAATACATCAGCAGACAGTATTTTCTCATCTATTAACAATAGGCAGCCAACGCGCAGTGGAAAAATTCTAGCCATTCTCATATCAAAAATAAATATCTCCTTTATTTTTTTAAAGAAAATCGTTGAAATTTTTCACAGCTACTCTTGAATAAATTTTCCATCAAATATATGAAATAGTGGAAATTGTGTCCAAAGATCTATGAAAAATTAAGCCATAAACCTTGGGATTTTTATTTTTTTGTACTTTGTTAACGACTTCTTGAAGTATGCAGTAAACTACGGCTCAAAATCTTAATTTCTTGTTGTTAAATTCATTTTATTGTTGTTCCGTGTTCATTTATTGTACTAAACAAAACCAAAGCCAAAACCGCAAAAAAGCTTAAGTGACATTCTTTTCCAAAATCATTTATTTTAACGAAAATCTATTACTTACGATAATTAGGACTATCTGTCACAGTTTCAAAGTCATGTCACGTACCGTTACGGGAATACAGCAAAAGACATTTTAGCTAAGTACATTTTTCCTTTAAATTTTTAATCTATTTACATTTTTTGTAAATGCAAAGTGTTGGTTCAGCTAAAATTCAAAACTGCAAAGCTGGTGTAAAGGCAGAATTAAAGGTAGAAACAGCGAACGTCGTAAAAAATGCAAAAGGGCATATCATCGTTTTTAAACATTTTTCAAGAGAGATAAAAAACTTAATAAAATTTAAACTATTGGCCCATAATCATAGTCATAAAGAGTTTTAAAGTTTATATTTGTTAAATAGATATATGCTTTTAGTTTATTATAGATAATAAAAAGTACACTTTACAGGCAAAAGTCTGTTTCAAACTTAAAAATAGCTGAAGTTGATTTCAACTAGCTTAACACCACATTAAATAATATTTGTTTCTTCTATGAACAATTTGCAGTGTAATTGTTGTCTAAATAAATGAAAATTCACTTTAAAAATTGTTTATTCTTATTGTAAAGACTAACGCCCATATGCAAAAAAATAATGTGTGTTTGAAATGTTTGTTAAAACCGGGTTTTCTATGGAAATTTTGTTTTAACATACTTTTTAAAGACACTATTGTATTTTGCATATGGGGGTAAATATGTCTGTTTAACAATACACACAAGTTTTTTTTGAACATTTGCATTTATGGGTTCTTTCTTTGTTTTGTGTTCTTCTCTTTCTCTTATGTAAAAAACGGGGCAGGTCTAATGGTACAATCATTAGAGCAAATGATCATCAGCAGTTTTTATCAACTCTGCCAAACTCGATGTACAAAAAATAGAAATTTGTGTGTATATGGACTTCGACAAGTTGGTTCCCACTAAACCTGAGATTAGAAATAAAAGAAGGTTCGCTAAAACGAAGAATTTTCGAAACAAACTTGTTCGATAAATGCTCGTGAATCTAAAAAAAAATCGAATGTTCGCAAATGCGAGCTTTTGTCGAAAATGTTGAGACAATAAGCTCAATTACCAAATTTCATAAAATGTGAATGTTCGCAGCACTGAACTATTTTCGATAATTTATCGAATGTGTAATTTACATTCATGTGTGCAATAATTGAATAGAAAAAAATTTGCCACGATAGCCTAGTGGATGTGTGCTAATCTGTTAGCCTGGTGGTACTGTGTTCGAATCTGATTGACTGCAGAATAAGTTACAATTTTAAATAAATAAATATTCCATTTGCATTAAAATAGATAAATTAAAAAAATAAAGATAACAATCTTGAAAAATTACTTTTTCCTGCATTTTTGTGGTATCGATATTTCTTCGATATTGGTTCGCTATTGATTTGTCAGCGAAACATCGAAATCGAAAGATTTGCTGCCACAAACTGAGCGACGAGTGGGCTCTAGCAGCTTTTTCTCTTTCCGACTTCGATAGCCGCTCTCGAGTGTTTTGTCCTAGAAATGTGTACGCAATATTCGAATGCGATATTATTTTCAAATGTTTTGGTTTGCTGGGTTAAAATAAAGTGTAGCTGTATTGGTTATGCGTTTATCTATATTGTGCGCGTTGGTACAAAGTCAGCTAATCGGAGATGCCACTTGCCTCATATTTCAACATTTTGCATGTAAACGTTTTCCGCATTTGACTTGTCACCCATTTAAAGCTGGTTCAATTTAAAAGACACCTTGCTTTTGACTATAATGGATAAATAAATAATAAAATGTTTTAAATATTAAGTTATGTATTTCTAAAACAAACCAACTTTATTGTTTGACTATGATTATGGGCCATTGTGATTACAAAAAAATTTTCAGCATAGTATCATTAATTCAGACTTTCTATAATCACAATCAGGGTGACCGTTTTGCGACTAAAGTGGCAATTTGGCACTTTTTCAACTGTCTTGACACTTTTAGTGCCCCTTTTTTAAAATGACCTAAATCTGCCACCTTTTGTAATATTATGCCCCTTTTTGCCCCTTTTGTTATGAAGTGATACTTTTTGATTTAATATGAGTTTTTTACGGTACTAAACTGTTTTTATAAAAAATCTTAATACAAAAATGTGTTTTTAAGTCCATTATTTATATTCTTATGAAAAAAACTATTTTAAATAGAAAATTAAGTTACGAGTTTTAGTCGACTGTATCCAAAGAAATTTCATTATTTTAAATTAAAATCGAACTCAAGCCAAAATAGTTTAAAATAGTTGAACATGCGAAATAAAAGACAGATAGTGAAGTTTCGAACATTTAGAAAAAGTTCATTAATAATAGGCACGACTCGCCACGACAAAATCTGTTAGTTGAGCTTACTAAAATAAGTAGGATTTTCGCTAGGATGTTGCTGCTGCCGTCGCTGGTAGTGTAGTTAAAGGGCTCTGATGAGAAGACTGTAGTGGTCTCGAAACATCTGATGTCAGTTCAACCTTCCGTACATCCAAATTTTACTTTGAATGTTCAATATTTACATGCTTTAGAATTTCTTTCTTAAAAAAAAATAATTTGATCGAAAGATTATATTGAAAACGAACTTAACCCAAACTAATTAAATACCTTTGGATAAAAACAAAAAATTCATAACTCAATTATCAAATTTCTTGGATTTTGGAATAGTTTAAGAGTTCGGATCTATAGATATTCATTATTGTATTAAAATTATTAGAAACTAACACCCTGAAAAGCACGCGGTTTTAAATATTTTAAAAGTGATTTTCATGCAAATTTTTGAGTGAACGTTAGATTTAGTTTTACTAAATCAACCCCTAAGACAAAAGAAATATTAACGTTTTGAAATGAAATATCTACGCAATTTGAAAAATTGGTTCGGCGAATATTTATAATGAAACTAATAAGCCGCTTCTCTTACATATATTTTTGGTTTTCGTAAATAATCACGTAAATGATCACAATAGTTTTTTATCTACCCTGAAAAATTATTTAAGAGGATGATATGCTCTTTTGCATTTTATATGACGATATATACACGTAGAATATAAATAAGATATAGATAAAAGGATTAAAATGGCTTCAAACCATTTTCTGTGTATTCACATATAAAAAATAATATCATTTCTTACGTATGTACTAGGGATGAGCAAGTGAAAAAAATATATCGATATACATATATCGATGTCGATATATTTTTGAATATAGATCGGCATCGATATATAAGTCGACGAAGGGACTAAAGAATAATATATATCGATATATCGAAATATCGATATTTTTTCCCCAAATTTTTTTTAAAATAAACACGAAGGGTTCCGTACGAATACACATATGTATATCCCTTTTTTTTGTTTAATTTAAGTTTTTTCATTTTAAAGTATTTTTCGTTGTTGTGGCTATTTTTATGGTTTTGGTTTGGTTTTCGTTTTTGCAATTTTTTGCGCTTTTTTTTCATTTTAGCTTTTTTTCCTTTTGAATTTTTTTTTATTATGGATTTTTTAGTTTTAGCGTTTTTTAAAATTTCAAGATTTTACCTCTTACGGTTTCCAAGATACAGCAAATTGTCTAAATTACATAGTCAAAATTACATTAACTGATAGAATACCATTTAATTTTTATTGTTTTAAATATCGGTGTTAATTGGTGTAGTCTATTGTACAGACTACACCAATTAACGCTAACTTTGAAAAATTTAAGTGTCTATATATAAATGTCTGCATATTACATTAGTATTTAAACATTTTTCAAAACTCGCTTTAGAACAAACACCCTTTAATTTTTAACTGTCATATATTTGCTGTTGTACCTGCCAAAGTTTTCAATATTCTGTGAAAATTTCAGGTCCGTAGCTCTTACGGTTCCCGGGAAAACATTACATTAGTATTTTAACATTTTTCGTTGCTCGCTGCAGAACACCCTTTAATTTTTAACTGTCATACATTTGTCGTTGAAGCGGCCAAAGTTCTACATATTTTGTGAAAATTTTAGGTCCGTAGCTCTGACGGCTCCCGAGAAAACATCCTGTGACAGACAAACAGTGTGAACACTCATATGTTATGTCAGATGCAGGGTACGGATTCGCACACACATGTGCGGCACATGCACACGTGCCAAAATAAGCACACAAAAAAATTTCGCACACGAACACAAGTAAATGCCATTTTTTTGTGTGCTTACTTTTGGCACGTGTACGTGTGCCAATCAAACTGGCACACATACATGTGCTTAAAGATAGAAATTATGTAGCATGTGCCAAATTTAGGCACGTGTGCGGCACACTCACTATTTAAACGGGTTAGAGGGTGACAACACTAATAAGTATGACTTTCGCGGGAAACCAAGTAAATAACAAAACTTGTTGTTTGCTCCAAAACTTTATAAAATAGATTATGTGTTTATTGAACTTTGAATAGGGAATTCATAATAAGAGAATATGTACATATGTATATAATAAATAAGTATGATTTTTAACTTATTATTTAGAGTTAGCATAAATATGTAGGTGTGTGCATATAAAGCAATTTAAAGTTTTATAAATTTATTTTTATGTTGATATGTAGATTATTTGCACCATACTCATAGGTTAACCTTTTAATATTATTGTTTGTTGATCTATTTTTAGTATACAGTATTTTTCGGTTAATTGACCCTACGGTTAATTGGTTTCCACGCTTAATTGAACCACATGATCGGGCAAAAAAATATTGCATACGAAAACACATGTAAATTTCCTCGGATAATTGAACCCGGTTAATTGATTTTCCCGCTTAATCGGTTCAAAATTCATGTCATCAAAAGTAAATTTCCTCTTACTTTTACCCGGTTAATTGCATTATTATTGAAAAATAATCTGGCATTTTTGCACATACATATTTGACATCATTTGTGAAAAACTCTGGGTGGCATCTCTACTAATTTTATTTTACAAAATTTTATTTTTTTGTAAAACTAATGTGCACATAAATAGTGCATTTAATAGTACATATGTACCTACAATAATAAATACCTGCGTATACACATACATATACATATGTACATTTTTTTCTGTTACTTGCATTTTTTTCGTTTAAGGTAAAAAAAAATTATTTTGAAAAACTTAGAGTGCACATATGCGATTTCTTTTAATTCATTAGTAGTTCCAATTATGCGTGATTTCTGTAATTGAACAAACTGTTCAATTAAACGGGATTCTTGTAATGGAACGAATTGTTCAATTAAGCGGGTATCGGCTAATTGGTTCCCCGGTTAATTGTACAAAAAGTTGTGCAAATTTTGATGTGCAATTAACCGAAAAATACTGTATAATGTTATTGTGCTTGTTGGTTTTACTTTTAATTTGTTTATTGTTTGG
Source organism: Panzeria rudis (assembly GCA_956483635.1). Classification (NCBI taxonomy): domain Eukaryota; kingdom Metazoa; phylum Arthropoda; class Insecta; order Diptera; family Tachinidae; genus Panzeria; species Panzeria rudis. The sequence continues at coordinate 77,834,430 of OY101447.1, read as the reverse complement.
TTGTTGAAGTTTGGGTGGATAGCCTTTTTTAACTTTCAATTTATAAAAGTACGGATTTTATGTCTTTACGATCGGGTTGAAAAAACGATTATGTTGATTTTTGATGATTTTCGTTAGCTGATAATTAATTGATCTTGAAGTTGGTTGCAGTTGTGTGGATGTTATTACAACGGACAGAGCTGGACATCAGATACTTTCTGTTCACTGAGGTGAACATGCTCCCCGCCTAAAGCCTGAAAGAAAAAGAAAGACTTTAGTAAAGAGTGAGAAATTGGAAAAGGGTAAGAATACTTAGGGTTGGTGACAAAGATTTAACCGGAGTACGAGCTCATAATAAGCCAGCCCAGGTTTGATTCCTGAGCTAGTAGGGACCCTAGATCACTTGGATGATCTAGCTCGACGGCGGCATTACTGTAAAATCGGGGAATTTTTCCAGACTTATCCTTAACATAATCGTTTATGGGTGTTAAAAATGGGTGCTGTGAGCTATATTAAACAATATAAAATTGACTGGCAGTTAGATTACAAATGAGTAAGTTTAATGCACAAAGGATAGATCACTGCAAAAATATTGTGGAGTAGGGTTGAGTAAGTAATGTGAAGCAATCGGATTTTATCGATTATGAAAACAGTGATCACACCGTTGTGTAATAAATTTGGGTGAGTATGAGTGAGGGTTAGGGTTAATTATATTAATTTAAGTGTAAGTATATAAGTGGGTTAATTATATTACTTTAATAAGTGGGTAGGACTACAACTTTTGTTATTGGACGTTTCAAGGTTCCAGTTGATGTACGTAGGTCAACGAATCGATTTCGTCCATCAGAACTAGGGTATGTATGAGTTACACGTCCGAGTAGTCATCTGTTAGGGGATAGATTGTCCTGTCTAATAACAACAATGTCATTAACTTCAACATGTCGCTTCGAGTTCTTCCACTTATATCTTTTATGCAGCTCTTTAAGATATTCATATTTCCATCGTCTGCAAAAGTTATGATGCTGAGTTTTCAGCTTTTGCCATCTATTAGCTAGTGTAATATTGTCATTACTACAGTCGGGCTCTGCAGGGGCGAAGTGTAGGCGACCCAATTAAAAACTGACCTGGGGTTAAAGGGTTGCGATCTTCTGGGTTTTCACTTGACGGGCTTAAGTGTCTTGAGTTGAGGCATCCTTCAATACGAGTGAGTAGGGTAGCTAGCTCTTCAAATGTGTATTTTAACGTGTTCAGCTTCTTCAAATGTGATTTGAAGCTTTTTACGCCCGCTTCCCATAAGCCACCCATGTGTAGTGCTCCTGGGGGTATGAAGTGCCACGTCAAGCTTTGCAAACTGTTAGTAGATACCACAGATTCTTTCAATTGTTTCATGAATTCCTGTCGCTCTTTCTTTAGTAGTTGACAGGCTCCAACAAAATTAGTTCCGTTGTCGGAGTAAATGGCGACAGGGCATCCCCGCCTCGAAAAAAATCGAGCGAATGCTGCCATAAAGGCTTGGGTTGACAGGTCAGATGTGGATTCCAAATGTATCGCTTTTGTTTCAAAGCAAACAAAAACGCATACATATCCTTTGGTTATTCTGCAATTTGTGCCATTATAAACTTTAATATCACATGGCCTGGCAAAGTCAACTCCAGTGTTATAAAAGGGTCGGGTTATTTGGGTGCATTCAGGTGGCAAGGCTGCCATAAATTGGGTACCTTGTGGATTCTTATACTTTGTGCATGGTACACATTTGTTTATGGCCGAACTTATTAAATTCTGAAGTTTCGGAATCCAATAGCCAGAACGTATTATTCTTAGCATAAGTTGGTTTCCTCCGTACAGGGTAAGCCAATGCACGTGTACGGTGAATAATTTTGAAAGTTGACTTGAATAAGGTAATAAAATTGGGTGTCTTTCTGAATACGACAAACTATTGGAGTTGGCAAGTCGACCGTTTGCACGCATAATATTGGCAGAATCTACAAATGGGGTTAGGGTGAGTAAATTCCTCTTTTTCGGAATTGGGTGTTTTCTTTTTAGACAATTATATTGCTCTTCAAAATATTTCGTCTGACATAGAATAACGAGTCTATCATGGGTTGATTTTATCTCTATATCATTAAGTTCAATGCTAGGGTGGGCTAATAATTTTTCAATTCTTTCCGTACTGGATTGAACGCTATTTCTATCAAGAATAATTCTATTATCTCGTGTTGATTGGGTTCGAGCACTTGATGTGCGATCACAAAATCGATAGACATATGACATTACTCTTAGAGCTTTTGACAATTTTGAAAATCTTAACAATATGTCTGGGTTAGTGTCATTTTCCGAGGCTGGGTTAATATTAACTGTAGTAGAAAACGATTGACTAATTTTAGCTTCAGCTTGAGTTTCAAAGGGTTTATGTGTTGTTAGCCATTTTGACGGAATTTCTTTCAGCCATAGTGGTCCATTCCACCACAGCCTGTCTTCTTTCAATTCTTCAGCATTACATCCTCGGCTAGCAACATCAGCAGGGTTATCGTGCGAGGCAACATGGTTCCAGTTGTCCACGCCTACGGTTTCCAAATTGGAGAAACTCTGTTGGCTACAAAAGTGTTCCACGAGTTGGGTGGTTTGCTGAGCCAAGCCAGAACTATGGATGAGTCTGTCCAAAAATATGTTTGATGCTGCGGTAAATTGAGTTGGGTTATTAAATTATGGGTGATATTAGCCAACAACACCGCACCACAAAGTTCTAGTCTTGGTAACGAGATTACTTTGATGGGTGCAACTCTCGTTTTAGCGAGAATTATGGTTACAGTACAAGGTCCATCTACGGGTGTAACTCGAGCATATAAAACTGCTGAGTAAGCCTTTTCAGAAGCATCTGAAAAGCCATGAAACTCGATTTTTGCCATCTCGGAATACGAATTTGTTCAATATTGTCATAGAACTGCAAAAGCTTGTGCCATTTAATTAGGGTGAGTGGCGTTAGACATTCATCCCAAGGTGTATTGTCTTGCCATATTTGCTGCATAATAATCTTAGCAGAAATAACAATTGGGGCTAACCAACCAGCTGGGTCAAATAGACGAGCTATGTCTGATAATACAGTTCGCTTTGTGTATGCTGATTTCCTTTCAATTATTGGTACACTAAAGAAAAATCAGTCTTCCTTCGTATTCCATCGTGTGCCTAATGTTTTGGCATTGTGTGAATCGGGTAGGGTGAGCAAATCGACATCAAGCAGATGTTCTTCGGGTACATTGCTCAGCAATTCTTTAGTATTAGACGTCCACTTTCGCAGACGAAATCCAGCAGAGTCAAGAGCTTTGATTAATTGGGTTTGAGCAATTTTAGCTTCTTCAACCGTATGACCACCAGCCAAAACATCGTCTACATACATATTATTCTTTAAAATTTGTGAAGCAGTTGGGTGGTTATTTTGAATGTCTTTGGCTTACTCGTGTAGGGTTCTAATAGCCAAATATGGAGCGCAGTTAACTCTAAATGTCACTGTTTGCAGTTCAAAATCTTGAATGGGTATATTAAAGCTTTTACGAAAGAGTATACGCCGGAAGGGTGTGTGGGTAGGATTTAACATAATTTGCCTGTACATTTTTGTAATGTCGGCATTAAAAACAATTCTATAAAAGCGCCACTTTAAGATGAGTACAACTAAATCTTGTTATAGTGTAGGGCAAGTGTGTAAAGCATCATTTAAGCTGTTACTGTTAGATGTTTTGCTAGAAGCATTAAAGACAACTCTAACTTTTGTCGTAACACGATCTAGTTTGACAACAGCATGGTGGGGGTGAATAATATTGGGTATTTGAAGATGTGTTCGGGTTATATGTAATGGGTTTCATATGACCTAAGTCTATAAACTCTTGCAGCATGTTATCATATTCAATCTTAAGTTCAGGTTTCTTCTTTAAACTCTTCTCATTTCTTAAAAATTTAGCCATTGCAATATGTCGTGCATTTCCTAATTCAATTGGAGGGTAACGAAATGGAATATTAACTTGATAACGGCCGCATGGTAACTTACGAGTAGTTGTGACATAATTCTCCTCGCAAGATATTTCTTCTTCAGAATTATTGAGTTTTTTTGGCTATTTCTTCAATTTCCCAGAATTTAGTTAAAACTTTATCAAGCGCGACAGAACTGAAGTATGAAACTATGGGTTGGGTTCTACGTTAATTTTGAACGGGTCCGGTCAAAATCCAGCCGAATTCAGTTTCCTGAGCTATTAATGTGTTAAGAAAATCTTTCTTAACACCAGATTTTAAAATTTGGGGGTAAAAATCACTGCCAATTAGAAAATATATTGGCCTGCTTTCATAAAACTGTGGATCGGCTAATTGAATATTTTCTAAGTCTTTTATGGGTATGGGTTTCAAATGTTGGGTGGGTAGATTTTTTGTGACTGTTTTAACAACAATAGCTTGAATATTCAATTTTAAATTACTTTGGGTATTCGACCTTAAAAAAACATCACAAATTTTGTTTAACCGCACTAATACAACATTATTAATTCCCGAGATTTCAGCAATAATTGGGGTAGTGGGTAATTGCAATTTGCGTCTAAGTTTATCTGAAATAAACGAGAAATCTGAAGCTGGATCAATGAGCGTTCTAGCTGGAAACGTTTCGCCATGAACTTCAACAATCAGAACCGCTGTTCCTAATAACTTAGCCTTGTCATCTAATATGAGTTTGCTTGGTTGGGTGTGTGTTGAGAAAGATTGTGCTACATTTCGTGATGTTGACGATTGATTATCATCAACTTATGTGTTTGGTTTTGAATTGGGTTTGTGTAATAGGGTATTATGTCTTCCACCGCAATATCTGCAAGTGAATGTACTATGATAATCTCTGATAATGTGTGCGATGGCCAAACAATTGTAACAAATTCCATTCTTTTTGACAAAATTTATTCTCTCATTTACGCCCATAGACGTAAACTCTGAACATTCTCTGAGGTTGTGATAATTTTTGCATAGTTTGCAAATTGATCCATCGGGTTTATTTTGTGGACTTAGGTTAACTTGCACATTTGTACGACTTTGGGTATGAGGGTGGGTTGGTTTATAGAATTTATGTTCATTTTGGGTTTTGGGTGGGTGTCTTTATTTGAATGGGTTACATTATAAAAGGTTTTTCCTCTTCTATCGTAAGGATTCTTATTCTCTTGGAAATGCTTGGGTTTTGGGTTGGTGTTGTGGAACATACTCTGATTTAAAACATCATTCACTGATGTGAGTTCTTTGTAGGTGTTTGTTAAAAACAAATCAAGATCAGTCCACGTTGGCATTTCCGCACAGTCAGAAAGTGTTTTTTCAAACTCTCTTCGGACTTCTCTGGGTAACTTCGTTGAACACAAATATACAAAAATAGGATCCCAGTGATCCGTGTCTATATCTAACGCACTCAAATTGGAAATGCAACAATTAATCTTTCTCTGTAGTTTTCTTATTGAAACACTACACATGGTGTTCACCGTGGGTAAATAGAAAAGGGTTTTTAGCTGTGCATTTATTTGCATTCTTTTGTTTTCATATTGAGAAACTAATTGGTTCCATGCGATAAGAAATCCATCATTTGTTAAGGGTGCGTTGTCTACTATTTCTTTGGCTTCACCGCTAGTTTTTTGTTTTAAATGGAATAGTTTCTCTACTCCACTCAAACGGGTATTATTGCCGTAAATAGCTTTAAACAGATCTCTGAAAGAAGCCCAATTCTTGAAATCACCACTAAAGATTGGTATGTCGCAAGGGGGTACATTAAAAGATACTGCATCCTTGGGTTGTATTACTGGAGCATCGGGTGAAGAGCGACGGGTTTCATTTTCCTTGCTAATTCTCTCAATGAACTCCTCAATTTCTATCATTAAGCTTCTATAACCTTTCTTAGCAGCTCTGATATTTCGGGTTATTTGGGCTAAATCTATAATACCAGATTGTTTTGCGTCATCTACATCAGGAAATTCCCTAATCTGTTTAAATTTTTTGTCAATATCTGACCATACATTTTCTAATTCCCTTTTCTTGAAGCTTAGGGCGGGTAACGATTGGGGATACTCCTGTGCTTCATTATAATCCTCTTCAAAAGACTTCAAATCTTCAATATAATTTTCCAAATCATTAGCCAGAGGCTTTAGAGTAGACACAATTGGGGTTTTATTTATTTAAATTTGGGTTTAAAAGGTTTAAACGGATTTAAAAGTATTTTTTGTTGGATAATAAACGGGTTAAAATTTATTTTTTTTGTACTAAAGGGGTTATTAATGGGTTAAAAAGTTTTTTTCTCTTGGGTAATAAAAGGGTTGATAAACATTTTAAAGATTTTTCAATTTAGTATGAAGAAAAAACTTCTACCAGCCAACAAAATTTCCAACTGGGTGTTTTACGAGTAATTATGTGCGCTACACAACGTGTTAGGCAGTATTTTTTCTTCAAAACAATAAGTTTAAAAGTTTTCAAAATGTTATTAGTGGGGTGGGTGAGTGTGTTGAAAAATATTTTTTCCGTTGTTTTACTTTATTGCTTTTAATTGAAGACACAAATTTACTTGTAAATTGGAAATTATAATTACTTGGGTAAGTTGTAAAACTACAGACTTATCTTGTTTGCTGGGTATAGGGTGCAAACCTCCACAAGAGCTTAAATCAGGGATGGCAAATGAGATGTTTAAATTGTACCAATTATTCTCTAAAATTGTACATTTTTGGGCATAATTGTACCAACACAGATTTTTGAAACCAGAAACACTTTTTAAGTAAATAAAATACATCACTTCTCTGTACATATATCTGGGGCATACGCTAAACTGTACTTGAGTCGGATTTAGCTGTTGCAATTTCTAATCTAGAATGCCTCACAAGCTAGCTATTAGATGGTAGAACGACTTACATAGTTTCATTAAAGTTCCGAAAAATTTACCTTTACTACAATGCAAATAAATTTATAAAATTTTATTTCTTCTAGACTCTAATATGTATCATGATCAGTAAGAGCTTGAAATTATAGAGACGTTTTGTGAGCTAGCCTTATTTGACCACTTTTAAGCCAAACTTCGTTTTCAATACTTCGCAAAACTTTAATTTAATTCAGATAAAAGTGGCATATGTACGAGTGCACGAGAAGGATAAAATATTTCATCACATTAAGAGAACTGCAATAAGTAGGTTTTCAAAAAATAAATAAATAAAATAGAAAAATTATTAATTGTACTAAATAAGCCATTGGTGTAGCATTATACTTTTAAAATACGAATTGTACCAAAAATGGTATAATTGTACCAACTTTGTCATCCCTGGCATAAATCAATCTCTTGTGTGTTATTCGTTTTTCTTCCTTGTGTCGTCTTCCCGCTATGACGTCTAGAGTTAATGTAATGTTGTTGCAATAAACACTACTATTGCAGTCACTGTCAATAACTTCTGGTTGTGTATTTTAATTATTACATCTTCTTGGGTTTGTTTTATTTATAATTTATTTAATAATAAATATATTTTAATTTGTTCTATGTGTGTGTTTTTTTTTATTTTAATCCATATCACGAAGACAATTAAACCCAAAAATTCAACAAATTTATTTTAGTGTATAAATTGTGATTGTCACTGTTACTTTAGTTTGAGCGTAAGTTAGTAAGTATGTAGTGCTTAATTTTGTGTCTTGTTTCTTTTTGTTTATTTGCACAGGTTTTTGCAATACTTGTAATGTATTTAAATATGTATATTTGTTTTGCGTTTTAATGTTCGATTATTTTTAATATATAATGTTATTGTGCTTGTTGGTTTCACTTTTAATTTGTTTATTGTTTGGTTGTTGAAGTTTGGGTGGATAGCCTTTTTTAACTTTCAACTTATGTACAACAAAAGTACGGATTGTATCTGTCTTTACCATCGGGTTGAAAAAACGATTGTGTTGATTTTTGATGATTTTCGTTAGCTGATAATTAATTGATCTTGAAGTTGGTTGCAGTTGTGTGGATGTTATTACAACGGACAGAGCTGGACATCAGATGTTTTCTGTTCACTGAGGTGAACACTCACTTATACTAAAGAAACAAAAACAATGCCAGCAGCGTTGCCGTTTTGCCTATTTTTATCAATTATATTTTTACGCTTTTTAACCGACTTCAAAAAAGGAGAAGGTTAGCAATTCGTAAGTATTTTTTTACTCTTCTTTATGTTTGTACACGCATAACTCTGTCATTTGTGAACCGATTTACAAAATCTTTTTTTGTTTGAAAGCCTTTACTTTTAGTTTAGTCCAATACGATTTTTCCCAAAATCAGGGGGCAAATTTGCCCCCCTCCCCAAAATGTTGATTATCGCATAACTCCTTCATTTATGCACCTATTTTCAAAAATTTTTTTCGTTTGAAAGCCTTTCCTAGCTGTTTGGTCCCATACATTTTTTCCCAAAATCGGGTGACAAACTTGCCCCCCCCAGATATAGATTATTGCATAACTCAGTCATTTATGCACCGATTTTCAAAATTCTTTTTTTTTTTGAAGGCCATTCCTGGCAGTTTGGTCCCATACATTTTTTCCAAAAAGTGGGGGGGGCGAAATTGTCCCCCCCAAATATTAATTATCGCATAACTCTGTCATTTATGCACCGATTTCAAAATTCTTTTTTTTAAGGCTTTGCATGCAGTTTGGTCCCATAATGTTGTTTCGATAATCGGAGGGGGAAATTTGCTCCCCCTTGCACAACTCTGTCATTTGTGAACCGATTTTCAAAGTTCTGTTTTTGTTTGAAAGCCTTTACTTTTAGTTTGGTCCAATAAGCTTTTTCCCAAAATCAGGCGCAAATTTGCAAATTCGCCGCCCCCCAAAATATTGATTATAGCATAGCTTTTTCATTTTTCATTTTTTCATAGCATAGCTCTGTCATTTATGCAACGATTTTAATTTTTTTTTGTTTGAAAGGCTGTGCTTGCAGTTTGGTCCCATAATTTGTTTTCCCAAAATAGGGGAGCAAATTTGCCCCTAACCCCCAAATATTGATTATCGCATAACTCTTTCATTTAAGCACCAATTTTCAAAATGATTTGTTTTTTTTTTGTTTGAAAGGTTTTGTTTTACGTTTGAGATAGGTCTTATTATCGGGAAAACCCGTTTTTCACGGGTTTTCATGGTCTTGATGAAATTTGCATTCTATGGGTTTTCGTGCTATTGGTTGGTCTGATCGTGCGAATGAAAATAATTCGGTGATTTTAAAAATTTTTGCTTATTAGAAGAGAGTGACAGAGAAGACTGGGGTGCAAGTGGCTGGTGTCCTGACTGAAATCGATATAATAAGAATCAACAAGAGAAGAAAAGATATACTGAGAGCGCTATGCCAAGAGACAGGGAGAGAAAGAGAGAGCGGGACAATATAGTTGTAACAGAAATATGTTGGCAAATTATATGTATATGCCTAGCAACTACCCAGTGGTAAAAATATCCATTACGTAATCGCTGATGTAAGCAATACTTAGTAGCTGCTAGCGGTGACGCTTTGGCTTATTTTCCCACTTAGATTTAACATAAGCATGTCATAGGCTCTTTAAGGGTCGTTATAAACTTTTGGATATCATAAGATGGTCATACATTGACAACTTTTATTATTTTTCACAAAACGCAGAAAACATTCCCATTCTAAAATAAAATAGCAGAAATTAGTTGAGAGTATCTACTAAATAATTTTCAGCTACATATTTTATTTCTATGCCAGTAACGCTTTCAGCATATTTATAACGTAAATTTTTTCTACTGAAAAGATGTATGAACCAGTTACGTGTTGTCAACTTATGACCATGGATTTGGAACGATTTTCCGTCATCCCACGGCCAATTTGGGTTGTAAACAGGCCGGTTTCGGCTATGTACCATCTTCAGTGTTCTATTGAATACTAAATCGTTTTTCTGTTGTCCGTTGTTTCTTTTATAATTCGTTTGTATACCTAACTTCCTTCCTTGATCCCTTTGTATTCTGCGCCCTATTTCTCTCTCTCGCTCTTTCTCTCTCCTTCTCGCCTTTATATGATTTTGTGTGTCTCTACCTGCTACCTGTTTCTCTTACTTTCGTCTTACTACTATGTTTGTGTTTAATATTTTGTTTATAATCTGCTCTATTAGTTATCAGTTATTTTATCCCTACGTCTAAACTAGGTCTAAAACTTTTAAAAATCATGTCGCTGATGGGCTATTGGACTAATTTTATGCACAACTGGACCCAGTATAAAAAGGTTTTTATAATGTTGTATGTACTACTTTTTATATTTTATTAGAGAAAATACAAAAATAAATCATCAGAATAAAATAAACACACTCGTGTTTTTTTGTTTAGGGTTTTTACGTAAGAAACAAAAATTTTGCAATTATTGGAAACTAAATTTTTATAAAAATTGCAATGATTTCTGTAAGTAAACGGGATAAATTTACGATTTGAATACTAATATGTATGTCTTTCCAAACATAGAGAAGTTTTTACTAATTTTTATTAAATATTTCAGTAATTCTTGGGGGGTGGGCAAAATCAAGTGGGGGGGGGGATTGCCCCCCAGAAAGGCCTATCTACGCCAATGAACATCCTATTATTTCCTTTCCATACACATATCTGCCTAGGAAATTAACATTTAGTAAAAAACCACGCACTTCCAAGAGCAATGATGTTAAATTCATACATACACAAGACAACAGTATTTAATTTATAACCTTTTTGTTCTTTTAAAAAATGTTCATTGACTTGATTTGTACAAAAATAGGTACATATAAACAGAAATTAAAAAAACGACAATATAATTGCTCTTGCGAAAGCCAAACTGCCAACAAAATTCATAAGGGAACACAATTCGTATTACGCACTTCTTTTGGGGTTTGGTTTTCATTTCAAAAAAAAATTTTCCCAACGATCTAATTTCTACAAAAAATGGTTACTATAAAGATCAAACAACAAAAGCATACATCACCCTTTTCAGCAGTTAGGGTCTGCATTCAATGTTTTTGTTGTTGTGAAAAATTTAAACGAAATTCTTGATAAATAATAAGACCATCATAATTTCTATGCAGCTGTTTGTGACTTTGCTTTGACCTGTTTCGTATAAAAAATGAGGAAAAAATAAATTCCATTTACGAAAATGAAATTAACATGCACACTTGGTGATCAAAAGGATTACTGAATATGACGTGATGGATTTTCCCCCAATAAGTGCGTTTAAAATTAAAAGAAAAAGTCTTAAAGCCCTTATGACACTACATTTTTCTTCATTTTTCAAGTTTTGGAGAACAGTGCAAATAGAATATAATGGACAATTTTACCAGGTGCAAAGAGTTCAGCTATATTAAGATAAATACCAAATTGTCAAAGCTTTTACTAATGTTATTGATAAAAATGGGGACCTGTCAAAAAAAATTTTTTAATGTTCAACTTAAAATTTACATTTCAAGCTTGAAACATTAAAGTGTTGCCAAGTTAGCGGTTTATTCACGAATTCAGCGACTTCACGAATTCACGAATTCAGCGCCTCTTTTTATCAACTTTTTTCTTTTGTCGTTTTATTACAAATAAAAAGTAGGCAGCACTTAAAGAAGCCATTACGTTTTGTTTACATTTTGTATAGTTGTTTCTTTCTATCATTTGCTATTTCTTTCTTTCAATCCTATAGCAAAACAATGCAAGAAAAATGTAGTGTCATAAGGGCTTAACAAACATTTATGAATGAAGTGATCAATGTATTTCAAGCCTTGGTGTTAAATAGATCAGTTTCAGTGTGATTTAATACGAATCATTAAAACTAGTTTGGTTAGAACATTTTATTTAAAATTTCAATATTAGTTTGTTAGTTATACTGCTGTTTTTTTCACATAGCCATACATACATATGTACATATGTATGTATGTATATGTACACATACATACATATGTATGTATGTGTACTTGAGCTATGTATTTATTAAAGTAATATAAACTTACAGTATGGAGAATAATGACGAAACTTTGAAGAAAATAGATGACATAATAATCTTAATTTTTTTCGTAAACTTTGCAACAAAAATCGTTTGTAAACTAATATTTTGTAATATGTGAAGTGATAAATATGGTTCGAGGAATATATACATATGTAGTTAAAAATGAAGAAGTTATGCGATAATCAATATTTGAGAGGGGGGTCAAATTTGCCCCTGATTTTGGGGAAAAATTTATTTGACCAAAGTAAAAGCAAAGGCTTTCAAACAAAAAATAATTTTGAAGATCGGTGTATAAATGAAGGAATTATGTGATAATCAATATTTTAGGAGGGGTGCGAATTTGCCACTGATTTTTGGGAAAAGCTTATTGGACCAAACTAAAAGCAAAGGCCTTCAACCAAAACAAGAATTTTGAAAATCGATGGACAGAGTTATGCAAGGGGGGAGCAAATTTCCCCCTCCGTTTATCGAAAGAAAATTATAAGACGAAACTGCAAGCAAAGGCTTTCAAACAAAAAAAGAATTTTGAAAATCGCTGAATAAATGAAAAAGTTATGCGATGATCAATATTTGTTGAGGGGGGGTGGGGGGGGGGCAAATTTGTCCCCTGATTTTAGGAAAAATTTATGAGACCAAGCTCCAAGCAGCCTTTCAAACAAAAAAAGAATTTAGAAAATCGGGTGACAAATGACAGTTATAAAAAGCGGGAGCGAATTTCCCCCTCCGATTTCCGAAAAAAATTATGGGACCAAACTGCAAGCAAGGCATTTAAAAAAAAAGAATTTGGAGAATCGGTGCAGAAATGAAGGAGTTATGAAAGTACAAACACGAAGAAGGAAAAAAATATAAAAATACACACGAGTTGATAACATCCTCCTTTTTTGAAGTCGTTTACAAAAATAATAATGATGCCGAAAAAGTAACCAAAACTAAAAAAATCCATAAGTACACACACATTGAAAAAAAAATAACTAAAACTAGCCAGAACGGTAACGCTGCTAGCATAGACTTTTGTGGTTTTTTGTCATGAGTGTGCGGCACATGTGCCTTAATTTGTATACATGCACACGTGCAAGTGCCGGTTTGATTCGCACATGCACACGTGCCCAAAATAAGCACACAAAAAATGTGGCACACGCACACGAGTAAGTGCCTTTTTTTTGTGTGCCTACTTTTGGTATGTGTACGTGTGCCTATAAAACTGGGACACGTAAACGTCGATAAATCATCTTTAAATTGACAATTTTGACCAACATGCGAGGTTTCATATGTCTCACACACCTGACAAGCCATATGTAAAAAACATGTCGTCTAAAGTCAGCATAACAACACAAAATATACAGTAATCACAAAAGTGACAGGTAAAAAGCGCTACAATCAGGTTTTTCAATTGTTTTTTAAGCTCTGTTAAAAAGAGCCATAAATGGTAACGAACAGAAGAAAATAAACAAAACGAAAAAATTTTGCTGACTGAATAACACATCAAAAATGTTTAAATTCCAAAAAATTAAATAATTATGCCTTATTAAAAATATATTGTGAAAAAGAATTGTGTGTGTATAAAAGTGTCATAGATTTGTTTTATTAATGTGCGGGTTTTTGCAGTGACTTTATGGTGGTTTTTTCTTCTATACAGCGTGTGCTTACACACACATGCACATGATAGATTATTTGTGAGATTTTGCAGTAATTACAGAGATAAAATGTAAAAGATGAATGCAAATTAACTATAATTAATTAATAAATAATATTTTCAATGTCAATTGGGGAAATATATGCATATATAATTAGTTTTATTCATTACAAAATTAATTCGGGTAGAAAGACGCCGCAAAAGGAAATGAAATTTAAAAGCACTGTGTAAGCGATCAGAAATATCTTTTGGCTCGTGTCATTTCTGTGTATTTTGTGATAACAGTACGGGTACAGCAAATGCTCGGCTAACGGCGTCTTAAAAACAAGATTGGCAACCGTAACGAATAACGGTATCGGTATTGGTATAAAATTATTTTTATTTCGGTATCGGTAACGGTAGTTGTATTTGAGTTATATCGGTATCGGTATGTACCGCTACCGAAACTTTACTACCGGTATTACAATTTAGTATATGAAATCAAACAAAATGCTTAAAAAATAAGAAGATACTTTAAAAATACATCGTTTCTAATAGATTTAAGCATGTCAACTCCAAATTTGCAGTTTTTGAGATATCTTGAGACTTACTTTTATGATATTTAACATTTCGTGTCGCTGTGTTCCTTCACGCTGATCTCCGAAACCGCTTCACAAATTTCAAAGAAATTTTGTAAGTGTATATCAAAGTGTATAAATACAAGTGGCCTTATCATTACAACAACGCACATACAAATTTGTTGTAGGAGTATTTTTTATTTGTATGTTAAAGGTTGGGGTAGAAGTTTTATTCCATTTTATATGGAGTTTGACGGATGAGGTAAGTCAGCCAACAATCAGATACGCTAATAAGGTAGGGCTGCCAGAAGTCTGAACCCGCCGACCAGGACATTTATAATACATATCACAAACGAATGTACAACAAAAGCTTATATATTCCAAGAACTAATCATATAAAAATGAACCGCAACAAATTTTCATTTTATATTTTTTTTTTATAAGTAGTTTTTTGTTTGTTTGTTTTTAAATAACAAACACATCCCGCGAAGCGATTATCTTGTCTGCGGAGAACACACAGGGTCTATGGCGGGAATCGAACCCACGACCTCTGAACGACAGGCTAGCATCGCTACCACTCAGCCACAGGGGCACATGTATCAACCATATATTTCAAATTGAAGTCCAACAATTAAACAATAGATACAAAACTTAACATGTAATTCATACATAAAAAACAATAAACAAAATTAAAAAATTCATTTAAAATTACGAGGGGCGAAAATAAACACATGGGCTGGCGAGGCGACCTGTGTTTATTTCATCGAGTAGTTGAAAGACGTAATCCTCAGGCTTTTTGTAAATTTTTATATAGAAATGCTCACTTTCATACGAAAACTTTGATTTTGATGGTAACTGTAAATCACTAAGTTTAATAAATCCAAATATCGTAATGAAGAAAAAGATCACCACTATTTTTGATATTATTAGAAATTTCAGAATTTTATAGATTGAAGTTCTTGGATATGAACAAATATTCAAAAAGACTGAAATTAATTTATATAATTTTTGGCAAACAATTTCTTATATAAAGCGAGGCGTTTCCATAAAGGGTTATCCAGTTTTAGCAGAATTTTTTTAAAAATTATGGTTCTCCCACATTTGTCTGCAAATATCGGAAAAATATGTAGCTCCGTCAATTTAACAATTGCACATACTGATTAAGCCTTTTTGATCTTTTCTGCAGAAACATCCGAGTCTTGGTAGAAATCAAACCTGCGACCTCCCAGTTAATAGCCTAGCACACTCTTCAGTACGCGGGTAATTAAACTAAACTTTGATGTTCCTTAGAAAATTAAACTTTAGAAGGAATTTTTCATTCTACAGATTATTTGAAACTCATACAACCAATTGTTTTGGTACTCATATTAAAAGCGATTTAGCAAAAATTATAATTTCGGAAATGTATTCATTCTGAAAATCATTTATATTCCATGGTATATATAAGCTTGTAAAATTTTTTTGTTATTCATTTATGTTTATAAACCACATGAAATTACTGGCGATTGCTATTTTTTGTTTTCTTATCAATAAAAATTAATAAAACCACGAAGTGCCGAAAATGCCGATTTTTCCACAATAAGTGGAAATTTTTGATAAAAATCATTTGGCAGCCTTGGCCCCAGCCAACAAATCGTCAGCTTATTATTGGTTTGCTGCTTTCTAATGCCTTTTCCTATGTTTATGGGTCAAACCAATAATAAGGTGACGAACTGCTGGTAAAATTGCTTCATGTAAACAACGTTATAACAGAAAGCTTAACCTCTGTTCATAACAAAAATCTGCAGAAATTACATTTTTGTTTGCATTGACCTGTATCAAAAAACCAGGACAATTTAAGAGTATACCAGGACACAAGGAAAATTTGTCTAAAACCAGGACAATCCTGGAAAACTAGGACGTATGACAGCCCTGTAATAAGGCCACCTGGTTTCAATTCGCCTTGGTGTATATAATTAACTCTAGATTAGGACTCCTTTAAAGCAAACAACAATTTTTTACAAAAAGTCTTTTATAAATTTTTAAAAATTGATTACATATGTACATTATTAAAAACTAGAACTAATTTACTAACCATAACAACTTTTTTAAATTATTTTTTTATTATTAATTTTAAGTACTTTCCCAAAGCCTTGAAAGATATTCCATACCAAATAACGTAAAAATAATGTATTTTTCTTAAAAATTCTATAACTCAGCCGCATTTTATGCTATTACATTGTACTTGGTCTTGATTTAATCGGAATAAAAAGTCTTCAGAAGTGCTAATAGCGACGAAAATGTAGCTTTTACTGGTAAGTTGGTACGGGTTACTGAATTTGATTTTTACCTAAAATTCTTGTTTTTTTGCTGTTATCTCCGAAGTAATCAACTGTACAAAAAAATAATAATAAAATAATGAAAGATTTGTTGGAAATGTAATTTCCTACAAAAATTTTATATAAACCAAATTGCTTAGATTAGTATTTCTTGAGATATCGGAATTTAACTTATAAGTATTATAAAGCTGTTACGGTTCATCGAATCAAAAATATAAAAAATAAATTTAAAGTCTAATATCTCAAGAAGTATGGGCGAGTTCCAAAACATCAAAATACATTGTAGTGATGCACCTTTACTTTGTTTACAAAAACAAAGCACTTAAGAATTTGCATCACTACAATGTATTTTGATGCTTGAGAACTCAATATATTAATAGGTGTGTTCCACATGACTTCGGACAAGTTTGGACTAATGAGAGTAATCTCAACATTTACGCTCTCAAATTATAAAAGTTACTCAAAACATCTGGAACGCGAAAAACCAAAAACATTTCAATAGTGCCAACTTATGAGCTTTAAAGTTAAGTTTGCGATTTTAATGGTTTAAATCTCGTAATATAATGCATTCTTAGTGCGAACGAAGTAGTACATCACTGGCAAAATCTATAAAAGCAAACGCTTTTCTATATTTAAAATAAGAAATAACAACCTAACTATTGTAACTTTCACATGCATCTTTCTAATTAACTATCTGGCAATCAGGGTGACCGTTGAAAATTTTTAAAAAGGGGCACAAAAAGGGGATTTTGAGGAAAAAGTGGCACCAAAAAGGGGATTCTTTAAAAAAGGGGCTACTTTTTTGAAATAAAATGAATCAACTTTGATGTTTTTTCGTTCAAAAAACTGACTGCTTTTATATAAATTTTAGACAAACAATGCAAACAAACCTTGTTTGTATAAAATTTATGTGAAAGGCACTCACATTTTTTTTTTAGCAATTTCCATAAAAATTTTTTTACTCAAATCGCTTGTTTGCATATGGAAACAGCACATTAGTAAAGTATATCGAAAAGCAGTTTCGCTGAGTAAAGATTTTTGCATAGCCGGCCTTCGGTCGGCGAAGCCGCTGAGTATACTGAGAGTAGAAAATCGGTAAGACCGGCCGAAGGCCGCTTTTCAATATACCAAGAAGAAAAAATACTTAAGCCCGGCCGAAGGCCAGCTACGCAAAGAATATTTTTTATTAAAATAAAATTTCTTAATAATTTAAATTAATTTCCAAATATTTCTTTGAATCGACGATGTCGATTGGACATATTTTAAGCATTGTTGACGCTATTTGCAAATTGTTCTTGATGTTATTTCACTTTTTAAAATGCAATAACGTCAATTGATCTTTTATTACTTGTCACCGATTGCAGAAGTAAAAGGTGAATAGTCAAAAACATGTACATATATTTGAATTTGTTTTCATTTTTAAAAGTGTGGACATTATGACACATTTCAAAGTGTCATAATGGTCATAATAATAATGTCATAAAGTCCATGGACTTATTAAAAGTGTCACAATGCCATTTTTAGCAGTGACATAATGTCTTTGGACATTATATCACTGGATATTGTGACATGGCACCAAAATCTGCATGAAAATAATTTTAAAAATATTTAAAGCTGCGTGATTTTCAAAAAAATTTTTAACAAGACGTTCTTGTTCGTGTTAGTGAATCAGGGTGTTATTTTTAATAATTTTAATACAATAATGAATATATATAGATCTAATTTCTTAAACTATTTCAAAATAGTTTTTGTCATGACTTTACATGATAAACTCAAAAACAAATTTTTGTCTTGAGATTTTTTTTTATAAAAACAGTTTCGTGCCATAAAAAGCTTATATTAAAACAAGAAGCATCATTTCATAAAAAGGGGCAAAAAGGGGCATAATATTACAAAAGGTGGCAGATTTAGGTCATTTTAAAAAAGGGGCACTAAAAGTGGCAAGGCTGTTGAAAAAGTGCCAAATTGCCACTTTAGTCGCAAAACGGTCACGCTGCTGGCAATACTATGTTTGCTAAAAACGTAAGCTTCATATAGACTTTTTCCTTTTTATCTTAACTTTGAAATAAAGATGAATTAATATTACACGCATCGAAAACATCTACATAATTTTTACCATCAAAAAGGTTTGCTAAATATACAATAAATTGGCGACGAGGTCTAAAAAATTAATAAAAATAGAGTGAAAATATATAAAGTTAATTTCTTCAATAATAAACTTCAATTTTCAACAAATACATACCTACAAATTTCAACAGCCATCAGAGTTTAATCTTTTTTTCAAAATGGACGCCACACAATTTTCGCAATTTATGACGACGCAAGAAAAGATATTAGAGAAGTTTAGCAGCATCACAGCAACATCGGGGAGCTCACAAGGGCAATTAAACGTAGGCTCTAATGTTGCGTTAGTTCCAAATTTTGAAATGTTGGACATATCAAAAGAATCTTTTGATATGTACAGGCAAAGATTTGAGAACTATACACGCATGAAAAACGTGTTTGTCGATAAGGAGTATTGTTCAAAGTTGCTACTTAATTCAATTGGAGCCAAAATGTTCAATACCGTTACCGCTTTAGCTGCGCCGAATAATCTAAACGACTACAACTACGAAGCATTAATGGATCTTTTACAGACGCACTTATCACCAAAACGAAATGTTTTGGTAACACAACATAAATTTTTATCCTGCTATCAAACGGATAATCAATCGATTGCTGAGTATACTGCAAATTTACGATCGAACGTAAGCGACTGTGAATTTTACTGCCAGTGTAAAAAATCAGTTGCCGACATTTTCCTACGCACACAATTTATACGGGGCAATTTATAAACAGCATACGCGAACAGTTGCTACAATCTAAAGTTACAGATTTTTCTGACATCGTATCAAAAGCTATCGCCATAGAAGCAGCAAAAATGGACTCCAAAGAACTTGCCAATAGCTCGATCCAGTCAATTATTGAAACAAACAAAATTTCTACCAAAAATGAAAAATTAAAGAATAATTATAAAAACTCAAATAACAACAAATCAAGAAACAAGTACGAAATCGATTACAGAGCGTTGGGTTTAGAAGGATTATGTTTAAGATGCGGAAGAAACGACCATTATTCAAAAGACTGTAGAAGCAATAAGAATAGCCTTAAATGTTCTGGCTATAAGAAAACCGGCCAAGTTGTAAAGGTATGTATAAGGGCTCGGATGAAAGATGCCAAATCAACTCAAGAAGTCGCGAATCAAATTGAAGACACACGCCACTATGGAGTATTAAACGTAGTAGACAGTCATCAAACCAATTCAAAAAATTTAGAAAAGTTTTGTGTAGTTATTAAAATCCAAGGTAAACTAGAAAATTTTGAAGTCGATACTGGATCAGGCTACACATTTTTACCAAGGAATATATTTTCGAAACTTCAACTTAACGTTCCATTGTTACCAACAAATATGTCATTCCGTTCGTACACAAAAGACGTTTTTATACCGGATGGTGAAATTCAAGTCAAAGTAGAATACGGCAATAAAACGATAGTAGATGAAATCTTTATTGTTCCTGAAGAGTATACACCTTTACTTGGTCGTAATTGGATACGAGGATTTAAAATTAATTTAAATGAAATTAATTCCATACGCCAATTAAATAACCGTAATGACAATGAAATTGGTTTTTTAGTTAATGAATTTTATGACATTTTTCAGCCTAAGATTGGATGCGTAAAGTAGTATACTGTATCATTAAAATTACGTGATGATGTTACGCCCATACTCAATCGGGAACGTGAAATACCGTATTCACTCATCGAAAAAGTCAACAACGAACTGGATCAATTGGAAAAGTCAGGCGTAATCACAAAAAGTGAAAGCAGTGATTGAGGTCCCCCCTTGGTAGTGATACCAAAATCGGACGGTGGCTTACGTCTATGCGTTGACTACAAGGTGGGAGTTAACGAACGCCTGGTGGACGCACATAGTCCGATACGAAAAATCGAAGACATTTTTAACTCTTTACGTAATTCAAAAATTTTCTGTAGACTCGATCTATACAAGGCATATTTACATGTGCCAGTGGATGAAAATTCAAGACGAATTGAAACTATGTCAACACATCGTGTTTGAAAAAACTACAACAACATGATGTGCATTTTAACAAAAACAAATGCCAATTTTTTAAAGAAGAAATTGAATTTTTGGGCCACACCATTACACACATCAAAATTTTTAAATCCAAAAGAAAAATTTCTGCCATAACGGAGCTGTCTAAACCAAAATCAGCTGATGACGTAAGGCGATTCTTGGGAATGGTAACGTATTATTCGCGGTTCATTCTGAATTGCTGTACAATTACATCACCTCTACGAAAACTTATAAAGAAAACATCAAAATTCAAGTGGACAGCCCAGTGTGAAAAAGCTTTCAAAAAAATCAAAACTGAAATATTTAGTGATCGTGTCATAGTTCCCTATAACCCGAAGTACCCACTTGTACTAGCATGTGACGCCAATCCTACTGGAATCGCAGGAGTACTGTCTCATGTCATAGAGGGGGAAGAACGCCCTATCTCGTTTGCATCCAGGTCTCTTACGGAATCTGAAAGGAACTATTCACAAACCGATCGTGAAGCGCTGGCCATCGTGTTTGCAGTTGATAATTTTCATCAATATTTATTTGGTAGACTATTTACACTCAATACAGATAACCAACCATTGGTACGAATTTTTCACCAACACGCAAAATTACCCCGAATAACATTTTCACGTTTACAGCGTTAAGATGCTTTTCTATCAGGATTCAATTACAAGGTCGTTTATAAAAAGGGCATCGATAATATGAATGCCGACTGTTTGTCTCGCGCTCCAATCAATTCACCATATTCAACAGACAAAGCCATCAATGAGGAAGTAAACCAACTTTGTGATGCATCTATATAACAAATCTCAACATCTACATTAAATTTCAAAGTACTTCAAGCCGAGATGAAAAAAGATAAAGAACTTTCAATGCTCTTACAAAATCTTCAATAATCGCGTGGAAGATACAATGTTTACCATCAACAATGGTATTATATTTAGAGGTCAACGGGTAGTAATACCCCACACCCTACAACAGGCAGTATTAATCAACTTCACCAAACACATTTGGGAATCACAAAAATGAAGCAGTTAGCTCGTAGTTACGTGTATTGGAAACGTATTGATAACGATATAGAACGTTTAGTACGTAACTGTTTTCAATGTGATAATATACAATCAAGTCCCCCAAAAGCCAAACTACATTCTTGGGAGGAACCGGAAAGTAATTGGCAACGTATACATATCGATTATGCGGGCGTTTTTCAGAATCACTATTATCTTATAGTCATGGACGCAAAATCAAAGTGGGCCGAAATCGGTATAACACAAGCTGGTCCAACATCTAACTCTACAATAGAACTACTCCTAGATTTATTTTCAAGACATGGGTATCCAGATGCAATCGTGTCCGATAATGCAGCAATATTCACAAGCAATGAATTTAAATGTTTTTGTGCAAAGGCTGTCATATTCCAGAAATTGATAGCATCAGGGCATCCGGCTACAAACGGTCTGGCCGAACGCAATGTTAAGACCATAAAACATCGACTAAAAGCCATGGGGGACGACCCTCGTAGCATTCGTGAAAAAGTAAGGCAAATACTATTCCGGTATCGAGCAACACCACTTAAGAATGGGAAGACTCCATTCGAGCAGTATCTCAACAGGCAAATTCGTATTGAACTAGATGCGTTGAAACCACCTACTGTCTCCAGTCACAGTCCTAAGGGTCAATGTAAAGCACGTCAATTAAGTGTGGGTGATCGAGTATACGCTCGATATTACTCAAACAACAAAAATCCATGGAAGCTTGGAACCATTTAAAAAAAGTATGGCGAATCGTCCGGATCAAGATGTAAGAAGACAACCAGAAGTCATCGTTGAAACACCAACACAACCAGCTGTCCGTAGGACTGTTCGCAGACGACGTGAGCCGGCCTATTTCGAGGACTATGTACTACATCTTCTACAATAAGCGTGGGAGAACTATTGCAACTTTCACATTCATCTTTCTAATTAACTATCTGGCAATACTATGTTTGCTAAAAACGTGGTTAGCTTGTAAGCTTCATATAGACTTTTTCTTTTTCCTTTTTATCTTAACTTTGAAATAAAGATGATTTGATATTACACGCATCGCAAACGTCTACATAATTTTTACCATCAAAAAGGTTTGCTAAATATACAATACTAACTACTAACAAATTGCCCAGAAATTGTTATGTGGAATGCTTTTGTGTAACTTTGTACAAGTTCGGACTGTTTCGTTATCCATATGGAACAGAGCTAATCTAAGCAATTTGACCTATATACCATTTTAGTAGAAAATTACGTTTACAACAAATATTCTATTTATAATTTTGTTGGCACAGCTGATTATTTCGGAGATAACAGCAAAAAAAAAGAGAATTTTAGGCAAAACTAAATTCAGTGACCCGTACCAACACACCAGTACGAGATACAATTCGGCTTACTTTAAAAAAAATTTTATTTCACGTAAATCGTGACCAAGTAGTTTATTGTAGTAGCATAAAATGCGGCTGAGTTATAGAATATTTAAGGAAAATCTATTATTTTTAAGTGTATTTTGTATGGAAAACTTTTCTACGCTTTGGGAATGTAATTTAAATTTACATTGAGGGTGTAACTTTCAGAGTAATTTTTTGTCAACATATCCAACCGAAATTCAGATGGGGACTACAAGAATAAAACTACTTGCAATAAAAATCACCCCACCTAAAAATTTTCTTTCATACTTATAAATACTTATGCGCGATTTAGACGATGACTTTTTTTAGCTTGATTTTTTAAGATTATGGTTAGTCAAACGAGGTATAAAGGCGTTTAGCGGTACAGCAAAAGTAATTTTCTTTCTTATGCAATATATTTTGAAGTTGTTACTCGGTTAACCGTATTTTTACCACGTCTGACCATTAACTCTGAAAGAATCAAGCTAAAAGGTCTTCATCTACAAGGCAAAGCACTCTCAGCTTTTCCATTAATTTTAAACTTAGTTTTGAGCAATGTGAATATATTAAATTTTTTAAAAGACTTTTTGGGAAAAAAGGAAGATTACGGTTTTACCTAAAGTTTTAGTGCAAACAAAATTTTTTCTTAGTGCTATAAAAATTTTTATTAAATATATTTTCGATTAAAATTTTGCACTACATACATATGTAGGAATTTATCTACTGAATACAAAGCAAAAAACATATTGAGAGTCTCAAAAAATTCTTAAATGGGACTATTACCATACTTGAAGTTCGGTGTAAAAATGTTTACTGAATAATTCACAGCAGATAAGACCCTCGAAAAGGCATTTCATTTAATGATTCTAGCCTTGCGTATAGAGAAAATATGCCTTAAAGTTGATACATATTTGTATAATAAAAAATATTTGCAATATAATATGATACACAAGAGTTGGCCTACTTTAAAACTGTGTGGCACCCTTCATATTCCAAACTTAGGCTCAACTACACTCTTTTAGAGACATGTGGTTATAGGCGGCCTGTTTGGAAGCTGCTATATATATCCATTTTTCATATAATTTTGCTCATTTGTATTCCACTGTGCGAGGTTATGTTCAATACTCCAAAAACTCCAAATTAAGGTCCAAACTAAGCAAAGCATTTAAACTTAATTTTACCGAACGGCAAGCATAGCTTTTTGCTGACTTCCAAACGTTCGGTCAGACACTAATTAATATAAAACATCTCCCTTGTTTAATTAAGGTGCTTAAAAATGTATTCGACTTGCAAAACAGAAATTTTCTAAAAATTTTATTTGAAAGTTAGTTTTATTCTTGCAGTATTATATTATTTTTATACCGAAACGATGATACCGGTATAATACCGTTATTGAAGGAAACGGTATTTGAATACAGATATTTTCCAACCGAAAACAATTACGGTATCAGTAGTGATACCGATATTAAATTTTAAACGGCATTTAATCGGTAACGGTTTTAATTACGGTATCGGTTACCAACCTTGCTTAAAACTAATGTCTAAAACTGCAAGGATTTCAGTGAAACAGTTGAAAAACAGGTTGCTAAGGATGATACCGGTTAAAATTTTTTTAGTACATAGTAAAACAGAGTTCTAAAAGCATAATTTGTTAATAATGTAAATTTTATTGTAGTGCCCATTTTTTAAGGAACAAAAAAAATTTAATTAAAAAATGTTGATTTAAACACAAAACTTTAAACAGTTTTGACGTATCAGCATTCAACTCTTTATGACATTTGAGGGATGATTTTCTCATGTCCGCAACATATGGGTCTGATGTGCATAGAAGCCTTTCAAAAACATCTTCATTAGTGGCCGATCTTGAACATTTTCTTGCGTGATGAAAGCGATATCATTTATAATCTTTGTTGCGATACTCTTGAGCATCTTCGGATACACAGAAAAAATTATCACAAAAAATTTTTCAAACAAAAGTTTGTCTAAAAATAAATTTAAATTTCAGTAAATGTTCTGTCCATAATCTATGAATTGTTTGTTTGACTTTTATTTAGAACGCAAACACCAAAAAAACTGTGTCCTAAAAAATCACCCCGATGACTACATACACGCAAATAAGAACAACAACAACAATCATAGCAAAAGGAGTGCAATTGTACCAAGTTTGTTTACAAAAGATTTTTGAGTGAATCGATTAGTTAATGTTGTTGCGTTAATTCTCATTCATTTTTTTAGAGTATCTAGATAAACATTCAGACTTGAACACATTTAACAAAGTGAAATCTCATAAATGATTAATGGATGATGATGACACAGACAAAAAAATTTCTTGTATTTTTGTTTGATTAAGTAAATTATTTTGCTTAATAATTGTTAGCATTTTTAGACTAATTGTTTATTAAACTCAGACAGAAATATTGTTTGATATTTTTCAGAAAATCCAGTAAATATTTTTGTTTGATTTAGTAAATTGTTTCGTCTACAATTTGTAAATATTTTTAGACAAATTGTTTTATAGATTTAAACAATTTGTTCACTGAAAAAAACACGTTTTTTTCAATGAAATTGTTGAGGTATTTTTGTCTATATTTACAAATTTGTTTGTAGGTCCGTTCATAGACAAAATATTTACTATTTCATTGAATTCCCTTATAGAAAATGAAATTTAGTTTTTTCGGTGTAGTTGGCCAATAGGTAAAACAGCCAAATGACTTATTATACTTTCTACATGAATTAATATTTTATGAACGGAGGATGGCATATAATACCAGTTATACATTGTAACATATAATATAGCTGTATCTAACGCAAACTCACCAAACTTTTGAGGATCTATAATTAAACTAGATGATAGTGTTTGAAGAATGATGTGGATCTTTTTAATTAATGTTTCATCTAATCCAGTTATATTAGCTGAGCATGGTGAATTGAAAAAATCTGCGTTGCCATCATTACTGTTTCCACTTCCGTGCAGAGGTTTCTCAATAATCTAGCCCAGTTCTTTACGAAAAAGTTTTTGCACATATATTTTTCCACCGCTTTCATTCTTTTCGCTGACCATTTCTTAAACTGTGTTTTGTACGATATATGTAAACCCATTTCCATACATCGTATCGACGCATGGAGTGTCGACAAATCGAACTTAAATGAACTTTTGTTTTCTGGTCTTGCAGTGACCTTGTTCATGGCATTCATTTCTGATGGGTTTGCTTTACATATTGTACACGTTCAGTATGAAGGGGTCTCTGTTAAAGCTTGAGCTACCTTGTTAAAAAGAGTTCATGTTTCCCTTCAACTATTTCTTCATTCATGAAAACTTTAGATGGCAATAATGAACTTAGTTGTCGCTCGAGGTTCGTTACACAGTCTAACCAGACACGTCAACGTTGACAGTTGAAAATTGCCCAAATCAGGTTTTTATGCTGGCTAGTTGAGAAAGAGATAACAATTATGTGTTGGTGTTTCATTTTATCCAATTCAAAGTGTTGCACATTTTACAGATGTATGCGTAAAAAAAACAAAAGGAAACACTAACACCGCGTCTGGTTAGACTGTGGTTCGTTATTACTCTCTAGTAATTTCTGGCGTTTCTTTACAAAAATGTATTGAAATTGGTCGACAATACCGTACAGACGAGGGAACTGGATTTTCCCAAATAGTAGAACCGGTTTCGTCATTTTTAAGTCTAAGTGGTACTAAGGAAGCTTTAAATATATAAGAATCGGAATTAAGATGGGATTCTCTTGATATTGACTGCTTATACTCCGATTGTCCCGAAGATCAATCACAACCCCACTTAAAGTATAGTTTTAGACTTCCGCTTACTTTATTTTAAGAGATTCTATCAAGAGGACTCTAATTGTTGTATGATCGAGCAGATCTTGTAGTTGTTTTACTTTAGCGTGTGTGCTTGTGATTTCTAAGGACGATGGAGACGGGTAAAAACTTTTTTTGCTTCTTGAATTTGGCAATATGCCAATGAAATGCATATAGACAATTGCTAAATAACCATCAACAAATAAATTTCATTTAAAATATAATTATGACAATATGTCAAATAATAAATTTCTTAAAATTTTTTTATCATTCTTAATCGTCAAATATACTAGAAACTTACAATGGGTAGTATGAATAAAAAAAGTATTTGCATTTTACTTAAAAATTTGTTTTAAAACCAAACAAAAATCTTAGAGCCTTATTTTGTAAAACGCAACGCCAAGCGTTGACTAATTTTGCGTGTGTTTTGATTTTGCAAATTACATTCTTTCCATACAAAATTTATCAACGTTGCGTTTTACAAAATAAGGCAGTTCATTTTATATTGAATAATTTCCGGAATTTTGTGTTTTAAAAAATTTTTTATGTAAAAAGCAAATACCTTTTTTTATTCATACTACCCAATATGTCATTATTGCAAATTTAATACTTGTGTAGTATGCATTTCTACCTGAATTTCAGGCTCCCATAAGAAGTATGTGTAAAAAACAAACAGAAATTTAGGTTCTAAAAATTTTCAAGCAACGTTCCGTTTGGTAGTACGCTGAAAAGAAAAATTAACACACATTTTGACTAATCCAGGTATGTGATATCAATTAGTGGAGATTTTTTCCCGCCAACTGAAACAAAAATTAATGTTCAGACTAGGGATGGGCAAGTGAAAAAATATATCGATATCGAATGAAAAATATCGATATATCGATATTTTTCAACAAAGATAATTCATACGGAGTCCCCAAATGTTTTTTAAAAATAAAACAAAAAAAGTACCGTTCTTATAAATAATTAAGCTAGGAAGAGTTACTTTCCAAGATCCTTACTGTTCCACCAATATTTCATGGAACATACATCAACAAAATTACACTCATATCATAATTTTTCGAATAGACAAAATATTATAAATAAAACAAAAGATTTTGTTAGTAATATTCTATTTGATGAAGACTGTGCCGAAATGTTTTTAAAAATAGCACGAAAAAGAAAACCAAAGCTAAAAATATCGAATTTGATACTGTCGATATATTTGGAAAAAAATATCGATATATCGATATTAAAAATATCGACGATATATATATCGATATATTTTTAAGAAAATATTGATATATCGATATTTTTTGCCCATCCCTAGTTCAGACAATTGTTTGCTCATGTAATTTCTGACATTTTGTTTTTGCGTGGTCTTGTGAATAATTTTTTAGGTTACACCGGGTCTTGACGAGACATAAGTTTGGAAAGTCGACGTTTAGACGATGCAAGTCTTATTGATCAGCTTCTTATTCAGCTGTGAGAAAGACAGAGAAATGAAGACACATTTCTCTATTTTTCTCACAGCTGAATAAGCTGATCAATAATACTTGCATAGTGTAAACTGGCAAATTTACGAAAATTATACTATTTAGCCATTCAGTATTTATTTGCAGAAGTCAATCAATACATCTATTTGCTTTCTTTAACAAAAAATTAAACCGTGCTATAACGATTCTTTTTATATCATATTTTCTTCTGAAAATTTTTATTTTTCGCGAATAAATTGGTTAACAGTTAGGATATTTTTTTCGCCTTTAATATAAATTAAAATTTAATCGCGAACTAAGCACTTAAATTGGTTCGTTGGTTTAAATTAATTTTTACGAAATTATGTATAAAAGGTTAAAATATATTTTTCCAATTTGAAAAAAATAATATTATTATTTTTTGCCTGTTTCAATTTCGACGAAATTTTTGCTTTATATGTAAAAAATCAAAACCTGCTATGTTCAAAAAAATAGCAAGTGGTAAAATTATTTAAAAATATTATCTGTGTTAATTTTTATAGTAGCGCTTAATTTTTTCGGAGCAAATTGGAGCATTTAATTTTTCATATTTTTTATACGCCAAAGATAAGCCTATAATGCTGTATAGAAATTAGCCTAAGCTATCGTCAGCTAATAACTAAAATCCTAGTTGAAGTTTTGACTCGACGTTGTAATATATCACTACTCTCAGCTGATTAAAATTAAGACACGTATTAAAAATATTACACATTATTAAATGGAATTAATTAAGCATAACATTACCTCAAATATCTGCTACAAAGATTTAAACAGCTACCGTTAAAAATATTAAAAATTGTATTTTCAATATGATGCATCCGAACAGCAGTAAATTGCTCAACTTAATATAGCTGTGTTTAGCTGCTATTTTCAACCACCTATAGTGCTACGATTTAAAAAAATCTACATGCTAGTAAAGTCTGAAGTCTTAGCTTTCACTGATACCGATTTTATATCACAATTCGATATTTTCGAAATCATTTTTGATACGGAACTTAGAAATTTTTTCCACTGTGCAACGTACAGTGCAATTATTATGAATCTGCAATAGATGTCTTCTTTGTTAAGAATATTACGCCTCTTACATCATGGGCAAAGTTGGATATTAAGATTTCTAACAGTACCCATTATCCAATCGAGATCAACTTGTCAAAGATTCAACCCCAACCACACAAAAATGTTTAAGTCGATAGGCCTAATATGTATCGAGACATAAACTTATTGGTTTTAGATGTGAACCTCAATAGCATCAATAGGTCTTTTGGTTCGATTAGGAAGAAAAACACTATACAAATCAGACATCTGCAACAATACATAATACCCTCGAGCGCACTCGCTGTTTACTATATCATTTTTAGTCTCGAATACTTTTAAGCACTTGCTTTCATTGACTAGTTGTTTTTTTTCGGAGCGAGCTTCATGCATGAAAATATACACAATAACACCGCTTTCGCACTATCAAAGTTTACTTTCAGCCGGTAGAAAGACAGAGAGATGAAGCATTCCCCTCTGTCTTTCTACCGGCTGAATTAAAACTTTGCAAAGTTTTAAGAATGTTTTGTAATCCGTGTCGTCAACAAGTTCCGCTTGTATTGTCCGTCTTCATTTTTATGTACTTATGTTTCGTCCGGATTATGTATGTGTTCGCCAAATAACAAACAAACAGAACTAAATAATTGCAATATTAAAAACTAAGAAAACAACAGATAAATACAGTTTTAACAAATAAAACTTAACAAAAACCAATAACCTGAAAGCATAGTACATAAAAACAACGACAGCAACAACAATCATAATAAAAGTACCTGGGAGACCGAGCTTTATTCGGAGTTTTTTAGTTATGACTTTATTATTGCAGCAAATGCTCGATATGCATGTTAATGTTGTTAGTGCAATTATTCTTGATTATATGACCTTTTTATTATTGTGAAAATGTTGACCGTTTGCAGCGATATCTGAGTAGCAAATATATTTATATGTAGTATTCAAAATTTTTCAAAGTTAACGTTGTTTTATCAAAACTTTGCATTTTATATAATGGGCCTGATTGTGTAAGACGTTGGCGTAAACGCCAAAGTCGTTTTTTTGTAGAATATTAAAGAACACCGGTTGTGTGTTGCCTTAATCTATTACAAAAAACGACATAGGCATTTACGCCAGCTCCTTACACAATCAGGCCCAATATTACATATTTGCAGCACCGCTAGTAAATGTATCAGTAAAAATTTTATAAAATCATAGGTGTTTGTTTGAGCACTTTAAGTTTACTTGGAGCTGTAATTGAAGAAAACTCTTTAATTCCATTCATTTGACGACCCATATCATGGGAGAGCATGTCCGAATTTTTGTGACTGTAAGTTTTAAACTTAAATTGTCGATATTTGTTTCTGTTGACCTTTAAGTTTGTTTGCACGAAATTTACATTGTGCCTTTTTCGCCTGGCTTTAAAGGCAGGCTTTTTTAAGTTTGAAAAAGCATTAAGCATGTGTATAATCGTCAAAAAAGGCATGGATAAAAAGTCTGTTATGTGAATGTGTGTGACTTTTCGTAAGGGATTTAAAAGAAAAATGTAAAAAAATCCAGGCTAAAAAGGCATATGTGAAAAGGCACGTACAGTTTTATTTTTAAAAACACGTGATCCGCCATATTATGTTTGGGGTAATTTTATTTTGAGTTGTCTTTTCAGAAATGCCTTTCAATTTATACCCGCAACAATCAGACGATTAGGGATGTACGGAGTTTTGAGACTGTAAGTCTTTAATTAATGAAGTTCTTGTCACAAATCCCTTTCATTTGATACCCATATCATGGGGCTGTATACAAAATAGTGGTCTTTCATTTTGGAATGTCCATCATAATGTGTTTAGAGTAACTCAATTTTGTTTTGAGTTCTCTTCTCAAGAATTCCTTTTATTTGATAACCATATTTCCACATATGGGCATACAATAATAATGATCCTCCAATTTTGTTCGTCCGCAGCTTGGAGCAATAAGTTTTTATTTAAAAACCTCCCGATATTTCTTGTTTTTAAACTTTAAGTTTATGTAGTTTTAATTTTAGAAAACCCTTTCATTTGATACCCATATCAATGGGGCGCATAAAAATTAGTCGACTGTTATTTTGGGGTGTCCTCCATATTGTTTTTAGGGTACTTCCATTTTCTTTTGAGTTGCCTTTTTAGAAATCGTTTTCAGCTGATACCCATATCATTCCCTTCTCAGAAATCTTTTTCATTTGTTACCCATATTATTGTGGCGCATAAAAGATATTGATCCGCCATTTTGGTGTGTCCGCCATATTGTCTTTTAAGTAGTTCCATTTTATTTTGAGTTTTCTTCCCAGAAAACCCTTTCATTTGATACCCATATCATAGGGGTGCATAAAAAATAATGATCCGCTGATTTGCGGTGCCCGCAGTTTTTGGGCGGCCACCATTTTGAATTTATAATAGATCTGTGAAATTTTCAGCTCTCTTCTTACAAAATCCTTTCTTTTGATACCCATATCATGTGGCTGCTAAAAAAATTGTTAAACATGCAGATACGGAAATATGTGAAATGTGTGAAAACCCGGTGAAAACGGATTTTCCCGCAAACGGCACCAAGCTAGATCGATTTTTCGTCCCCGAAAACCCCTGTACGCTGAATTTGATCGAAATCGTTAGAGCCGTTTCCGAGAAACCAATTATATATATATATATATATATATATATATATATATATATATATATATATATATATATATATATATATATATATATATATATATATATATATATATATATATATATATATATATATATATATATATATATATATATATATATATATATATATATATATATATATATGACAACTCGGTTAAAATAAAGTGTAGCTGTATTGGTTATGCGTTTATCTATATTGTGCGCGTTGGTACAAAGTCAGCTAATCAGAGATGCCACTTGCCTCATATTTCAAAATTTTGCATGTAAACGTTTTCCGCATTTGACTGGTTCAATTTGACTGGTTCAATTTGACTGGTTCAATTTGACTGGTTCAATTTAAAACACACTTTGCTTTTGACTATAATGGATAAATAAATAATAAAATGTTTTAAATATTAAGTTATGTATTTCTAAAACAAACCAACTTTATTGTTTGACTATGATTATGGGCCATTGTGATTACAAAAAAATTTTCAGCATAGTATCATTAATTCACAATAGTTTTTTATTAACTTCCAGTTTTTGTAAATAAAATAAAAATATTCGTTAGGGACTTTGAATTGTAAACAAAAACAAATTTGAGTGTTTTTATTGTTGTTTCAATATAAATGCCCTAACGAAAATTTTTATTTTATTTACAAAAACTGGTAGTAAGTTTTTTATCTATCCTGAAAAATTATTTAAGAGGACGATATACTCTTTTGCATTTTATATGACGATATATATACGTAAAATATAAAAAGATATAGATAAAAGGATTAAAATGGCTTCAAATCATTTTTTGTGTATTCACATATAAAAAATTATTTTATTTCTTACATATGTAGTGGGCAAGTGAAAAAAATATATCGATATATATATATATATATATATATATATATATATATATATATATATATATATATATATATATATATATATATATATATATATATATATATATATATATATATATATATATATATATATATATATATATATATATATATATATATATATATATATATATATATATATATATATATATATATATATATATATATATATATATATATATATATATATATATATATATATATATATATATATATATATATATATATATATATATATATATATATATATATATATATATATATATATATATATATATATATATATATATATATATATATATATATATATATATATATATATATATATATATATATATATATATATATATATATATATATATATATATATATATATATATATATATATATATATATATATATATACATATATATATATATACATATATATATATATATATATATATATATATATATATATATATATATATATATATATATATCGATATATTTTTATATATCGATCAGCATTGATATATAACGAATAAAATATATCGATATATCGAAATATCGATATTTTTTCGACAATGATAATTCATACGTAGTCCCCAAATATTGTTTAAAGATAAAACAAAATAAATTAAGTAAAGTTTGACTTTGTCTTGCACACGAAGGGTTCCGTACGAATATACATATGTATATCCCTTTTTTTGTTTATATTTAGTTTTTTTTATTTTTAAAGTATTTTTCGTTGTTTTGGCGATTTTTTTGGTTTTGGTTAGGTTTTCGTGATTTTTTCGTTTTTGCAATTTTTTGCGCTTTTTTCATTTTAGCTTTTTTTCGTTTTTAAATTTTTTTTATTTTTGGATTTTTTTAGTTTTAGCGTTTTTTAAAATTTGAAGATTTTACCTCTTACGGTTTCCAAGATACAGCAAACTGTCTAAATTGCATAGTCAAAATTACATTAACTGAGAGAATACCCTTTAATTTTTATTGTTTTAAATATCGGTGTTAATTGGTGTAGTCTATTGTACAGACTACACCAATTAACGCTAACTTTTAAAAATTAAAGTGTCGATATATAAATGTCTGCATATTACATTAGTATTTCAAAAATTTTCAAAACCATACAGTTCGACTAATAATTCATAACTCAATTATTAAACTCTAAAGGCACTTAACTAAAAAATGAATGTGCACTGTTCCGAAAACTTGGGCAAAATAAACATTAAAAAAACCCCAACATTGAGAGTATAATACTGAAATGAAAAAGCTTAGAATAATTGAACATTCTAAGAAAAGACTGTTAGTGAAGTTCCGAACATTTCGAAAAAGTTAATTAATAGGTGCAACTCACCACAAGATGGCGACAGTCTGTTAATTAAGCTTACTAAATTTAGTAGGATTTTCGCTACAGTTTGGATAAAAACCATACAGTTCGACTAAAAATTCATAACTCAGTTACGAAAATAGTTTATTGTAATGTGTTAAAATTAATCAAAGAGATATTTAGCTTAAGCTGTTATTTTTGATATTTAAAAATTGTAGTAAGTAAAATTTGATTGTTTTTTTTCCTCTTTACCAAATCTTAATAAAAGTTTTAAGGATTTCAATTTTTTCAGTCGTGGTTGTCATTTTCATTTATATGCCCATATACTAAAAAATGATTTATTCCCCCTTATCGTGTTTGGCGATTTTCGCCTTCCACTACGACATTTTTGTCAGTGGTTAAATAACTTAGGTCGAAGTAGCAAAAGTCGTAAGATTTTTACTTTTCAACGATTTTGATTTTTTCAACTGTTTATGACAAAAATCGGCAGTCGCAGTCTTAGCAGAAGCAGAAAACGATTTCTAAACATTTGCAAAGCACTCACAACAATACTCAGTTTGAAAATTTTCATTGCATTTTGTTTTTGGTCAATAACAAAAGTAAACGCACAAGCAGTGTGTTTGCTTTTACAAGTTGTCAGCAGTCGCAGTCGAAATAATAGAAAGTCGAAGTTTAGACGATGCAAGTCTTATTGATCAGCTTCTTATTCAGCTGTGAAAAAGGCAGAGTAATGAATACATATTTCTCTGTTTCTCTCACTGCTGAAT